>CM057822.1:55386912-55766912 GCA_030067965.1 Latrodectus elegans
TCATCAGAGTGTAACAATAGTTTTAAAATGCATATATCGTAAGATGGGTTTTTAATTACTTAGAAGCGTGTTTTGAAATTGATATTCAATATCCATATCACAATGTAGTCTTCGGTCAATGCTTAGAATGATGTCATAGAAAAATGGTAAATAGATTATTTTGACATACATGCTTTATTAAAGAAACCATCATGACCAAAGGAAGCCATTTACCTGATGGCCATTTATATGGAGAGCATATATCTGATGATTTAAGTGAAGATGAGTAACATCAACTTTGTCATGGAAACTCACTATCGCAAGAGATATAATTTTAAGAATTTTTAGTGTAAATTCGTATTTAATTTTAGTTATTAAATACTGGTTGATGAAATGATTAAGAGCGCAAGGGAAAATGATATTGAAAATGTTTTTAGATAATAAACAAGAAAATGATGAGTTGCGATTGGAGTAATGAACAAATAAATGGCAAACAAGATTAAGGGGTGTCTTTTTTTATTATTAAAAGAACACAGAAGTGCTTTCTTATTTTAAAAATATAGCTTTGAAGTAACAAAAAGTAAGAAAACTTTGATTAATTTTTCATCAGTAAAATGAAAAAAATTTTTTTAAAGTCTAAATTTTGTTTTGCAAGTGTTTTTAATATGGCATATACTAAACAATTTTTTTCTAATACTTTTTCATAGAAAGGGAGTCTTATGATAAAAAAATAATTTTAAAATCTAACATTTATATTTTCCAAACTTTCAATTTTAACAACTGTTTAACCGTTTCATATATAAAAACGAGAGTATAATGTAAGAACTTCAGGTTCCTTACATATTTTGTTATATGTATCTTGCGACTGTTATTTAATATATATATTATTACTATATATCCTCTCATAACCATGCATTTCAAGTATACTTAAAATCTAATATTTATATTTTCAAAACTTTCGATTTTAAGAACTGTTTAACCGTTTCATATATAAAAACGAGAGTATAATGTAAGAACTTCAGGTTCCTTACATATTTTGTTATATGTATATCTTGCGACTGTTATTTAATATCTATATTACTATATATCCTCTTATAACCATGCATTTCAAGTTTACTTAAAATCTAACATTTATATTTTCCAAACTTTCGATTTTAAGAACTATTTAACCGTTTCATATAAAAAAACGAGAGTATAATGTAAGAACTTCAGGCTCTTTACATATTTTGTTTTATATATCTTGTGACTGTTATTTAGCTTTATGTATCTTGTAACTGTTATTTAGCTTTATGTATCGTGTGTGTGAATGTTATTTAATATAATTTTATTATTACTATATATCTTCTCTCTCATAACCATGTTTTTGAAATATACTTATAAGAGTCATTTTTAATAATAAAAATAAATAACACCTCTAAATTTAATTATTATTCAAAATAATATATATATATATATACATATAATAAGGAATATATATATATAATATGAATAATATATATAATATAAGGAAATATGCAATGCGTGTGAAGTTTAATGTATGCATTTGCAGAAGTCAGATATGCAAATATTTAGCATTGCAACACATGTGCATATCACGATGAATTGCAATGCCACTTTTTCAAGCGCTGTATAATGGAAAAAGCGATTTACAATTTAATACGCAACATTTTTTTTGGGGTAAGTTGTTTAAATGTACATGGCGGAAAGACATCGAATGTCCTAGGAATAAATTTTTGAATTTGATCATAGAACAATAGTAACTTACAGAAATTGCATTCATTCTTTAGGAAAAATGGTGATTGTGTTGGATTAAACCAAGCAACTATGATGCGAATCTATAATCCCTGAATCCAGGAGGGAATGGAAAATTAATGAGAGTGAACGAACACATTCGTCTCGTTTCACTACAGCATATGATGAAAGATTGACATGGAGAGTGGAATGAAAGGATATTTCAATTTCATTGATGAATTCCGCTTTTAATTGCAACACCATAATGGTCGGATTCTAATCTAAAGTCACCTTGATGAAAGATTGTTGAATTATTGCGTTATGCTTAGTCACACAGGTCCTGCTCCCAATATCATGGTTTGGTATTGGATTTCACTCTCACATCCATATAATGCGTATTGTTGGTACAATGAAGAGACAGTGTTGTTGGAAATTGGATTCTACTCTACCTTTAGCTATTGCTATCAGCCAAATACTAACAGGATATTGCGTGACGAATTATCCTATTGGAATATGGTGCCTCGAAACTAACATGTAATATTCAAGACTTTATCCCTCAGATTAAATTGTTTTCTTGGCTTTATTATTCTTCCAATTTTTCACCAATTTAAAACTTATGGTCCTTAGCTATACAACAACCCAGCTTGGTCCGAGGTTTATCAGATAATTTATATCCAAAATCTCTTTGATTCTTTTCGGAGGTCTGTGATAGCGGTTACCGTCAATACTACAGTTATATTAGCTACTGATTTAGTCATCACGGACACTGCACCAGAGGCAATAATTTCAATCAGTTTATCTTTGTAAAACGTGCCATCTGCCATATATTTATGTTTTCTGTGATAGCTCTAGTTTTCCTTTGTGTTGCTTTTTAGGTAGCCAGCAATGTAGATCCAGATTACTAGTAATTAGAGCCCAAGCAATTGTAATTTAGAGAAACATTATTATTTTATATCTATAACGCAATATTTGTTACGTTTAAAGACTAATACATGGTTAGTCAATATGATGCATGTATTTACTTAAATGTTTCAATGGAAAAAATCATTAATTCTAAAAATATTATAATTTTTGTATTGCTTTTTTTTAAACAGAGTTAAGGAAATAACTTGTCTAATTGATTTCTTAATCTTGATAGTAAGAAATTTTTTCTGATTCCATCCAAATTCCTAAAACAGTTTTTTAATATTCTTCGTAGACAAACAAATTGATTGGATTTTTATAAAAATAAAATTTTTCCTGTTTGGTAATTTGTACATAAATTTGCATTCAGTCAGATACTGTAATGATATTATTTATATTATGTTTGATTCACAGTAAGATAAACATAATGTTAATTAATATAATATAGGATATTTTCATAAAATAAAATAGAAAAGATAGTGAGGCAGAGAGAACATTGTGGAAGGCAGATTTAAACAATAGGAATTTAGCAAAAGAGAGAAATAAAGTATCTCAGAGAGCATTTAGTAAAATTTTTTTATTATTCACTAAAGAAAATTTGCAAATAGTCAAGAGAAATAAAAAGGGAAATGAATATTTAATGTGTTTAACATTTATTGGATAGTTATATGGGTTTAATAATATTATCGATTTTGACCAGGAAATTTATAAAAACTGATATTAATCATTCAAAATAAATATATTTCTTCCTAAATATTCAGAAATATCCTTTTCAATACTTGTTTTTTGTATATAAGAAATATGCATACACAATATAATATATATGCAGACAAATAATCGTGTTTTAAGAAAATAATTATAAAATAAAATTGGAATAAATTAAAATTTCTGTACAGTTATTTATATTGTGTATATCAGTTAATTTTTCAAAATATGATTGCTAAATTTATAATGTATATGGGAGAAATAATGCACAACATTATTCTAGACTGTTTAATAAATGTATAAATTTTTACATAAATATTAAAAATATTTATAAGTCAGTTTAAAAATTTTTAGCTTTTAAATAATGTTGTTAAGTTAAATAATATACATTTATCCCATTAAATTTTGGTCAGAATCACTATTGTCTATTAAAGAAAATAAAATTAGGCAAATGTAAATATTTATTAGGTGTTATACAAATTCTTTTCAATATTTTGCATAACATTAAATATTTTTATAAAAACTGCAGCATTATAATACACAATCTGTAAACATAAATGAAAGAATAAAATATGTTATTTATCAATATACATATTTAAATCATAAAGATTAACAAAGAAGTAAATAGAATTTTTATACTTGAAGTTTTCAAAACAATGTGAAGTATGACTGAGTTATTGAATCGGTAAATTTATCAATAGGAACACTCATAGATCATATAAAAATTAATATTATGCTTCCTATCATTTCATTAAGATTCTAAACATGGAGATTCACTTCTTTTATAGATAAATTCCCAAAATGATGTCAGAGAATGAGTCACCTTTTTTCTTCATCAAACAAAATTCCATTACTACAATGGATATGTCGTTGAATGTTTCATTGCTTAAAAGAAATATTCTGATTAAATTATTTTAAATTCATAAATTTAAACAGGTTTACAATTAAAATCTCACACATACTTATGGGATTATTATACTGCACATCTCTCATTCACTTCCCTCATAAAACTAAGTACATTTCGGTGAGATGCCAGCAACTACTTAACATAAAAATCTTATATAAGTTCCTTTAATCATCATCAAATTATTTGATTATATATAATACGAAACTTATCATATACATCTTTTGAATTTGAATAGAATAATGATGATTTTTATTGCACATCTTTCAATCATGGTTAAACATTTAATGATCATATGTCTAATAGTCCAATAAGTAACTATATTTCATGGAAAACGTGCAATATTACATCTAATAAAATTTGTTTTTTATATTTTTCATTTATCCCAAGTATAGACCATGCGCTTTATTTTCCACAGAGATCCATACTGAGGTTATGTTGGGAAATACCTGATCCACGGTTTTGAATTGCTTGGTACTTGGTTGAGTTTTGTTGTAAAATCAAATTTATCATTGATTTTGAATAACTGCAAATGATCATCTCACTACTTATAACTATCATAACAATATAAGAAAATTGTAATCTATACCCTAATGTAAATTATGATGCATCCCAAATATCATAAAAAATCACCATTTATAAACCATATTTGTATAATGAATAATATTTAAAAATATGCATTTTAAATTGGTTTTTCGACGGAACATGAAATCAAAAGTAAATATGGAAACCATTCCAATTAATCTAAAAAGCATTCAAGAGTTATAACATATTCTGACGTTGAACATTCAATCAGTTCGCGCACAAATTCTTACATCAAACGTGTTCTACCAATGTAAGCAGACTTGATCCACCGCGCATGCTCGCAACATAATGCCTGGCAGCAGCTCTTTGCAGTTCCTTCTTTCGACGGTCCTCCCTGGACTGATAGAGTCCAATGGAACCAATACCCATGAAAAACAAAAGTCCACCGAGGAGAAGAAGAACTATGCCTGAGATCCACAACGCTTCTGGTTCATATGGAGATGATCCCAGAACAACGAGTATAATACCAACTGTGAACACCAATCCACCCAGTGTGCACGAGAAGACACCCAAATTGAAATATCGCTTAGGTGTCTTCGGACGTTCATAATAGTAGCCATAATTGGTCATTGTGGATGATTATGCTTCGTAGAACAAGATTACTTATTTTGCATCACATGCTTGATGGTGGAAAAGAATGAAGAAAGATGTTGATATTTCAGATAGCAGTGTATATAAGCTTATGTCGTCGTTGATGGGTTTGATAGTTTTTTTTTGAAAAATTATCAAATTCTTTCTCAAATATCAATGATGATTAGTTGCTCTTATCTCTCGGAATCCGACGATCCACATTTATATCCTAGAATATAAAAAAAAATATGAATGTTAGTAAAACTGAAATAAAGAATAAAAATACAACTAAGTAACAAATTACCAAGAATAGCAAAATAAATTTAATAACATGTTCACTGAATTTTAATTTAAAAATATTATCATAAGTTGCATTTGAAATTTTGTGTTCATGAAATATGTGAATAAAATTACTCATTTTATTACAGTTGTAAGGAATTAATTATTTTCATTATTAAAAATCGTTCACAACAACAAAAAATAAATATGATTTTAAGAATAGATTAAACAAATAATGCCGAAATGATATAGTGTTATGTTAAACCAGATATATATATAAGGAAATGCATGTTTATTGATATAATTTCATAATATTATAGTTTCAAAGACAAAACTATTAACAATTAATCGAATATACATTTTTAACTAAAATTATAAAACTCTGTCTTATGTATGTATTATGGATACACATAATTAAATGTAATAAATGTTAATGTTTTGTGACTGGAGTTCTTGATACACATATGCAAAGGGTTATGATAAACCTTGTTTTTTAACATTACTTTCTAAAAAACATAACTGAAATAATTATTTTAGTTAATAGTTTTTTTATTTGAAAGATATTTATGTTATTAAAATTTCGGATTATTAATAAAAAAATTAAGTTAAATTTTACAACAATCACCAAAGTGAACTAAAATCTAACTAAACGACATACTAAGTTGATACATAACTAAATTTTAAAATTCTTTAGATAGTTATATGATATATTCATGAGAGGAAGTATCCAATTGAGAATTGCACTTCCTAGAGTAATTTATAATCTAGAATCAACAAGTTGCTTGTTCACGATGATCTCAATGGGAGCCAATTAAGACTTGATCATCCTTGACTTTTTGACCCTCCCGAAACGATAATATAAGGTTTCTATTTCACATATGCAAAAACTGACATAGTAAGAGAATTTAAATGTAAAGGTTGATAAAATGTTTGGAGGTTAACCGAAGTTTCAAATGTTTTTGATTTTATAAAGACTCGAAAGCTTATATTGATTATTGGAAATCAGGTTTTGGTACACACAATTTGAATTTTAATAGGTTTATTTGATTCACCAAATAGTATCAGAATAATTTTGCTATTTTCTATAATTACTTTTCTAGAGTACAAAAATGCACCTTGTTAATATCTTTAGGTTATCATGTTTAATATTATATATCTTTCACTAAAATTTCTCACAACGTACTGGCAACAAAATATGATACACCTAGAAATATTTACTTCTCTTTTTTTTTAACGTAGAATTCTATGACAGACAAATGTGAAATATAAAATGTAACTTTTTATGAAATATTTGATTTGAAATTCAAAGCATCCAAATCTTAAAGTTCCTCAAATATTAATAACGATTGCTTGAATTACGTTTAGTAATTCCTGATTTAATAAATTACAGAGTGTGGCGCGTAGATTTAGAACGGAGCAAAAAATAGCTCACATAAGTGGTGGGACACCATTAAATGTGCAATAAAAATTGTCAGAAAAAAAGCAATAGAAATATTTTTTGGGTGTTTTATTTTTACTTAAAAGCAAGTGGCAATAATTCATAAAATCATCTGCAGTATTTCTATCCAAATTGTTTTGGAATTTTTATGTTTTTTTAGCTGTGTGCAGTCATAAATGCTAAACGAAAAGAAACTGCTCCTGAAATTCGAAAATTAGTTATTAATTTGCATATTGAAAGTGGAAAATTTATTCGAGAAACTGCTGAAACAGTTAACTTGAGTCATTCAACGGTTTTTAATATAATTTAACGATATAAAAGGAATCATATGATTCAGAATAAAAGAACACACAGCCAACCATCAAAGATATCCAATGGAATAAAGCAAATTGTCGTTCGAAATATTAAAAAAAAAAAAAAAAAAAATCCAATAATGAGTGCTTCTGAAATTGCTCCTGATTTACAAGCATTATATAGAGTAATTGTTATTCCTGAGACTATTAGAAGAGTAATCCAATCTGTTGGATATCACGGTAGAGAAGCCAAGAAAAAATTCTTCGTAAGTGAAAAGAATAGAAAACTCAGACTGGCTTTCGCAAAATCTAATGAGAATAAAAATTCTGGTTACTGGAATAAAGTTATATTTGCTGATGAGAGTGAATTTAATATATTTGGTTCTGCCGATAGAATCTTGGAGTGAAGAAAACCGAGGGAAGAATTTTGTAAGCAGAACTTGGTGCCAACAGTAAAACATGGTGGAGGAGAAGTTGTGGTATGGGGGTGTATGTCGTCCGTTGGAGTTGGTAATCTTGTTTTTATTGACAGTAAAATGGATCAGTACAAGCAAATTGACATTCTAAAGCAAAATTTGAAATCTTCAGCACGAAAATTGAATCTTCATAACGACTTCAGATTCTACTAGGACAATGACCTCAAGAACATTGCTTTGAACGTTTGACTCTGGCTAATGTAATAACTGTCCTGAAATAATAAAAACACCACCACAATCTCCAGACTTAATTCCCTTAGAGAAAATTTGGCAAGAATTGGAATCAAGAATTCGCAAACACACCATTTCTTCAAAACAATAATTAAAATCGGTGTTTCAAGAATAATGGAGTAAAATCACTCCAGAAATTACAAAAGATTAGTCAAATCAATCCCAAAAAGATTAAATCATGTTTTAAAAGTAAAAGCAAATCCAGCAAAATATTAAAACTTTTTAAAAAGTAAGATTTTTATATAAATATTTGATTTAACATTAAGTGTCCCATCTCTTATATCAGCTTTTTTTTTTTGCTCCGTTCTAAACAATTATATTTTTATTTAATTAATATTTTCATATTTTTACAAAATATATGTTATGTAATAATTGTTACTAATTTTAAATAGGAAACACACCCACAAAATATTTGTCCATGTATTTTTAATTTATTTTATTACAGTTTCCTTTTGTAAAGCACAAGTGTCGCATCACTTTTGTGAGACGCTTTATATATACACTTGTCAGTTCTTGTGTTGTGATGCTATTGATACCAATCGTATATCCTAATTTGGACTTCTGCAATTATGTGTGGATTTAATTCGAATCCTTTTTCTTTTGACTGCCTCCACATGTTACAAGTGGACAGGTCAAGATGACCACCAGATTTAATTTATCGTTTTCAAGTATAAACACCTCTTGCACATGGAAACATTATGATCTTACATCATTATGAGTGATTTCCTGGAAAGCAGTTCAAAAAAGTCATATTCTTCAGATTTTGTGCTGAAATTAAAGCGTTGTTTTGAAGATCTCCAACCAGTACCACCGTATAGACATGCTAGATCATCCATTTTTGCTTCGAAAGCCCTAAGTTCTTGTTCACAAGTGTACGTACGAACAGATGTGGTTAAAGGACAATTGCAGTCACCATACGAAGGTCCATTCAAAGTTATTAAACGAGATCAACATCACTTCACTTTGGACTTTAAAGGGGGAGCAAACACTGTTTCAATCAACCACTTGAAGCCCTTTTTTCAGCGACAACATAGAAGGAGCCTCAGATAAATCAGTTACAGTGGAATAGCAACAATCCACTCAAAGTTTGGAAGCCCGTCCAAAAAAATAAAATAAAAAAACCTGCTCGAGTTCTGTTTAATTTGGAGGACACTTATCCTTCGCCGGACGTTCGTCAAACACGTTGCGGAAGATATATTGTCCATCTTACTTCTCAGCAAGTACAAGCATTCAGTACCCTTCACTAAAGAGGGAATAGTGTGGCTGCACTAAAAATGTTAAAATTTAATTTTCGTCTTGTGGCAACAAAAATTCCTAGATTTTTTTCCTGAAAAATAAAGTATTATTGTGCTCATAAATAGAGTCGGCTAATTTATCTGCTTTTGCAAATAATATAAAAAAAATTGTTGCCAATATCATCGTGCCCCACAATTTGATCTGCAGCAAGTTGCACTATCCTGCAGAAAGTACTGAAGCTTCTCTTCGGGGAAGATAGAATAAAACTCCTCCTGAGATTTTTTTTTTCCAAATTGAATTCATTGTTCACTTTCAACCAAACCATAGACCCCATGCACAAAGATTTTGCTGCCACAAAAATGTTATTTACAGGTATAGACACATAATTTTAAAAAACACAATCTTCTATAACATTACGACAAGCGGGTTTTATATGCCGCACTCTTTATTATTTAAGTTGTGTTTAGTAATAAATTTAAAAAATTACTTCTTCTAAATAACGTGAAATATTAGAAAATGAATCCAAGACGGAAATGCCCCTTAAGTAAATTTATTTTAGACAAATATTTATGGTTTTTTTTCAAATAGAGAAAATTTAAAAATTGATTTTGATACATAATTTTAAATTTATGAAATAATGAAGCAATTATCACCTGCCAGATTTTTCTTTTAGGTCTATACAAATATCTTTTTTTGTATTCTGAAATAAATCGCCAATTTTTTCATAAAATTATTTACAAAGCTATTAGTGAGTGACATAATGTTGTGAATAAATTTTTTATTCCTTTTCTCTATTTTTATATTTCCCTCAATCATTTAGATATACGATTTCCTTTCAAGTTTAAAATTTCACGTACCTAAATAGAAATTATAAGCCGATATTTGGAGAAATATAAGAAATTATCATTTATATTTACAATGGAAATAGTTTAATGTCTGATTCATACCCAGCTTTATGAAAACATTCTTCTGAAAAATAACATCATTTTTCCTAATACATCGGTTTGAAATTGGTGTAATATTATCTAAATATGTTATAATTTATAAATATAATATTTAAGAAACATAATTTATCAAAATTTTAAATTATTTTACTTTTTGGGGGGTATTTTTAATTTAAGTCGTTATAAAATCTATTTAGGTAAAATTTGTGTATGTGCGTGAGAGAGAGATTATCTATTAATTTAAATTTTTATTTGTGAATAAATATTAGATCTTGAATACAAAATTAAAAGGAAACCAGAAGTAATTAATTTAAATTGACTTTCTAAACAAAAGTTTTTGTTTGAGAGAGAAAAAAACCAGTTTCTTATTGAAAGAAAGTTACCATTTTCAAATTTAAATATACTTAACTTTGTATATAATTTCATTTTTAGTTAAAAATCAATTATATTTCAATATATAATATAATTGTGTTAAAAATATGCTTTACAGTTCAAATATATATTAGTGTAATATAAAATATTTAAATTTAGTAAAATTTTTTTTTGATTAATAATGAGTTAATGTTCAGTTATTTGAAATGGGAAACTTGAAAAGATAAAGCAAGTTTTGTGCATATAAATTACAATGTTTCGAAAAGAAGCAATATAAATGAAGATAGAAAGTTTTGTTGAAGGAAGAATCTATAGAATTTGACTAAAATCTTTTCGCAGCTTAAGGAAATCAGTCATCTTATAACATTAGTAACATTCCAAATCTATTGCATCATTTTAAGATGTCATCTGATTACATCATATCCTATTCCATCTCCTTCAAAAACGTAAACAAGAAGAACGTCTTCTGATTGGTTATAGATTCGCCACACCTTGTAGAAAACCAAATTTACGCAATACATGGCTAACACTGCGGCGAAAGATAAGATTTTAAAGTTGATAACGTTATTGTGGAGATAAATTATTTACATATTAACAAAACATTGCCTTAATTTCTTTACAAAAGCGTTTTTTTTTTTCGAATAAAAACGAAAACAATGAAGAAACTATTATTTTACAGAAACTTTGTTTTATTTCTAGTTGAAAGAACAAAAAAAATCACATAAAAAATTAATAAAAGCTTATCTTACAGTTCTCTATCACTTTCATTCTCATACAGACGGATAATTTTCCTCACACATATATTTTTAAAATACAAATATCTATATTTAGACATTTTTCGATTGCAATGCATTTCGAAATCATATTTAATTATGAATAAATATTAAGTCAAAAATTATCCGGCTTTTCATTAAATTGTTAATATTAAAATTTTTTAATTTATTTCAAATTCTTATTTTTCATTTATTAATGATTATTTTAATATTCATAAAATGTTTATAATTCTTAAGATCTTGATAGTTAGTACGCAATTTAAAGTTTGTATACAGATTTATTATTGATATAATATATCAGTTAAAATTCTAAAAATACTTTCAAGATACAAATCAGATTTAATTGCAGAGAGAAACTGGTTTTTGCAGTATCAAACATATCAAAAAATGTACTAAATTACAATAAATAATTGGTGGTAAAATTATTAAAAACAATTATTATTAACAAAAGAAAAAGTAATGAAAAATTAATATTTAAATACAGAATACTTTTAATTATAAAATTTTAGTGAAACAATGAGTTTGATTTTCTGATATTAATATTAATATTTTTTAAAGAAGATTCAAAAATTATTATTTCATTTCAAAACAAAAATTCAGTTTTCCATTTTTATCAAATCAAATGTATCATGCTCCTTTTAAAATTGAAAATAATGTTTGATTCATAAATCTTTATATACTAAAATCAAATAATTAAAATTTCTTTTACTGGTAAACAAATAGATGTATGTTAATGAACCAGACAAGAGAATACTAATCCATAAACTCTACAAGAATATTAGTTCCTTTTTAAAATGTTTTCCGTTAATGGAAATGTTTTTAAATTAAATTCCATTTTTCTATAACCAATTTACTGTTGTAATTCAATGCTTATCAAAGTACAAATAGGATAATAGAGGAATATTGCTAAGTTTTATTTACTAGATCGGATGTGTTTAATTTACTGGTCACGGATAAAGTTAAAATAATATTATTTCAAATTTTTTACACCAGGCATTTTTTGAAAATGAGAAGTAGTTTTTCTCATTACATTATTGCAATCGATATGGCTTAAATTCTGAAAATATTTTACAATTATAATAAATTTTCACAACAATGAATAATATATCAAAACTAACTAGCAATAGTAAATATTTAAGGAATTAACACTATTGCTTCTAAATTGAGATTATTTTATGACAATAACTATTTATAAAATTAAATTATTATATTTAATTTATTTGTGCTCTAATATTTAATTTGAGTTACACAGTTATTTACACATCAGTGAATTATGTCATAGAGAATGCTAAAAAGCATGCACTTCAATGAGGAACAACTGCACTCAGTAATAAAGATAATTAAAACTAATTATCATATTTTCTTTATTTATAGGTGTGCATCATTGTTGCTTCGTGATTGGATAACCAAGATTTCCATTTAATATGAGATGAAAATTTTCTACAAATCAATCAAACTTAATTTCTTTATTTGGGCTAGGTGCCGTATAATCCAGGATGCCAAATTTGAGTTTGGTGACTTTTTTGGCTATTTTCTTATGTATTGTAACTTGATTTTAAAATAAAAAGTTCAAATTGAATTTAAGAAAAAGATTTTGCAAAATATAAAAATATTGAAGCAATTTTCAAACGAATCTGCCATATATCTTCCTTTTCAGTTAGTCAATAAATAAATGACTATTTTTTAATTGTTTTGTAAACTTCTCGTAACAACGAAAGATGCCATCAAAACATAAATAAATGCAAAATCAATGTAACCTATATATCCGAAAGTATTAAGAGGTTCAAAACAAGTTATTTAAAGTTCTTTCTATTCATAGATTTAAGCTAATGTGTTTCCTCGAAATAATCGCATTCTGTAAAACTTATTTACAACTTAAAGTTGCCTTACTCCCTTCTTGTATTTCCGCGGTTTTAAAAGTAGTGAAATGGCATGTTTTTTTTTTCATCCCATCAATATAAATGATTTTGATTATTTATAAGCGATTACCTTCACAAAAGACTTACAGTTCTTTTAAAAATAAGTTGAAAATGCATAACCTTTAAAAAGGTATTGATTTTCCGTCGAAAGTAGATTTTTTAAAATATTATTTCTTGTCACTGTCATTATGAGAAATGAAAGGAAGTGATATAAATGTATTATTTCCAAATAAAGAAGTTTTACTGATTATGAATAGTAATTCTTACAAATATGCACAAATTATTTGCTCTCAGAAATGAAAGACTCAATTAAAAAAAATTCTATGACCATAATAAAAATTACGATTTAATACAATTATACAATTAGATGATACAACATTGCAAGCTTGTAAAACATGGATTATAAAATGCAAAATGTACATATATATATATATATATATATATATATATATATATATATATATATATATATATATATATATATATATATATATATGTACACACACGCACACACACACACACATATATATATATATATATATGTATATATATATATATATATATATATATATATATATATATTATTTACGTGGTAGCCTAGTGTTTAAGGTATCAGTCTTCCATCCGGAAGGTTAGGATTCGATTCCCATTGCCGCCAAAGACCCACCGAGTACATGCGATATACTTGCTCGTTAAATCTATGGAATCGAAAGTCCTGTGGTCGATCATTGAGATGAACCATGGGTACAAATGACTGGAGAAAATCCCCCTTTTCAGATGAATTTCAATATTGAGGTAGTGGATCCTCTGGTGGTGCCATCGATTGGAGAATTTTAAAAAAAGAGCAAAGACGTTCGTTCACTTTTGTGGTGCTTTGATTAAAACGAAAGATTGCCAAGGCATAGAGAACATGGCTTGTTCAAGTATCATATGTGGCAATAACTAACACGTGTAAAAATGGCTTTATGCAATTTTATATTCATGTAAATACCTTCTCAAAAATTAATTGTGTCCCGTATTTATAAAAATAATGTTCATATGTACACATTTTATGTATAAATTTATTGCATTGTGGATATATATGTGTACATTATTCATACATAGAAATGAAAAAGATCATATATTTATGCAATATTTATATTCTTATAAGTATCATAGAAAATAAATTGGGTTTTTGTCGCACATTTATCTCTATAAATGATTTTCTTAAGAACAAACAATTATCAGTCCAAAAACATATCTACTGCAGATGTAGGTATAATACTCCCTACATCCGTAGTAAGAATCCTTATACTGCATAATGTATTTAAATTTCCATTTGATATTTGAGAACGTTATGCGTAGTCAAGTAAAAACAGTCTGGAGAAGATTTTAAACAATTATGAATAATAATGTCTTAGGTTCTCTAAGCATACGCTGTCTTTTTTTTTTTTTTTTTTTTTGTTATTCTAGACTATAAAATCAAATGATGGGAACGGTGAATACATTTTATAAGCCTTCTTTGCATAATTTTACCCTTCTACATAGAAAACCTCTAATTAGAAACATTAAATCGCACAATTTTAACTGACATAAGCCTCATCAAAATGGTAAACTTTAATTCAGTCAAAGATATGACTGAATTGGTAGTCCTTAATTCAGAGATTACCAACCTACATAATTTTCTCCCATATTTTTGATACACTCAGGTCATGATTTGATATGCATTTCTTTTTAAGATGGCGACTGAAAGCTCTCCCGGATTTTTTTCTTGAAAACTTTTTATCGCTTAAATTTAAAAATTCACTAATTTATACATGCAAATAAGCGAAGTTAAAATATCAGAAGGATTTCCATGTAAAAATATTCAGAAAGACTGAATTACATTATTTTTGGATTATTGCGCCGCTTCCTTAATCAGTCAGTCAAGCGTACGGAAATTTTCTGAAATTTCCCTCTTGTAAACGTATCATGACTTTAATTTAAAAATTTACCAATTCATGCATATAAAATAAACAAATATCATAATTAACATAATTTTATAAGATTCTCTTATAAAAATATAGTCAGAAAGAGTGAATTATATTATTATTAGATTTTGTGCCACTTCCTTGATCTCTTTCAAAAGTGAGGAAACTGTGTTTTTGACAGTCATAACTGGGCTTGTTACCTTATTCAGCGGCGAAATTAGTTCTCTCTCGTTAAGTGAAAAAAAAAACTTCCACTATAAAATCCTTAATTTAAAGTCGTTTACAGTACTTTTTTTTTCGAAATGTGACAATATTTACGTTTCTCATGAAATAAAACAAATTTAAAACAAAATATATTAAGATAGACGCACAAAAAATTACTTCATTTACTGTAAATAAAATAATATTTTCCTACTGCTCATTTCGCATCACCAAAAAACCTTCCAATTATAATTCTCAACTAGTAAAGACATTGACTCAGCAAAATTTCCTAGTTATGATACGATAACAATGAATCAAGATTACCAGTTATATAATAGCATGATAATTTTTAAATCTATTCTTTACAAGTATAAATTTTCAGAGGAGAGCTCAAAATATACAGTGAAACCATCGACCAATAGGAAAAAGTAACTAGCTCAGGTATTTTGGCAAATTTTTTCAATTAAATGATAAATGATGCAAATTTTAAAGAAGAAGAATTTTAGAAAATGATTAAAATAGTAAGTTGTTAAATAATTACATGGAATACTTTAATTTGAAATATACTATTCCCTATTTATTTACACTATTCCACTTTTCCAAAAGGAATAAATATTTATTCCCCCAAGATGTTTTTTTCTAATAAAACAGATAGCTAAGAGGTTTTGTTACACTTTCCGCTGAATAATGATGAAACCCATTTATACAACTCTGTGAAACGTTCCTCAATATTTTATTCTACATTCTTATCGGTACAGAAAGAATACAAATATATTGCATAGTTTTTCATTCGTTTAAATTTTTACTGTACAGCAACTAAACCTATAATTTACATATTCACATACTTTTAAGAAGTTTCTTTGAACATACATGTTTATTTGTTTACAAGCATTAATACTATTAGCCATATGTTTTCAATAAGGCTAATTAATACAGAAGATAATTCCTTATATTTTAGATTACTATATGTACTTACATTATATATATATATATATATATATACACTTACATTATATACATACTTACATTATATATATACTTATATATATATATATATATATATATATATATATATATATATATATATATATATAGTTTAATATCACCTTTTTTAATTCCCTCTTTGATGCTTAAATTAAAACTTTAGATATTATTCTACATGTGTTTCATTTTTACTGTTAAAGAATTCGCCAGCGCATATACCGATGAAAAAGGTAAACCTTCATAATTGAATAGCAGTTAATAATCTTTGCATAAATCATTTTAGTACCATTGCAGTGCGCAGACATTTGGGATAATTTAGAAACGCATCATTGATGAAGCTTATAATTTTACATTAAAGCTTAAAATGTAAATACGGCCACGATATAACAATGATTTTAACTACTATCAATAAGATTATCAAGAAATGTGATCTCATTTGAATTATTGTGATATGCAAGAACAATATTAAATGATACAGTTAATTTGTTACTTGGCTGAAGTAGCTTTTGCTGAAGCAGTGAAACAATTGATTGATTTAGTACTTAATTTCATTGGAAATTTTAAATACTAAATCAACGAATCATCTTCTGAAGTCATCTTTTATCACAGTTGCATGGCATCACAGTTGTACAGTTACGAGATAAAAGATCGATTATAAGTGGAATGTGATTTTTATGTGACCTGTTACACATAAATATTATAGATAAGTTGCATTGTTGCAGCTTTCATCATTGCAAAAATCATTTGATGTAAAATCATTATCAAAAACTAAAATAAATAAATAAATAAATAAATAAATAAAAAAATAAATTTTTCCAGAAAACACAGTTGACACGTAAAAATTGAGAACATAACAATTGTTTTTTAATCTTTCTTGAAACATTGTGTTTAAATTAACTTTCATGTAAGATTTAAGAATCAAATACATCGCGACGTCACATTTACTGTGAAAATAAAGATGCTATTTAAAAAAAAAGAACACCAGGTTCATCAAATTCTTGTTCCGTACTGTTTAAATTTTGGAAAAAAATTTCCTTTACTTAGATTTTTCTGTACAAAACAAATATAGTATAATTAAGAAATTGAATTTAAATTAAAAATGTTCAATGTTGATAACAGCAGAATTAAATTTTTTCAAAGTAAGAGGGAGTATTATTACTTTACTAAAATAAAGAAAATAAGAAAAATGAATTTCGATAAACATTCTGGTAAATTTAAGCCTTTAATTTTATTTTGATTCCATTAATATATCTAGAAAACAGATCAGAGCTTTTAATAACTTTCAGTGTGCTAAGAATTACGCGTGTTCAAAATATTGCAGTTTGCTTATAAAGATACAAAAAAAAATCATTTTTATAGTTTTTGAATAATAATCTCTTACAAATAAAATATTCAATAATATTTTTGGGATTGAATTAACATTTTATTATTTAAGACATAGCTCCCTTTTTAAAAATATTTTTGTTAATTTTATTTATCTTGATAATTTAGAACTTTTCTTAATTTATAATTTTTACTAGCCAATTTTTTTTATCTTAAATATTTATTTAACATATATTTTAATAGTAAGAAAAACATCGCTCATCGGATGATTTCTTTTATTTTATAGAAGATAAAAAATGGGAGGTTATAGTTAACATTCAGAATCCAATTAACCAAATTGGGGTTACAATTCAAAATGTAATCCCGAGCAGTATTCTTTAAGTTAACATGTTACAATGGGAATAACATTGAAACAAATTGCTATTTTAAAGCGAAGAAATAATTATACCATTAGAACATTTTATAATCGATCATTGCAAGAACAGTTCTCATGTTTTTCTTAACTAAACAATAATAATTAATTTGAAAAATTTTTAAATAATTATCATTAATTTGAAGTAATTAGAGCATAAAAAATATTGTATCTATATTGAATCAAAACTAAAGGTAAAACTCACAAATGTGTCAAATGATTTATTAATCGGCATTAGTTTGCTTTTTTATTTTAATTACTAATTATTCTTTACATTTTAATCAGAAAATAAATATTAAATTGAGCAAATTTGTTCCTCTGATTTAAATCTATGGTTATGAAGATAAATTTTTTGAAGATAAACACAAAATTTAAGGGAAAAAAATCTCTGAGTAATTCAAGTTAAAAGAAGGCTCAAATTAACATCATACTTATTTAAAATTCCTAACAGAGAAGAAATATGTGAACTACTTTGTAAATGCACATGTCAGAGTTATAAACTAGATTGGCAATGAATAGATTTATCGAAAATACCCGTGTTCTAAAAGTACACTGGGTTTCTAGCTTAGAGGTTACTATTTTTTCCTTCTTTCTATAATTACAATGAGCTCGTGCTGCCCTAATATTTTCTTCAAGAATGAAACAATTGATACTGATTGTGGTCAGCCTACCATAATCTAAGCCGGGTCATCCATAGATTAACTCTGAAGGGTTTGCATAGATAAGGCATCGCAAGATTTATAGAATTGGTGGAATGGTTGGTTAGGTATGCAAACAATGAGCAACTGGACTGGTGAAAAATGAAAGAAGCAGTAAATGCAGAATGAATCGTGAAGGGCGGTCATCTGGCGAGGTCACTGATGGAAATTTATTAATTCTGGTATTGCGTGTGGCATCAAGTTCACTGTATCAAACCAACAACTATGTTTATTGATTTCGTTTCCTTTGTACAATGAGCAAACAAGGCAAGGAGTTTAATTCAAAAGATAGTATAATCGTTTTTTTTTTCTTTTTTTTTTTTTTACTTTTAAGGTAATACAAATATTTTCATAACAGAAAATGTATGCTTTATGGAAATTGTTAAAAATTAACTATGATGGAAAAAATGTTTTAAACACAAGACACATAGCTATAATTCTTTAAAAACATAAAATGAGAAAGACAATAGATTTAGAATCATTATATTGTTTACACAGCATAAATAGTTATTGTTTTTTGAATTTTTATGGAGATGTATAACCTGCGTTAAAATTCTGAGGGTATCTAACCTCATATCATACAAATGATACTTTAGCTCAGTAAATCAAAAGATATTCTAACTTGATTTCTTTAAATGTTCTATAAAAGTTAAATGAAGATAAGTCTTTTAATCATAGAAGTATCTCTGCTCATAATAAAATTTTTTACGACATTTTCCTTCTTGCGATTCAATATATTTTATAATAAAAGCAGAATTATTGAAAGCAGCGCATGCATGGCAATAATATACAATATTATAGTGCTGAACAGATCTTTCTTTAAATCATGGCTTAGAATTACTGAAAATCAATGCAAAAGGCAATTCAGACTATGAAAAAGAAACTAAATTAGTTTTATAACGGCTTCAGATACATTCTTGTAAGAAAATAATTTATCATTACTTCAATTCTGATTTTCAATCAATTTTATCCAATTTGTTAGAATTCAGAAATGCAGCACTGTTTCGTGCGATATTCAGTCATTTTCCCTTTCCCAACAAGGCAATAATCAGCAAACTTCAGAACATGTATTACAAGAATACAGCGAATTTCTAGAATTTAGCCTTAATCAAGCAGAATGAAGTACTTAATATAACTACATTTTGTGTGTATGTAAAATATCCAGTAGTCTGAAGATATTAACTACTACGTATTAAATTAATTTAAATTAAAATATTTACTAATAACAAGAAATATCCTTTATAATAGTTTTTAAACAACAACAGTTAAAATTACCTTAATAGGTTAAATTTCACAGTATTTATGCAAGATAAGAACTAATAAGAAGAAAATAACGTAGCTGTAAGCGGAAAATGAAAAAGGTTTACATTTTTATATCGAATCACAAAATCAAATAACAAATAGGTATAGCTATATTTGAATAATTAAAACTGTTTTGAAACTATCTTTAGGCACTTTTTGTGTTTAATAATATATATATATATATATATATATATATATATATATATATATATATATATATATATATATATATATATATATATATATATATATATATATAATTAACAATTTCCTATCATAAATTTTAAATATGATTACGTCTTTTTTAAATAAATGTTCTCTTTTTCGAAAGTTATGTATTGAACTTTTGTTAAATAGTACATTGTTCATAATACAGAAAGAAGAAAAGATTTATATCGACTCATAAAAAGAATTTATAAATATAATATAACTATCATCGATTTCTTAAATCATTACATATCACTTACTAAAATTAGAATCGTTGAGATTACAGGTTGATTATTTGTGTACATAAAAGTTGTTGTTTATAAAATTTATATCTTGGAAGACAAATTTTAAGGAATAGTATTTTAATATTTGTTTAAATGACATTTGATAGATTCACTGTTGAATTTACTAAAACAAGGAAGTGCAATATTTTGATCCATAAATTAAATAACTTTCCATTTACATGGTTTGAAGTATTTTATAATAAATTAAGTTATCAATAATAAAGGAAGTAACGCAAAATTTCCTTCTTAAGCAGCATTACATTACCAAAAGTAAATATCTTAGCGAAAAACGGTGCATAATCATTTACAAATTTTAAAAAGATCACACAAACTTCTTTTACGAGTGTCATGTGTTTTTTAAGCAAACAATTACGCTAAAATTGTACACATGAACTTAGATTAATACATAATGTATGAATTAGAATAAAGATTTAATGTTGAAATGACTTTAAGCAAAAATATCAATTAGAATATTCGAATTTATTGAATAACATTTTTACCTACACATAAGAATTTTCTAATTACCAAAAATTATGCAATAGTTAAAATAATTTAAAAAAAATAATAATACTTATTCAGTATGCCTCCACAATCTTATTTATAAATCAAAAAATCAATGTAAACAATAATATTTACCCACCAGAATGACATCATTCAGTGACACAGTATTCTAAAATCAACAGACTATGACAGTATGATTAGATCCTATCTATGACATGCAGTATGCATTGTTTTAAAAATATTCGACATCTAAGACACAGCAAGAAATCTAAGTAAAATATTAGCGCTTCTTCTATATGAATCGGATATTCACTACTCACCAGCAGGAAAAATGGCGATGTTTATATTATCAGGCCTAAGAAACGACTAATACAAGTCTGTCAAGGCAAATGGAATAAAATGCTTGGAACCGCGAAAGTAGCATTCTTTCTTTGAAATCTCATTCACAACCAACAGACAGGAGGAAGTGGAAAAGATGAAAAAAAATCAAAAGTGGTCAAACTAGTTTTTTTTTATTTTCAATATTCACGGTACAACTCGTGTTGTTCGCGTCCTCGACTCTCTAATTACTTTCAAAGAGCTGGTTGGATGGATGCGAGATTTAATTGATGGAGAATTCATTTAAAATTCTCCCTTTATCAATTTCTCTCAAAATTGCATGAAGTAAAAGCATTTGTAATCAAATGTTTCAACGAAATGTAGTGGGTAATTTGAGGAATTGATAAATATGCTGAATTTTATTTTACCTATTGTGACTCGATGGAATAAAAATGATTGGTTTGTAACTTTTAATGACACAAAAAGGATTTATATGATATTTCGCACTATAAAATCATATCTGCATTTGTGAATATTTTACTAAAAGAAACTATTTCAAATACTAGTAAATTTTTTCTTGTTGTATAACATTGCTAATAAAATAAGCTTGTGATTTGAAATTGAAATAAAATAAAAGCAAACACTTTTGTATTTTAATTTATAACGTTGAAATGATGGTAAAGAAAAGAAGATTAATTTTTAAAACATAATAACAAGAATAAAAACGAGAGATAATTAAACTTTAGTGGAAATTCAAATTTGTAAAACTAGATTCCAAACAAGTCAAAAAATTGTTTCCTTCAAAAAAAATTTTTTTAAATAATAGTAATCCTTTAAATTCCATATTTCTTTTTCTATTGAAACTTCAAAAATATTCTCGATTCCCTAAGAGTTGTTAACTACTATTGCAATTCTTAAATGTCTCCTTAGATATAATTTTTTTATTTAATAGTGAGGAATGTAGTTACGAAACTCTAATGTAGTAAGTTGATTATTTTTAAATGCCAGAAACACACAGCTAAATGTAAATTGCTACATTTTATTTCATACCGTTTTCAAATTGTTTTATCCAGATTAGGATTCCAATGAAATTTAATTTCTATATTTTTGGTGCATCCAGCTCAAATAAATTCTTTTTTGAAGAATAAGTTATTTAATATTTGGTATATCTGACTTGATTTACTCTAAAAATATCAAATTCATGTTATGTTTCACAAAACTACATTTAAAGTTAAACATTTTTGCGTTTTTTTTTAAATTATATTGTTTTATAATATATTTTTTTCGTAGTAATATCGTCAATATATTCTCTTTTCTGATATTTTTTAACTGTCAAAAGTTTCATCAATGCTTATTAAAGAGCAAATTTACATAAAACGGTATTCCAAATATTTCAACTATGGGCTTATTTATTCAGACTTTAAATTTATTTCTCTCTACAAGGCTATTGCAGTTTAAATCACTCTTGGATAATATCAGTTTCTCCTACAGTCGAAAAGAGAATAGAGGTTATAATCCCCCCACCCCAAAAAAAAGGAAACGCCTACGATTTTGGCATTTTATTCTTTCTTTCTCAATATTAGTACAATACATCCATGTATGGAAACAATGCCTTTCCGGCTCAATCTTATTTTATGAATCGTAAATGTGTAATTAAAAAGTTATTTTTCCTTTTAAGTACACATTCATTAAAATATCATTAATAGAAACATTAGTCTATTTTAGACTCATGTTTTTCATATTGGAAAATATAATTGCATGACCTTTATATATATGAATATAGTTTAAATTAATGACAAAGCTATTGATGAGTTAAATACCATAATATCACCAAGTTCAAAGAACTCTAGAAGAGTCAATTTAAGACAGAAATTCTTCATTTTAACAGGAATAATGATTGCGAATCTGCACAGAATGAACCATTCTACTACAGTATGCAATTAAATTATTTATGGTGCATTTCCTAAATTTTTGTCATGGGATTTAAATTGTTCATTAGTTATTAAATTCTGAAACAGATTAAAGTAATTCAAAATTATTTATATCATGAAAATATATAGATTAGAAAGAGCAAATGATAGTAGTTTCATAATTATGATGCTAAATATAAAATAATGTTAGAGAGCAAAAGAATGTTTCAGGTAAGACATGGCCACCCCAATATTTCTTTTAGTTTAAAAATAATTTGTTTCCTGGAATATTTATCATTTTTGTAAAAACACTTGTATCTATACTAATACACTAGACATAGGAAAGTAGACAACAGTTGATTGGTTGATCGGTGTCAGGTCCATTGGGGGGGGGGGACTAATTATTATCAAAAGTGTGCAGAACACAGCTGGTTATGATGGAAAAATGGTTGCCATTGTACTTCCGAGGACTTAACTGTTGCAATTTACTTAAATACTTTTACACTTGCATTGAAAATTTCTTCTTCATATATATATATATATATATATATATATATATATATATATATATATATATATATATATATATATATATATAAGAGGCATTTATACAATTTTAGATTCATACGCTTTTTTAAGCAAGAAGTATTTCAATACTTGAAATCAGAGAAACACCCAAGCACATAATTTGATATACATGTAAACAGAAACTTAAAATCCATTTCTGTTTGTTCAAAAGTACTTGTAATCACAACTTGTACATTCCATTCCAAAGGAGCAATCTCATTACAGTCTCCCCCCCTTTCTCTCTAAGTCCCTCAATAAGACAAAATAAAGCTTCAATATTAATAAAAAACTTTTTTTTCAGCTTTATTTTGTGTGTGCATCAAAATATAAATTTACACTTCCAAAATCTTTTTTCAATTTAGTTAACTATTTTTTTTATTATTAATGAAAAAGTACGTGAAAAAAAAAGAAATGATATATATAAGTAATATTCCATTTTGTTTTAGTAAATTAAGGCAAACTTAAGAATGAAAAATATTAAAGTTGTGACAGAATCACTTTTTTTACAGGAACAATACTTTTTGTTGAATGTGTGTGTGTGTGTGTGTGTGTATATATATATATATATATATATATATATATATATATATATATATATATATATATATATATATATATATATATATATATATATATATATATATATATATATATATATATATATATATATATATATATATATATATATATATATATATGCCAGCCAATTTGTCTTGTGGTCAGCGTGCCTGACTAAGGATAGGCAGGTCCTGGGTTCGAATCCTGATTCAGGCATGGATGTACTTTTTCTCTCTCTATCCTTTGTCCTTTCCTTGTGTGAATGAGGTGTGAATGGTTGCCTACCCTATAAATGGGTGTCCCTAAGGCATGTATGTGTACTGCAGAAGTCGGACTCTACAACAAATACGGTTCAGTTGGAAAGGTGGAGCAGCGCACCCCAATTTGCCAGCCTAGTTAGCCCACAAGAACAATATATATATAGATAGATAATGAATTCGTTATTCATTTAGCAGTTTTGGACTAATAAGTTTGAAAATAATATTTTCTTATGGCAAATGCTTACCTGAAAACAACTCTAGGACATACCGTGATCTTGAGTTGAAAATCACACTTCCGAAAGTACTGCTTTTGATTCCAGCCACTGATCCCGCACTTCTGCATGCACCACTGCCAGGGTTAGTGATTGGGGGTTTCCAAGTTTCTATTAATTAATTACTAATAATTCTGTTAATTAATGAAATTTCTAAAAAATTAAATCATCTTTACTGATTTTAGCTAACCACAAAATGCCTTGTCTTTTTCATTTTGCCTTTTCTTCTTTTCTATTGTCAATGTGTTATTGACTTGAATCAATTTAAAACGGCTTCTCAAACCGAAGTCTTGGTCTTGATATAAGAAATCTCTTTATTTACAAAATGAAGCTCAAAAATAATTCTAAGATATTCGATGATGAACTTACTTTGTTTGCTGATACTCGAAGAATGCGATATGAAGACTGGCAGTAAATTCTTCGAAAAGTCGGATTTACGACGCCGTCTCTGTATAATATGACGTGATCTGACGTCACGATATTTTTAATCAATGAGAATTATTATAAAGTGTCGTAGTCATAATCTGAACTGTAACGTAAGAAACAATAACTTTATGGTTCATTTAAAAATTTTAAAACCATATGACAGTTAATAAACAAAAATTTAAATATTTAGTATATATTTTTTTTATGCTATTTCATTCTCTTTTTGAGGGGAAGAAGAGATTTATTTTCTTGCTGAAGCTTCTTTTTAAAATAAAATTCGCATATCCGAGTTTTAAAGCTAAAAATAATTCTAGTTTATTTTTAAATAACGGAATAAGAATCAAAGTAATGTACTTCAAATGAAATAGTGCTTTAGAGTATTCTTGTACTGTAAATCTTGTAGATAAATAAATTTCCTGTACAAGAGAATTTCGATGAGTTAAGTTCTTGTGAAACAGATGAATATTCGGAAATTTAGCTCTAATGAAATCTAAATATATGGTTATACAGCTCCCAGTACTTGGCCTGCCACCTTAGAGGTATTATTTTACTTTGTGGACATTGCGACCATTCCTTGTTTTAACGTACCCTCCATTTTTAGCGAACACGACGGATCTTCGGTTAAGATGCGATTCAAACTCACTATTTTGCGTTAGTTAGAACGACGCCCTAATCAATCAGGCTACAGCCTAGGCCTAGTGTTGGAACGTGGTAGTCTAGTGGTTATGGCATCGGCCTTCAGGCCTGAAGGGTTGGGTTCGATTCCCAATACCGCCAAGACCCACTGAGTACAAATGATTTACGGGCTCAGTGGAATCGAAAGTCCTGTGGTCAGTAATTGTGCTACTACCATGGGTGATCTAAAGAAAAATTTCGTCTCCTTCCAAATCAAAGTCAAAATTGAGGAAGTAGATCCTCTGGTGGTGCCATCTATCGAAGGAGTCTTAGAGCAAAAATATGCTTTTACCTTCATGGTGCTCTGGTTATAATGAAAGGCACAGCATTCTGACTTAATTTCGCATAGCCGTCAGATAGCAAGCTTGGCTTGTCTAAGTGTCATGAGTGACATATATTTATATTTAAAATAGTAATGAGTCGATTTGAACAATTGCAAAAAATAAAAAATATAATCTTTGGTTACTAGAGTAAATTTAAAAAAATTTTAATTTTTATATCTGAAATAAGTTGATATACTTCTTATAAACAATGTGTCCAAAACCATCATGTAGAAACTTGAAGAGGTGGTACAGATCATCTTTATTAGCGATATTTTACACGAAAGCATAATTATGATCAAACTCATGTGAAGGAACATTATGACATGGCATAACTCATGTGACACAAGAAGGTCACAAAACAAAAATGTAGTGTAAAACGCGCGTTAATTTAAAAACTATAAATATAATGAATATCTTAAAAACATAACACAAAAGATTCGAAATTGCTCTGATTGACAAAGATGCCTGCACGATACTGACTTGACATGTATTGTGGAATATTTTTAAATTTATCTGGTATTTCACTGATCCTGTTTGCAATGATAAAAATTCCTGCCGTTAAATCTATTTTAGAATTTACGGGTGTGTCATATGCAATTAATTTATGACAATTAGTGAAATAGTCTTTATGAGAATCAGAGAAATCAGTCAAGGAGATAAATTATCTCTTTAGTTGATTTCTCAGATATCAGGTAATTTATTTGTGAAGATATAATTTCACAACGATCAATCCAGTTTTTAAATTTTTCTTCTAAATGGTCTCACATTTTTCGTACTGAGATAGCACTCCATCAGGGTAAAATTACATCTCGAGTCTAGCACACAGTGGAAAAGCGTCTTTGCGAGCACCCGACTGAATAAGATGCAAAGTTATATTAAACTGTTACCTTCAATAACCACGCATTGTTCTGCATTTATGATCGAGTCCCGAATAAATTCTCTGAGTTATACACATGTGCATGTCGTGCGTATTAAGTGCGCGCCCATTGAGATATCTTTACCGACACAATCAAAACGAACAGTGCATCTATTTCCATCATCTCTGCCTCAATAAAGGCCGAACAAGTACACTTTTATTAAGCGATTTAAATTTATCACATGCAGTCGGTATCATAACGAGGAAATTAATAGTGTGTACTCAAACTTGGCTCAAGCCTTGAGAATTCGCGAACAGCGGCGCTTTCCATCAATTTCCGCAAAATGTTTCTTTTGTTGTAATAATTCTTAACAATGTGTGTGTTCTCTGCCCACCTGCAAATTCTTACACAAATTTTCAGAGTAGCCTATATACATATTTTTAAAATATTTTAAAACGAGCTAATGATTCAATACATTGTTTATAAATGTAAAAATTGGTATTAGAAGAGAAAATTTGAAATGTGCGAAACAATATATACGATTTCCCAACAAGGCATTACTCTTCATAAAATTTTAAGTATAAATATAGATAACATTAAATGTTTTTGAGTATTTATTACCAAATAATTGCATCAGAATACTAAATAACTATTTTTAAAGACTTGTAACTCACTTCAAATATCAGATTAGAAAAATTTAAGATACAAAGCAATTGTTCTTTAATAAAAACACGTTTAAAATTTTTTTAGAACCTTATTTTAATTCAAACTATTTAGAAGGATAGAGCACAAAGCAAGTTTTTAAAAAGTGAGCTTTGAACTTAATTTTATTCACAGAAGTACTAGGTTGGTTTGTCGCTCAACGGTCATTTTTTGAACAGGAGGGCTAATTCCTCCTGTGTAATCGGGACCTACGGTTTAAAGTCACAGAAGTACTAGATTCTTAATGATCTAAAAATAAAAAACGGAAGTTTTGACTTTAGCAATACAAACATACATTAAACAATTCTTGAACCTTTCAGCGATGTTGTGTTCATGAAAAAAATGCGCCCTTTAATTAAAACTTATATGCATTGTCCATAACTAATCAGAACTATCCTATTTATCTTTTCGAAAATATATTTAGAAGTTGTTTCGAGAAGTTTAAAGAATGATTTAAACTCTTCTCGAATGATTTAAACTTTTTCATTAAGATTAGTAGTTTTACACACATTGCGTAGTTTAAGTTTTATTAAAATGAGTAAAAAAGTGTGTGTGTGCGCGCGCGTGTGTGTGTTTTGAAGATTCAATTAAAATAAGTAGTTTTAAGTAAATTGTGAAAGCTACAGTTAAATTTAAAGTACTAACTTTCATTTTTCGTTCAAGTTATTAAATCAAGCTCAAACTCTGCTGTTGACAGAAAAGAAATGGTTCACGATTTTTCAGCAAATTATCAAGACAGCTGAACTTAGTTGTTGACTCGACTCCAGGAAACAGTACTCAAGTTTCTTTCGAATAATCTAAAATGTTTTGATTAATAAAGATTTCATTTAATACATTTCTACAAGAATCTTTACATCTGACAGCAATGTAACCTCTTGGACAAGTCACTTATTTCCACTCATTAGGAGGCAGGTAGGTTATGACGGACACTTTTGGAGCTTTATGCTAAGATACTTGTAGCTCTCAGTGAAGAAGGTTATTTGCAAAGGATTTATGTAGTCAATCGACTAACATTATTTAAGTAAAGTCAATTGAAGTCAGGGATCACACACTAGCAAAAACGTCCTGATATCAGAAGAAAAAATTCGGATTTATAAATTTGCGTTAGAAAATAGTTCAAGGATTTTGAGTTGTAACTTTCTTTTTTTTTTTCATTAAGATTAGAATCTGTTAGACAGGGGTAGAAATTCACAGCATGTAAGAATTTTAATTTCTGGATATGTAGATTGTTCAAGTATCCAAGAGAATGATAATGCTCCTTTACCTAATTTTGTTCGTAGATCATTTCTCAGATGTTCGTATAAAGGACAATCTAGGAGAATATGATCTATGGCTTCAGGTTCAAAACACTGACAGCGGTCTGTATGCCAGAGATTAAACCTAAATAGAATCGAATTGGTAAGAAAAGATCTTGTTCTTGCTCTGGCCAGCCATACGTCTTCTAGTCGCGATTTCGTTTACAGCCTATGATTTTTGCGAATAGATGTGAGATGAGTGAATGCTTCAGCATATTTGCTATTTTTCCATTGATTGAGACTTTCTTTAAAGTGATATTTCTTGATATGTTGTTTCAAATCTTCAGGAGAAATAGATCGAATAGCATTGACTCACTGTTGCTGCTTTCGCCAATGAGTCTGCGATTTCATTACCTGCAATCCCTGAATGTCCGGGAACACAAACTATCTGTATTGACGTGCACTTTCGAGTAGATTGAATCATTTAGAATCGAAGCAGTTGAATAGTAGTTGGTGATGTCCTGGAACAATCTGAAAAAGCAGACATGCAAGAAAGTGAATCTGTAAAAATGATATATTTTTTGGGTTCGGTGCAAACTTTAGAGGCTGCAATAAGCAGTGCCATGGCCTCTGCCGAGAAGATGGAGTTTATGGAACTAATTTTCCCTGTTAGTGATAAAATATTTGTAAAATTGTTTATTGCAATGCCCACATTTGATCCTTGCTTGGAAACATTTGTAAAAATCAGCGTATCTGTCTGCCATGATGACTCACAAACCTGGTAAAATAGCTACAAATTCTCTTTTGGCAATGATTTAGTCTGAGAAGAGAGACTCGAGAAACAAATGGAGATTTTTTTATAGTTCTGGCCAGTGTTGGGACTTTTAATATGCACGAGGTATTTATTCCTTGTTGGTCGAGCTACAATTCGGCTTTAATGGCCAGAGGATGATTACGATTAACTAGACTGTAAGTTAGCTTTTCTTAAGTTGAAGCACATGGGGATAATGATGACTTGCTTAAATTCCGAATGTAAAAGTTTAAGGAGAGCATTTCATGTCTAGAGTGAAGTTTTTCCTGTCTTGCAGAACTATCGGTATGGGGGTCTACTTAGGAAGACCTGTGGCAATTTTAGGGCTGTGTTGGCACTGTCATTGTATTGTCAACTTCCTGTTAGTGCTTTATATGCTCGTATTTCTTTTAATTAAAATTTTGGGTTTGGCAACTTCTTCATTCTATTTACTATATCAGTTTTAGTTAAGGTTTAAAAATATGTTACGTTTTCTGGCTATGTTTGCCATTTTAAATATTTCTTGTAAATAGTTATTTGTGCTTGTGCAGTGAAATTCAATGTTGTGCTCCAAAAAAAGGATTAAGACTTTAAAAAGTATTACGATTTGTGACATCTGGCGTCCGTGGACACGACTGCTTCGAACGGAAATCTATAAACAAGTTACGAAATTGTTTTATAAATTTGATTGCTTTATTTAAGTATCTTATTTATGGAAGCATTGAAACTGAAAAGAAAAGCTTTACACACAACATTTACGATCACTGCAAAGACTATTGATGAGGAAATTACGAAATCGAAAGTAGATGTTATTAAACTTCGTGAATTAAGTACGCAACTGACTGATAAATTTCAACTCTTAGATACGACACAGGAATCTATTTCTGAGGTGTTGCTTAATAAAAACAAAGAAGATATGTATTCTAAGTGAGGCCGAAATTTATAAGGATTGGTATTTATCTTTGAGATAGAAGATTGAAAACTTCAAAAATGATAATGATTCACAATCGGTTAAATCATCTTGTGCTCGAAAATATCGCTAGCATAAGTTAAAATTAAAGAAATTTGATGGCAATATAAAATCTTTCTTGGGATTCTAGAGTCAGTTTTCTAGAATTCACGAAGATGAAGACATGCCACCTGAAGACAAATTCCAATATTTGATCTTGGTGATTGTTCCTGGAACTAAAGCTGCTAATTTAATAGAGAGTTTCCCACCTACGGCTGAAAATTATCCTGAAGGGATTGAGTTACTCAAGGAACGATTCGGCAGAAAAGATCTACTAGTTCAAGTTTACGTAAGAGAATTACTTAAGATGGTAATGAAAAACGCCGTTAGAGGACGGAAGTGTGTTCATTTAACAACTTTATATGATCAACTAGATTCGCATCTACGAGCGTTAGACACGTTGGGTAGATCTAAAGATAAGTCTTCAGATTTTTTATCGCCTGTAGTGTAATCTTGCCTTCCTGAGGATGTGTTGAGAGCTTGGGAGAGGCATAGAGCATCCAGCATTCTTAATAAAGACGCAAAGCTTCCAGAAAACAGTGAAAGATCTTTGAAAAATCTTATGGCTTTCATAAGGCAGGAAGTTAATCGGGAAGTAATGATTAATTTGACAATATATGGATTTGGGTGACAAAGTAATGCTAAAAAAGAAGTAGTTAATTCAGAAAAGCCTGAAATTCCTTCGGCTTCTGCTTCTGAATCTACTACACAAGGAAAAATTCAATGCGTTTTTTGCAAAAATTTTCACTTAAGTCAAGATTGTGGTAAAGCTGATACGATGACTATAGAAGAAAAGAAGTCAAGTATCTTACGAAAGGGACTTTGTTTAGTTTGCCTAAAACTAGGGCACATGGCTAAAAAATGTCATGGTAATGTACGATGTGTCATTTGTTCAAAGAGCACTATGCAATCTTATGTCCTTATTTGCCTAACTCTAGAAGTAATGTTCCTCCTAAAAAGGATAAGAGGGAAGAAACTATAACCCTACTCTTTACGATCCCTTCCTCTCTTCTTCTACAAAACCGATCTATTTGAAAACTCTTGTTTTACGATTGAAAAATGGAGGAAGAAGTCAGTATGTACGAGCTTTATTGGACGACGGTTATCATCTTTCTTACACAGAAAAGGACTTAGCAAGAGAACTTAGACTTTCACCTACGGGGAAGGAAGTTATATTCCAAGGTTTATTTGGAGGAGGACGAACTCCTGAAGATGATCATTATCGCTATTTAATCAACCTTGGGAGAATCGATAAAGAGTTTTCTTGCCAAGTGTCAGTGCTTGATCAGCCAAAAATTTACACAATGCTGTAAGAGTACGTGATAAGCATTTGCTATCTGAACTTGAAAATCATGGCATTGTTTTAACTGATATTGGAGAAGAAGATCCTCGTATAAGATTGCTGCTTGGGGCTGATGTACTTGGAAGAATACTAACCGGAAGAATCGAAGTGATAAAATCAGATATATCTGCTATTGAAACTAGCCTTGGATGGAGTATTCTGGGAAGTGAGAAGACAACTACAGTAAAGATGGTAACCTTTTGTTTACAAAATTTTGGAATACCTAAGATTTGGGAATTAGAAAATTTAGGTATTGTCGAACCCACAGAACAAAGCTGTGAAGCTGTTGGAAGAAGAGACTTTAGTCCATTTTCAAGAAACAGTTAAGAGAAAGGATCACAGATACAAAGTCGCCTTACCTTGGTTGACTGGCCATACCCCTATGTATAATAGATATGATGTTGCTGAATCGAGATTGCGCAAAGTAACAAAACGTTTACAAAAAGAAAATATTTTCGAGTCTTACGATGATGTTTTGAGACAGTGGCAAAGGGATGGTATTATAGAATCTATCGCAGAAATGAAATTTCGAAACTCGGCCAGTCATTAAACTATCAAGTGCTAGAACTAAAGTTCGTCCCGTATTTGATGCTTCCTTCAAACGATCAGGTTACGCATCTTTAAATGAATGTTTAAGTGTTGGACCAAGTCTTTCAGAGCAGATTTTCCCCCTCCTTGTACGGTTTCACCAATTATTGACACCAATTTTGTAATATTCCAAGTACAGATGTTAATTTCTGCTGAAGTTTTACCAAGTTAACAGATACATATAGTAGAAATATATAATCAGCGTACATGAATGATTTGATGTCAGGATCGAGGACCACATCGAGGATAATGTAGAGGCCTGCATAAACACTGAGCACAGGAAAGGTGATAACACGCTCCTTTGTGGAACTTCCCTATATGAAGTGGCCGATGAAGATAGCTTATTTCTCCACTTTACTTGAAAATTGCGAGTTGTAATGAACTGTTGAATCCACAAAGCAGCGTTTCCTTTGATGTTTGCTTGAAGTAATTTATAAACTATGCCGTCTGGTCAGACTGAATCATAGGCCTGGGAAATATCCACTGCAACCAAAACAACAAATTTTCTAGAGGATCTGGCAGAAATTATGTGATGATGAATAATGGATAAAATAATGTCACAACATCGATGTGGCAGAAATCCGTGGTGATTAGGATGAAAGAAAGATATGGTTGACATATGGTCAATAAATCTCTTCAAAATCATTCTTTCAATTAATTTACACATAACACTAGTCAGAGATATAGGACGGTATGAGACCACAAGATTGGCCATCTTTCCCAGTTTTAAAATTGGAATAACAATGGAGGATTACCCTATTTCTGGTACAGTACCTGTAAGCCATGATTTATTCGTCAGGGAGAGGATGTAGTCTAGGTTGGTAGTAGTGACGCCTTTTAATATTTTTGCAGATATCTTATCTGGACCAACAGACGAGTTTTTGCATCTTGCCAAAGCTTCTTCCATTTCAGATGCAGTAAAGGGTTTATTGTAAGAGAAATCCTCGCTTGTACTTAAATCTAGTGGAATAACCTCTAAAATGTGTGAACGAGTGTAGAAGTCTGAACATATTAGCTTGATGGGTAGGATCTGTTACTGGAGAACTATTTTGTAATAGGATCATATGTGAAATTGGAGATACTGTAACTCTATTTTGGAGATATTTTAATGAGTTGAAAATATTTTTTGATGTTCCAGCTGAAATTATTAATTCGTCCCAATGTTTTCGAGAGAGATGAGTAGTCGATGTAGTTCTGCTGCAGTTCTTTTGTATGCCATCAAAACGTACTTATAATATGTGCGTTTAGCTTTACGCCAGATATCTTTTTTTGGCCCAGGAGATAACCATATCTAGAAGACCACCATGGGGAATAAGGCTTACATGGCATTTTCTGCCATCTTCGAAACTTATGAAGTTTATTTATGCAGAGATGATTGAATTGTTCAATAGAGTGAAGATTAGAAATTTCATGATTAGTATTGATGGAAGCAAAGAATTCTGACCACAGGATACGTGATCTGTTCGGTATATGGTGATCAATATCTCCAATAGCTATGCTAGTTTTAGATGGTAAATGACTTCCAAAACAATCTGTGTAAAATTCAATATGACTTAGGTGATAAATATCTGGCGATACAAAGGAGAAATCAATGAGTGAAGGTTTATGATGTTGACCGTAATATGTTGGAATTTCAGAGTTCAGAAGGCAGCAATTCTCTTCCTGAATTCATTCAAGAAAGTTATTTGCTCTTGATGAAGTGGAACGGCTTTCTAATGATATATGTCTAATATTGAAATCTCCAATGATATATGGAGGCTAAATTCTTTGAATTATTCTATGAACTGAAGAAAATTTGCAAAGAGCAATATATACATTAATAATAGCTATTGCTGTCGTTGCCATTGTGATCTTGACTGCTAAGAGTTCTCTGCCATCATCTGAGAGACGGATAGAAGAAAATTGCCTTGTTGGAACGTTTTTATTTACTGTTAAGAGAAGTCCGCCACCTAGGCTATCTTCTTTACCCTGACGAAAGATTATTTTGCTAAATAAAGACACCTTGTTAACTTTTTTTAACCAAGTTTCTTGCATTGCAATAACGTCTGCAGAGTTACAATAATGAAGTTTCATGTATGGGCGCTTATTGAAAACTTTTTGAGCATTCCACGAAATTAATGAGAACATGAAAAAAGTTACAATTATTATGATTACAATTTTACTTGTAAGGATTGATGCACCCAGGATAGACGTTACGTCCCATCTGTTAGGAAATATTTCTTCCCTTTCTAAATCTTGCATTTTCAATTATTTCTGACTGTTCAGAAGAATTAACAAAATTAAATACACTGTTCACAGGTAAAATTGGATTGAAATGAATGTCACTATTACTAGGGTTTCATGATTGCTTTTGGATTCGACTACTTTTCCGAGTTTTCTGTTCTAGCAGGGGATGACGAGAGACTTCTAGTTTCAAAAATTTTGTGTGCTTACAGTTTCTTCAAATTTTTGGAAAATAGTATTAAGAATGGCTTTTTGTGTTTGAATAGCTAAGATTTTTTGTTTACCGACTCTTCAAGTTTCGTAATTATTGAGGTGACTCATTTATTTTAGCATGAGTAATTTCTCGTGGTTGATTAGACTTTACAACTGTAGCAAAATTTGTTTTATAGCTTTTAAATTGTCTTCTTGCTTCAATAAAAGATAGATGGTTTATTGCCTTAAATTTTAAAAACCGAGTTTCTTTTTCACGAGATGAAGAATCATCTGAAGCGTACGGTCCTTTTCAGTTTACACAATATGGGACTTTAGTTGAACAAGGATCACTATTGTGATGTGTGAACCACAGAATCTGCATGAAACTGTACTTTACGTTTTTTGTTGCATATGAAAATTTAAAACAAATTCCACATTGACGAACTTTATCCACCTAAACCTTAAAATGTTTTTATAGATTGTAAATGTTAATCTGAGACGGTATTTTATGTCCATACACTCTTACCAAGATAGTTTCTGAATGCTCTGAAGGTTTTTTATTGAAACGTCGTATTTGATGTACAACAAGGCCGTTATTTTCAATTTCTAATGCTAGGTTTTCTTTCAATGATATGAAAGGGATAGTAAATTTCGTAGTGTATTGTTCAACTTATATTTGGAGAGTCACAGGTACATTTAATACTGTTACGATTTTACAAATTTCTGTTGCAGTTTTATAATTTGTAGTGATAATTAGTTTCCGTTTTAGTTTAATGTCTTACTTCATCAATCCCACTTTTGTTGGAAATAGTGTTTTATAATTCAGATTTTAACTGTGAAGGCCTCTTAGCAACAGAAGCATATCCTGCTGTAGGACACAAGGACATTAAAATTCTAGCTTCAGAAGCTAATTTTATAACTAGATGTGCATTATCATAGTTTAGGGTTCGATGCGTGTTGTGGTATCCGATATGCATATTCAGTAAACGGTATATTGTCTCTTAAGTCTGTCATTGTGAAATAACATCTTGTACGTACTTGAGGTAAACTAATAGAACTACTCGAGTTTAAAACTAATAAATCAAACTTAATGGAATTCCTACAGACTTAAATAAAGGAAAATAAATTACTCGATTTCTCCTTAAAGCTAATAACGTTCGAAGAAGTGCATACGTACCAGTAAGTATTTGCAACTTTTTTCTGTTTTTACTCGGAAAACCCTCATTCAATGCTAGCGGCTCGAGAGTGGTTTCAAAATACCACTCATTAAGGATGATACTCCAGTTATGCAATTCCATCTTGTCGTGCCACCAAGGCTGTAAAAATTTTAATATGCCAAAAGAACTCACCTAGACACTCATTTTCCACCACGTATTAGTTTTTTTGTTTCAGAATCATAGCTTGTTCATGAAAACAAGTTTAAGTTCTATGTAATAGATTTAGTTTTAATGAAGCTACATTACCCAAATATCTGCGATGTTATTTGCATTAACATAACTTTCAGTCACTCAATTTAATTTCACATATCAAAAATCTTTACTACACATAAAGCATATTCATATTGAAATACTAAGACTAAATAGTTCTCTAAGTATTTTGGCAGTATAAAGCTTCTAAAGTTGAAAAACATTAAGTGCATCACTTATGTTTGAATACGAAAATTTACAAGAAAGACTTATCAGCGAAAAGTATTTTATTTAAATCTTAGACACAAGATAAAAGCCAAGTTAACAGAAACTTTCAATTGTAAATCACAGGAGTAAGAACAAGACAATACCCATAAACATAGACATAGACAAAAGACCAGTTGTATACACTGCCGGTGCTGAACCACTGCATCTTCCTCGGTGCACGGAGCAACTGACATTGTTCATGGCTGCCATGAATAATCTAGCAGCTCCTAAGGATTTCTTCAGACCCTGCTTATCGTTCTCGCAATGAGTCTTTTGATATCCTCTAAGTGAACATTTTTCGTAGTCTTCCAGGGCACTAAAACAACAATTTAAGTTACATTTAAGTCACTAACACAAGTTCTCATCCAGGAAGAGAGATACTTACCAACAGACTTCCTGCTTATTCTCTGGTTCTCCCATGACATCAAAGATGACTTCTTGGAATTTATTGAAGCACCGTTGCTCCATCTGATCTCTTAAAGCCGTAAAGCAACCAGCGCTATCTGTAGCAGCTGTAAAATATTAACCACATAAGTTTTATAAAAAGGAACACCAGAAGTGGAGTACACTTAATATGCAAATAAAGTACTGGTTAACAACCTTCAGAAAACTAAAATTCGGTTGGCCTTACGTAGATTTGTTCTCTTAATAGATCTTGTGTAGACTTATGTTTTTCAAGTCCACTTAATTCTAATTACTCCCACCCCTCAGTTTCAAACTTCTGGTTTAAAATCTTAGGTCAACTTTAATTCCAAGCTCAACTGCGCACTGTAAACAAACTTCCGCAAACACTTTAGTCACCCTGATCAAGATCATAGGCATAAAATTCAGTGTTAACAACTGCAGTTATTCCCAGAAATGGATTTAGTTTAAAGATAATCGCCCACACCTGTGACATACCAAAAGTTATAAATAATAAAACTATTTCAACGTTTCACAAGAAATGTTTACATTCAGACTTAATCAGCTTTGGAGCGAGAAATATTACAAAGGATGGATCTGAAGAAATGGTGTCCAGTAAATAGCTTCATCCTGGGAAATGCCCATAACTATTCCGAGTTCATGTGTCTAGTGTTGTGTTGAATATTATCACACTTGAGATGTGAGAATTACTTGAAGCAGTAAGATCTATCCATTACAAAGACGAATTTAGGTACACCCAGAATTACCTATGCTAGAAAAATTGATGTTAGAGAATTTAGACGATTGCTTAGAGCTCTTATAGTTTGGAAGACTAAGAACGTACACTGAAAATCTGCGGAAGTAACCCCGAAAAGTTAGACGTGCAATGTAATAGTTAAGCAAGTTATTTAGGTACATTAAATCTTAGAAATTTATAAAATATCGAAAACATAAAATTAATACGCGAGAAATTTAAACACGTTTAAATTTAAAATTAGAGTCATGAATGTAATTCCAGGGTTCCATATTTTGGGCATGAGCAATACTTTCTTTTAGCATGCGATGTCGAGAAAAACTCGATTTTCAAACACCCGAAAACACGTGCTTTGTATACGAAGTTTTAGACTTCTATTAGTCACTCTGACTACTGAAGTACTGTTAAGACATACAACATTAAACAATTTAAGTTAACATACTCAAGATAATGTTTCGCTACTAAGATTAAAGGAAACATCTACGGTTTAAAAAGGCAACTTCTTTAGCAAATGCTCTTACCTAAATCTACTGTTGTTTCAGTTATATCTTCAAAAGATGTGGTCGTTGTATCATTGGCACTAGTTTCACTAGAATTTCCACCACTCAAAACTTCTACGTTATCCATTATCTTCCCTTTCAAGTCAGTGGCATTTGCTGCAGATGGAATTGGATCTTCATGGTCATGGGAACTGTCTCCGTCGACTAGGTTATGGTCATCGGAGTCATCATGATTAGATTCGTGATGCTCTAAGTCTTCATGATCCAAGTGATCATGATGATCCGAATCATGAGGAGCAATATTACTAAGGTCTTCCGATGATAGATAAAGTGAACCTTGTCTAGAATCACTCTTTACAGATGGTACGAACTCGGCCGTAGTTGGGGGTTCACTTTTCAGAGATATTACAGGTTCAGTCGAAGACGAAACTAATTCAGACGATGATGTTAACCCTGTCGAGGGTTTTTGCTCTTGCGTATCCTTGGGGTGCTTTCCAGAAGTCATCACTGAAAGAAAATTGACGAGGTAAATACGAATTTTACAGTGTATTAATATTAAGCTACTAGTGAACGATGGGGAGTGATAAATTCGACGTTGAGTTCTGACCAACATTTCATTTACATAAAACTTACTTTTCAATTGAGCAATCAACTAAAGTTAAAAATTAACTTCATAAAAGTTCACTAGATTATTCGAACTCAAATATAGGATCACGCGTAGTCCACGAGCCTGTTAAGAAGACTTAAAGCACTTATTAGAAGCCTTTCGGAGAAAGGCTTTACAGACGTAACCCGCAGAGACGGTGTTTCTGTCAAGAATAAAGGTCATGCAGATTTTATCATATTTCCTTATAGGTTAAAGACTTAATTTAGTGGGGAATAACAGTTTAAAGTTATATTTTCCTAAACAAGCTAGATCCAATTACTTTATCTAGTTACGAATTTCAACACTTGAATTTCCAGATATTAAAACTACCAATACGCGAGCTTTAGGCTTACAATAAAGTCAACTGACATCGAAATTCAGTTAAAATAGAAAAGATCTCGTAAACCAAAGTTGTAGGATCCATTATATTCTTATGTTAGAGATGAAGTGGTGATTACAAACAGAAAACGAATTTTAACGAAAATGAATAGTTAAGTCCTGCAAGTTAAGAGCAAAACAGTGTTCGAAGGTTGGACTATAAAAGACAACGTTCAATTAAAAATTAAGCCTAATAAGTTAATACCTCAGTCAATACGTAATTGTTTTGTTAGTGAACTTAAATAAGCTAACGTCTACTGGGTGAAGACCCAGCAGCAAAACAAAAAGAAAAAAAAAACATCATCCATACTTACTAAGCAATGAAAAGTATACTAAAACTGAAAGACGATACATGACTGCAAAAGCTTTGTAAAAACAACACTGTTTTAAAAAGCCACACCGAGATACAAGGGAAGACTGTTGGAACAAGTTTGCTAGATCTTTTATATTAATTACTTACCATATAAAAGATCGCAAATTTGCATAGATAGTAAAATAATTTCAATAAGCTGAGAGTTGCCGATCCAATACCGTGGACAGATTTCATTCTCTGATCTGATGGATTTAATGAAATAAAATTCTGTGCAAGGGTCATGAAAATACACTTTTCTGGATATAAAATTACATTCATGTTAACTATTTGAAATGCAATGCTATCTGTAATCATAATTTATTGTTTAGTTTGTTATAAGTTACTGGATGCTTATTTCTACATATCGAAATTGCTGAATCATCTGAAGCGCAATCGGGAAACAATTGTCCCAAATTTTTCTGCAAATAGATCTCTTTTTTTTTCCAAACTCCAATCAAATTATTTTTTTCTCACCTTTATATATTATACGTTATTTGATTGTATTTAGTTTTTTTTTACTTAAATTTATAAATAATGGATGATAGGCTTACATTAAGGTTCCATGGAAGACATAGATTTGACACACAAACTATTCAATACAAATGAATATTTGCGATAAGAATTCTCTGTTTTTGTTGAGTTTTTATTAATCAGGTTTATGCAGTGTCAAAGATAAATGGGAAAGTAATTTCAATTGTTCCTCTCAGATGAAAAAAATATATATGCTTCAATTTAACATACCATGGAAGACACAGATTTGACACACAAACTATTCAATACAAATGAATATTTGAGATAAGAATTCTCTGTTTTTGTTGAGTTTTCATTAATCAGGTGTATGCAATGTCAAAGATAAATGGCAAAGTAATTTCAATTGTTCCTCTCAGATGAAAAACAAATATATGCTTTAATTTAACATACCATGGAAGACACAGATTTGACACACAAACTATTCAATACAAATGAATATTTGCGATCAGAATTCTCTGTTTTTGTTGAGTTTTCATTAATCAGGTTTATGCAATGTCAAAGATAAATGGGAAAGTAATTTCAATTGTTCCTCTCAGATGAAAAAAATATATATGCTTTAATTTAACATACTTTTAAATTGCTGGCATTCTCAAGATAATTTAGGATCTTTTATTTAATTTCAAATCAACCCATTCTGAACATATACACAAGACGGATATACTGCTTATAAAAATTGTGATTTCTTAAGCCTAGTTCGTGAATATACTGTAGGTTGTTAAAGAAAACTATGATTATTAATGAAGATAATCAGTGATGTTACTAAAGTACTTTAGACGCCAAATACAATGATACTATTTTGACCTTTTACCAAAGAAATAATTTTTACTTATATTGATTTCCATTGTAACTTATAATTTCATATCGGTAAAAGTTACATATTTATATAGTTTAATTCTTTACTATCTATAATTTTTTAAAAATATTTATAGATATTGTAAAGGATTAAATTATTTTTATAATCTATCATTTAAATCAGTTAAAAAAATTTCTATTATAGGGATTAGTAAATATTAAGCAATCAAAAGTGTTGTTGAGAATTCTAACTACATAAATGCACCTGCATGCGAAAATTCTCACAAGGATTATCTATGATAAATATTGAAAATTGTGATAAATATTGAAACATTGATAAATATTGAAAATTGTGAGTAAACATTAGATTAAAAATGGAAATACAAAAGTTAGAAATAAGAAAACAGGAGAAATTCAAAGCATTATAGAAAGTTTTAAATTGTTGAATCATATTTGATTTTTAGTTTATGAAAACCATTTTCTATTAACGTATTTTAACACAATAAAATCAAATTTTTACTGACTTTTTAACTAAATTATTTCTATTAACTTTAATGTAATGAAAGTGCATGAATTTTGGGTTAAAGAAAAGTTCTGTTCTGGACACTTCACGAAAGTACACATTCTACAAACTATTCAGCACCTTATCCATTGTTGTTTTTCTTAAAAAAAATTAACTAATCTTTTGAAATATATATAAGAATGAATTATATGATTTTTATTACTTATTATGTCACTAAAGGCTTCTGCAAACAAATAAATTATCTTTAGAGCTGTATTTTCAACACAATAAAATGCATTACTGATTATGTCAAAAATTTAATTTGAATCTTTTTATTTTGAAATAAACAATTATGTTTATGGAGCATATAATAAAATAACTGTTCCTAAATTCAAAATAATTATCTGGGCAAAATCTTACAAATGTGACCTTTATTGAACCATTTTCTGTAAGCAAATTTTTTTGAAAGAATGCTATCTTAATAAATGTTTTACAATGCTCTCAATAGATGGCAACACAAGCGAATGTTGTACAAATGATTTGAAATTCAAAATTATCTTAAGTTTTACTATCTATTGGAAACAATTTTTTTTTTGTTCATGAAAAAAATACTCTAAAACTTAAAAACTTTTCAAATTGGAGCACTATTTAAAAGTTTTATAAATTGAGTAATAAGAATTGAGTATTGTTAAATTGAATTACAAATGAACATTATTGTAAGAAAATTATCACATTTAAATTTCATGCAAATAATTATTACCTAGTATAAGCGAATAATTTGAGTTTCATTTACAGAAATTTAGTTATTTGTACTTTAATTAATGTAAATTTCAAAAGCGTCCTTTTCAGTGAAAAAATATTTTTTTATTATAACAATACAATTATCTATAATTATGAGCATTTAACTGCAAACAATTAAAAAAATTTCACCGGAATTCCACGCAAAATTCAATATTTGATGAAACTAATAATAATAGATATTATTGCCAACAGAGGGTGGCGCTAAAATTAACTATAAATAAAAAAATTTTTTGATCAAGTTACACAGATAATGAGTTTATGTAAAGATTTGATGTTTTAAACTCGAATTAGCAATGAAATATATGCTTTTAGATGAAATTCTTATGTTTCAAATCTTTGGGAAGATGTATTCATTACGTTTCTTAGTAAAATTTTTAACACGCGAACACACACACACACACACACACACACACACACACACACACACACACACACACACACACACACACACACACACACACACACACACACACACTCACACGCACACACACGCATACACACACACATATATATATATTTACATGTTTTTAATATGTTGTGAATTATTCAAATATTTTAGCCTAGTATTGTAATTTAATCGTTTACTGTAGGCATTTTTATTTTTTATTTTATTTCTTAAAAAAATTATCCATTTAGCCAAAATATTTTTCAAAAATTATTAGAGAAAAATATTGAATCCTCCTCATAATATGTAAAATTATTAATTGAAAATATGGTTTGAAAATCATAAAATTTTTTCTTCCAAAAGCTTTGAGTTTATTCACAAAAAAAAAAAAAAAAAAAAAAAAAATCATAATAATAACTTCAAAATCCATTTGTGAAACTGATACTAATTCATTATCTGTTTCGAAAATATATTAAGTAATGTTTCAAAAATTTTTTTCTTTTATATATATTTTAACTGTCCGATGTGTACGTTTATTATTTCATTTAAGAATAATTAATACGATATATATTTGTCTTCACTTTTTATTATCTATAAGAAATTAAAATACTTAATAAATTCATATAGATTTAATGTCTTCCTTAGGTATATCTTTTTCTCAATGATAACTTTAAATTTTTAACAATATAGTAGTTACTCTACTTGATAAGAGCAATAAAATTCTTGGCTCCTTACCACGAGCTGTTGGTGTCGCTACTACGGGACAACGGGACAAAAGCATCTGCATCGACTAAGTGTAATGGTTTCTGCTCGTTGTTCATTGTGCAATCATGATGATATGGATGCTGCTCACCTCAAGAACTACCCTGAAATTTTAAAGATTATGACTGGCAACTTTTTTTAAGGCTGCTAAAGGATTTTACTCTTGTTTTTATATTTGTTCATCACCTTATTGAGTTTCTCATCGATTAATGGCCGAGGTGCCGAGGATGGGCGTAAGATAAAAGATTTACTTTTAAGGAATATATTTTTAATTTCGGTTATGTGTTCAAAGTAATGCAAATCAATTTATTATTGTGAATCTTCGACCATTCATTACACTTATCACTGCATAGAAATATATTCATGTTTTATTGTGGTATAATATTGATTGTAATTAATTTTATGTATAGTTATTATGTTTGGTGTGGTTTTCAGTTATTTTAATTTAAATACAAACTACCCCAACTTATGAAAATGCAAAATAAATATTATCTCTTTGCATGTGGTGCTATATATGGTCAATCATATTTGAAAGTCGCATTATTAATTTACTGTGTGTTAAGCACGCATAGTATCACTATATAAATTGCTAATTAATCCTGTGTTCTTTTCAAACAGTTTCTTCATTTTTATTGATTCAAAGTTTTTGTCATTTTCCTGGACACTTTTTTAAAATTTTAAAACTCACTGGATTAAAATGATATGATGACATTTTTTATTACAATGCAGAGTCAGATATTTTTCTGTTTATGCAACAAATTCCTCTTTATTTCCCATGATAAAGATTAATTTCAGTTTAATAAGTACATCAAATGATAGACTGTCAGAGAACACGTATAAAGAGAAGGAATGTAATTAATACGTCGATTTGTTTCCTGCGTAGATTTGTTGTTTACGTAGATTTGGTATTGCGTAAATAATATGTCAATGGGAGTAATTCTTATTTTTTTTTTACGCATGTTTGAATTTAGTTCTTATATTATAACGGTAATGCATGCATTTTTTAAATGGTTAAATTGCATAATGAGTTATATTAGAAGAAGATAAAGAATGTTTTATGGAAATCGAGATACAAAATAATTCTAAATGTATGACGCCTGATATAATTATTTTATATAAGTTTTTAAATAGAGGAAATTGAAAAATTTAATACTTGACATTATGTTTTTTTAGAAATAAATATGATGAAATTTTATAAAATCTTCAAAATTGGGCAAATTTTGAGGGAAACCTCTTTTTTAGTTTTAGATCATATGGAAAGTGTCTTTTTTCCTAAATAAAATAAAAAATATTATGAAGTTTTAGACACCTTTTTTTAAAAAAAAAAAAAAAAAAAAAAAAAAAACCTTTTTCTATCTGTTACATTTGAAAATGAAGTCGAAAAAAAAATAACATTGAATAAGATTTTATTTTAGTGTATTCATGAAGCAATAACATTTTGGTTTAGTGTATCCATGAAGAAATAATATTTTGCTTTAGTGTATCCATGAAGAAATAATATTTTGCTTTAGAGTATTCATGAAAAAATAACATTTTGCCTTAGTAAACCCATAAAGAAATAAAATATGTTACATATTACTCTTCATGTACTTTGATAATATGAGTTATTTTCTAAAATTATGATAAATATTTATTGAGTTTTTGAAAATAACTATTACTATTCCTATAATTTAAAAATAATGACTTTAATTAGTTTTTCTATAAATAAGCTGTAAAAAATTGCTTAAAGAGCTTTCTTCTAAATTAGCCGACTTTATTTAAAGTAGAGTGTGGGAATATTACTTTTTGTGTAAAAATAAATTTTAAAAAAAAAGATACGAATTTATATTTACTTACAGAAATGAAATAGAAATTTTTAATAAAATTCATATATAATAAATAGATATTCACATCAAAATTATTATAATTATCTTCTTCTATAAAAAATATTCAATTAAATGATGCTATTCATATATATTAATTTTATTAAATAATTTATAGGTTAGAGTAAAACATCGTTATTATAATTTTGGTTTCTAATTTTAAGGTTTTAAACCCAAAATAAAGAAGATAATTATAATTTATTAAGCAACAATATAAAGTGAATATTTATAGTTTTGCCATAAATGCTATTCTGAGAGAAGAAATTTCTTTTAATGATGTTGAAAATCTTTGAATAAAATTTTTACTTTTCTATGTGTTTGGTCTCCGTGATTTTATTTATATATGGAAATTAATTGGTCAGTATGTAAGTCTTATCCCGTCGGCATGATTAAGTAGAATAGTATTTTTGAAGTTTCTTATAAAAGTTTTTTTTAATTATAAATACGTGATTAAAAGCGACATATTCAATTGTGTTCAAAGTTTCGTACTTTTCTAAAACGTGAAGGAATTGTAGATTTCAACATCCAATTTCAAATTTTCGCTGTTGGCTCATATTTGTATTTAACAACCTCATTTGTCGAAACATAATATATTTATGTAAAACAACAATCATTGCTTAAATGATTATGTTGTAAAATTTAGAAATGATCGCAAATATAGCTTAGATTCATTAGTACTATGCTCACCGACAAACAAATTTTTCTTGGTGAAAATTAATCTCCATATAAGATTTAGGCGTGAATTAGCAAAATTTAACCAATGGATTATTTTAGCAATCCATTTAATGATAGCTTTTTATACAAAGTAACTAAATTAGAAGCACATGATTATTCAAAATTTTGCGACATCAAACGAAAAAAATTCAATATTCAAGTTTGAATCTTTTAAATTGTACGGGATAGAGCAAAACAGTTAGTTTTGTTTCCCGCCCAGCGATGATTATTAGTACACGAAACCTTACTAAACTACCAAAACCTATAGTTTGAAATGAATACCAAAGCCATATATAGGCTCCATAATTTATAGGCTCACAAAGTGGCCCAGGTGGACCCCCAAGGGTCCATAGGAGACCACATGGGGGTCCACATAGATGTGAAAAGAAAATAGGGGTTTACAAGTTGTAAGTAGGGGTCCACGAAAAAGTTTCTGGTGTTTTCATAATAAAGAACAAACATTTTGGCTTGTATTTACCTATCAACGTATACAGATAGCATCATTCACTTGATAGGTACTCAAAAATATCCGAGATTCAGTTCAAACGCCGAGTTGAATAGGACAATAGATAATAGTACAAGTGTACACCACATGTCGAGACTTGCAAAGTGCAGCCCGTGCGCTGTCTCATTAAAAGCATGACTATCTTTTATTGTTGATTTACATTTCAGAGTTCATTGTTGATTATTGGTCAATCGTTGATTGTAATAATAAATGTTTATAATTTTCTATAACCACAAGTATTATTTTAATAAATAGGACACAAGAAAATGGGCTACTTTTTTTCCCCTTCTTAACACCCCAATTTAGGGTGATATTTTTAGGAGTTTTGGGAATACAGTAGGAATGAAGCAGCAGGGAGTCTACCGATGATAGTAAAACTTTGAAAGTGGCCCACGAGAAAGAAAAGCTTGGGAACCCATGATATAGACAAACAAGTTCGAGGTAAGAAACAAATGCACGAACTGTTGGTCTGTAAATCTGAGTAAAACTTTGAAAGTGGCCCACGAGAAAGAAAAGCTTGGGAACCCATGATATAGACAAACAAGTTTGAGGTAAGAAACAAATGCACGAACTGTTGGTCTGTAAATCTGGGCTTCAACCATTCGGAATACCAACGTATTTGTTTCTTTGGGAAAGAAACAAATACGTTTGGTAAACAGGGAAAAACTGAATTGAATGTGCTCTGTATGACAAATGAGCTTGGTTATTCAAATTTCCACTTTAGATTTAAAGGTAATCATTACTAATCCAAACACTAAACTATTTCATTATCAAAAATTTATAGACTTAAATCAGAAAATGTATATAAAACGGAAAAAGCTAAAGGCTAAGTCTTAATATTTTTTATCAAGATATAATATATAATTAAAAATATATATTATAATAATCAGTAAAATAAAATATTTTTACAACTTTCATTCCAGTCCAAACTCATTTGTATTTAGTAGCATAAAAAACCATTTGTCTTAATGAAAGTTTTTATATTTCTGTAAATAAATAATCGACAGTAAATAATTATTAGAAATTACATCCAATTATTATCCTAATTCCCCTGCCTTCCTAATTTAATATCTTAAGATAATGAGTTGATTTGGAAAGGTGAATTGGGCTCACAAAGGATTGTAAATTGAATAAATTATTTGAGTTTTCATCGAAGATGAAAGAAATGAACTGACGGAAAACAAGAATTAGGTTTATTCACATATATTTATTTACAGTTAATATTCAGTTTGCAGATATTTTTTAATGATACTAATTTTATAACTCAATTGTCTTCCTGATCTCAAATGTTTTTCAGTTTCAATTACAATTAGGCAGTTCAATTCTGTATATATAAACACTCGCGTTTTTATTCTCTGCACTTTAAAACCACTAGCCATATCGTCGAAAACAATTTACTTTATAACCATTGAATTTCACAATAACTGTACTACATATATACAGTTAATGTACAATACATTACATAAATGATTTCATGCATTTATTATGCTTTTTATCCCAAACGAAATGGATACAAAATATATTTAAGCTAGATTAAAAAATTGAATTTATTGAACTGAAATTTTTTATTTACGGGTATGCGACTGTTAGGTAACATTTATTGTGTTTATTGATACAAGAACGTAAACCATTTTTTACATATATTCAGAATGGTCATTATTTATCACTTTTGGTAACGAAATCTAATTCATTTAGAAACAAACGATTCAAATGGTATCAACTGTTTTTCTTTATGGACTAAAATTTGATATTATACTTGTTGATATCAACTTATCAATCATATGTGTGAAAATTATCGATAACTTTGTAACGAAAGTCACACACTTTTGTAATCTGAATCCATAATAAAAATGTGAGTTGAGATGTTCAAGGTCAGTCAGGAATGGTTTCCGTTTTGCTCTTTGTACTGTAATCATTTCTTAGAAGTGGCACCGCACTGATTTTTTGATTAGGAGCAGCTGTTCTCACAAGAACGTCCGACACAAATTAATAATTTCCGAAAGTTTTCTTCGTATTGTGTGATGTGTGATCGTGCTTAATCTTAGTACAGATCATAGTGATACTATTAGAGTCTTACGAATATTATTTGGAGCGAAAAGGAGAGCATGCGAGGGATATAAAACTTGTTTAATATGTTTATTCTGATTGCTGATGATCGTAATTTACCTTTTCGTGAATAATTTTAAAATAATGGGAACTATCAACACCTTTCGCTTAACAGGGAAAGCCGACTTCTTATTTCTAAGAATAATCCTAGATATGACAGAGGCCAACAAATGTATTTAAGTGAATTTTAATTACAGAGGAATCTTATAAATTGTAACATTGTAGATTATTTTTTTGTACTTATAAACTGGTTAGAGTTTGGTTTCACAAAAAAATTAATAAAAAACACCTTGGACAACTTAATTTTTTTAACATGACAGATCATTTATTTTATTTTATTTTTTTTATAAGGAACAGTTTAGGAGTTTTCATTTTTTCCTTATTGAACCTAAAAATTTATTGATTTACACAAAATAATGGGAATATCTCTTTCTGCTTTACATATTATTAATTACGATTGTAGTCTGATATATTTTAAAAACTTGTATTCTTCTTCAAATTGTCGTTAAATATTTAAATTTGTAAACACAGATAAAATGGGAAAAAGGAAATATGGATATTAATGATTGGAAAAAAAGATAAAATTGAGGTATTACAAAATGAATATGGGTTTCACTTTCAATTATAGGGCTTTTGTGATGAGCAGTAAATACTTTGACCCTAACCTCATCTTAGTCCTCCATTATATCCGTCATATTATGTTATGTTGTTGTATTATTATTTAATAAAAATGAATATGTTTATACATATGTTTCAAGTGACATATATATATATATATAGTAATGCTTAAAATATATATTCGTGACATCAAAAAAAATTGCATACCTCTTGTAACTTTTTATAGAGGTCAAAACAATTATACGTTAAAATGCATTATTAAAAGTTTTATTTTCAAAACAAAATGGTATAAAATTTAATGTTTCGAAATTATATGTTCAAATATATGTTCTTGTAGTAAATATGAGAACAACGGAACAGTATATATAAATCAGCTTCAAATTTTTATTTATTCCTTTTATTTTATTTATACATTTTTTTCTTTTTACATAATTGATGGATATGTAATTCAATTATTGAATAAAAATTATTATGAAACACTCATACTTTATCCAAATATCGTATAGTTTGACCTGAATTTCTGTATCTATACTGTTTGATGATATGTTTGTTTTAAAGTATAACATTTATATTGAAATCTTTTAGGAGGAAAATGATATTAAATAAAAATTTTACGAAGTATTCTAAAATAATTGCGTATTGCGATAAAAAATCCCACTCTGTTTTGCACCAACTCGCTTTCTTGTTGTTTTCTGAGTTGAGGTGTACCAATTAGGCACAGTGTACTCAGCATGGGATTTTCTATCGTAATACTATGGCATTGAAATCACAAGAACAAACCTAAAGCTATTTTCTTTTAACAAGAGACTGTTCAGAATATCTAAATATATTTGTTTCCTTAATTATTGTCACATTAATTCACGAAGTTAAACTTAAAAAAAAAAAAAAAAAAAAAAAAAAAGGCGAATCAAAATTTATCTTTTCATGACATCAATAAAAGTCTTTGATAAGTAATTATCTGTATTTTTGAAAATAACTTGTATTTTCTTAAACAGGAAAGATATATTGGATCCGGAATTTCGAGAGATGGTTTCTTCAGTCTAATAAAAGTATAGTAATTGAAATTCACTTGATATACATGTCTATAATAGAATTTACAGACAATAACAGTAACGTATTCTAATATGAAGTGCATGAAATGTTCAGAAATATTCTAAAAAGTATCATTTAATTATTAAGTATCAAAAATCAAAGTTTGATATCAAAGTAATTTGTTTCGGCCTTTTATAAGCAGCACTTTTAACAAAAATCTATTTCTATTTTGTGCCTTATTTAAGTTATTTTTGAAATATCTTGATTCATTCTTGTATGTTTTATGAAAACAATTTCTAACATAAATTTATAGACGATAAATTTCATAGTGTGCTTAAGAAGGTTTTCAAGAACAGGGCAAAATGTCATTTTGTTTATTGACGAATATTACTTACATTATATGGAAAATAGTTAAGTTATAAAAATAGAACACACATAGATTCATAATTTTATATTCCATGATGCAGCTTAAAACCATATAACGTATATCTATAATCTGTGATAACTATTTCAAATCAAAAACATTTATGATGCCGGAATTTTAAAATATTTTGCATAACAATTTGCTATAATTTTCAATATTTAAGGAATAATACAAAATGTGATTTTACAATCAAAATCACGAAGCTTCTTTTGTAAAATTAATTTTAGTGAAACGTGTAGGATTAATTGCTGCAAAGTATAATATAATCGGGGGAAATTCTTAACTTAAATTTTTTTAGTGTTTTTCTTTAAAAACAAATTACTCTAGAACACCCACACTGTTTTTGTAACAAAAGGGTTAATTAACCTAAAATACAATCGAGGAAGCGTATTTATCTAATTGAAGGTTGGCGGCAAGTAATTCCCACATATTCCATGCTGAGTGAGTTCCAGTCGTTTAGTGGGCGTTAAAACAATGCACGTTTCCTAGAAAAAGTGGTGTTTTTGCTTCATTTTTCCGAGATTTGCAACAACTTTTCCTCTAAGAGAAAATTAGCTATTCGTTTAGTTTGAGTTAATTGCTTCAAGCAAACTTTAATTAAAAAAGTTAACTTAAAAAAAATTATTTCAATTCGTTAAACTATTAGTGATAAAAGTAGTTTAAAAATCAAAATTTAAAAAGTAAAAAATTTCAATACAAATGATAAAAATAAATATAGCCTGAAAAAAAACTTTTTGAGAATGTAAGCATTAAGTTAGTTTTGAAGTTTTTGAAAAAGAGGAAATTGCGTTATTTTAAATGTAACTTCGCAATTCATGAAAATATAAATTCTTAATAAAAAATGTAATATAATTTCATAAAAATACGATAAATATACATTTCAATTTTCAATTTTATTGACCATTTAAATTATTACATATTTTATTTTTAGATACTAATTTTTTATTTGCTACCGGATATCTTCTCGCCAACTCTGATAATGAATTTTAGAATTAGAGATTGAATAAAATCATTACTTTATTGTCTACATCTTATTTCCTTGTAAAGCTTTCAAACATTCACACAGAAACATACACGTGCGTATAAGTTTTTACAGATGGTAAAGAAAAACTACAAATAATTTCCAAATATGGTTATTTCAGTAAGGATTCTTATCATGTTTGGACTCGTACCAATGAAATGGTGCAATTTAAAGAAATTTGGTCTTTCATATATATATATAGATATCACACTTGAATATCGGTTTGTCAAAGCCCCTAAGTTTTATTGGTTTGTGTTTTTATAGCTATTTTTTTTCCATGAGGAATGATAACATTACTTACATAAATAAAAGATTACAACAATTACAAACATATTCACCCGTAGACGGAATTCAAACCAACGAGCTTTTGGATTAAAAAACTCCCGTCAACCGTTTAATTCGCCCACCCTGTCTAATGGCCTGACTGCGGATGGGGAGGTCCTGTGTTTGAGTCCCAGTTCGGGCATGAATATACTTTCTCTCTCTGTCTATCCTGTCTTTGTCCTTTCCTTGTATGAATGAGTTATGAATGGTTGCTTACCCTATAACGGCAATCTGTGTACTGAGGAAGTCGACTTCACAACAAATTACGGTTCAGTTGGAAAAGTGAATCAGCGCACCCAATGATGACAGCCTAGCTGGCATAAGACAACAACACAAAAATAGTATTTAGATGTGTGTCACTGAACGGTCATTTGTCTTCCTTACAAGCTAGTTAAACCAAACCTATTGTTGAATGGGAATAGTGAAGTTTTTTTAGACAAAACTCAAGTTGGGAATTTCTACCTAGAGAATGATGATATGAAGGATTGACATTATAGATAACAAACACAAAAAATAAATATTACTTAAAAAAATATTAGTATTTCTTATAATTTTTTTCTCCAATCCATGGTGAAATGATTCGTAATAATAAAAATTAGTGTGAGTTGATACAAAATTAATCATCATTTCAAAAATAAGCATTAATATGATAATTCAAAATCTAATCCCTTGTTGTGTCAGTTTGATTTTTTTTTAAATATAGCAAGGTATTTCTCACTCCAGAAATATCTAAAACCTGATGTCTGCAAATTCTGACTGAAATCATTCCATAAAAATCATACGGCCGAGAAAAACATGAATTTTTTACTTCATATAGAAATAATATTGATCACTCCCCCAGCTCTCAGTTTTAAAATCCCTTGCAAAATTAAATAAATCCCTAATCCTGAAATTCCTAAAATTTAGTAATTCTAAATCCCTAAATAAAGTTTACAATCCCTTGCAAAATTATGCAAAACAAATACTGAAACCATTCCATAAAAATCATAGGGCCGAGAAAAATATGAATTTTTTAATTCATCAAGTAATAATAATGATCACATCACCAACTCTTAATTTTAAAATCCCTTGCAAAATTAAATAAATCCCTAATCCTAAAATTCCTAAAATTAAGTAAATCTAAATCCCTAAATAAAGTTTAAAATCCCTTGCAAAATTATGCAAAACAAAGACTGAAACCATTCCATAAAAATCATACGGCCGAGGAAACATGAATTTTTTAATTCATCAAGTAATAATAATTATCACACCACCAACTTTTAGTTTTGAAATCCTTTGCAAAATAAAGAATATTTTATTTAATATTTTTGTTCACATATTTTAAGTTATAGTCTTTTATTGTGCATGATATGTTTAGTTTATACCACGCAAATGCTAGAATTTTTCCTTTCCAAAATTACTCATTTTGTGAATATAGGCAAAAAAGTTTTCTATTATTTTTTAGAATAAATTATTTATTATCTTTAAAATAAGTACTGTTTATTTCTTAAAATACTAATTATGAATAAGAATTATTATTTAAATATTGTTGTAATTTTAAAATGCAGTATTCGAAAAAAAAATGAGGATTCAATACTGGTATAAGGCGATTATATCAAATAATAGAACAGCATTTTTTATATAAAATTTGTTATAATGATTTAACTTTCAATGCTAATTTTAATCACAAAAGTTTGCATTTGTTTATTTAGAATATATGCAATACCAAGAAAAATTATATTTCAGACATTTTATTTTGCAGATATTTAAGAAAAATTCTTGGTTTTCCAAAAATATTTTTTTCTAGTGTTAGTTCATGCTTATTTAATGTAATGAGATTCTAATAGGTTTAAATTTATTTTCAATTCATACACTCTGATTTTGCTTTATGTTATAATAAATATGATCTGATTTGCTTTATGTTATAATAATAATAAAGTTTGGGAGTAAAACATAATAGTTTTAAATATTACTAAAAAACAGATTTATATTTATTGAAAACATTTAATGATTTGAAGATGTTATACCGAGAAACAAAAATGTCGATTCATTCAAAATTTTGCACTATAGCACTTATTCACTGCATAAAGTCATTTTTTTGAAATTTTATATTTGTTAAAAAGGAATTTTAATATAAAATACGTAGCTATAAAAATCTAATTATAGTTATATCGCTGACTATGTATTTGTATTTGTAGGAAATGTTAAATAACTTGGGATATGTGCGTGCATGTGTGTTTACAAAAGAAAACGAGATTTTTATTTATACAAAGTTATGTAATTTTCAGTTTATGGCAACAAATTGAAATTATTTCCTTTCATATTCAAAATTTTTCATACAATTTCTTACCATAATATGCAGTCAGAATTTTTCCTGTTTATACTGTGGTTTTAATTAATTATAATATACAATAGTTTATCTTAACTGTATTTTTTGTAATCGTACCTATTTGTGAAACATATTTATGTTTACAATTTATGCTGATTTATTATTAATTACAAGAATAATTTTAGAGTAAAATGTACAATATAATTGTATATTATTTATCACTCACTTGAGTTCCCCATAATAAAATATTTTTGAAATTTTTGCCTTTGTTAAAATGCATTCTCATTTAGATACCCACTTTATTCAAATCTCTTATAATTTTAGATAGGCGAGATCATAAAAGTTTGTATATCAAACGAAAAATGTTCAGTAAATTTTTATTAGTTTATAGAAAAAAATAATAATATCCACTATTTGCTAAAAACTGTCAATGCTTTATGGTTTGCGATGCATGCTGATTACCTGATGAAGTGCTTTTTATTTGAAAACAAATATTTTCTGTTTCCTTTTTATCTTCATTTCCTGTAAGCCAAAAAGATCCATTATGGACACAAATATTTTGGTGTTTTCCTTTCAACCTATCATATCAGGTTTTTTTCTAAAGAGGATATTTTTTCCTCTAGATTGTTTACAATATCAGTCACGCAAAAGAAAATTTTCTTGGAAATAATCATCGAGGATAACCAGATGTGTTTCCATGAATAGTCTCAATCTCCATCAAAAATGTTAAGACTCATATATCTTAACATTGCAACTAAAAATGCATCGATCTTTTTTGCAAATGAGACAGTAAATGATAACCCCTCTAAATAAAAAGTGATTAGTATTTTGTTGAATATTTTTACAGTCAGTCATTTTTGTTTTCTTGTGTTTGATGTTCCATGATATTTCTCATTGGATGCATGTACAATAAATAAATTCATTTTCAATTTGTTTCTACGTATTATTGGGTAACCTTTATTTTTAGATCATTCCAGATAAATCTGATTACACACTACACACTGTAAACTATTTATTCTTTTAAATGAAGTAACTAAGATTGAACTGAAATTGCAAATTGAATAATGATTAAATTAGTTAATACTTCATGGAAAAGTACAGGAATTATATAGTTGGACATTTTAATATGTACTTCGGCAACTATTTTCCAGAAGTTTTATGCATTACAACTCATGTACTTAGTCTAAAAAAATTCTTATTTAAAAAACTACTTGTAAATCAATTTTTGTATTTTATTGAGATATTTAAAAAAAATTGAGTAAGGTAAAAAAAAAATACATAAATGCTCATAAAAAAGGAAAATAGGTATATTTTTACTTGAATGGATAGAAGAGAAGTTAAATTTAGATAAAATTTTAATGGCCTTCTAAATTTGAATGCGTAATTTATTAAAAATAAATTGCATCATATGGGATTAATGTTTGAAAGCAAAATTATTATTTCACTAATATATGTAAATATAAGAATTAGAATAAAAAAAAAATTTAAATTAATTTTCCATTCAAAAATTTTAATACTTATTCTAGTGTATAAAATTAATCACAGAATTTTATTTCTATTTCAAGTAATTTGTTTAATTAGTACCTTAAATATTGAAGCCGACATGTTTATTTTGAGTTAATTTAAGAACGTTTTCTTATTAATTATCTAATTATAAATTTAAACATTTAAATAAATGCTTCGTATTAAATACTGTTATTTACAAAAAAAATTCTGTTAACAATTCAAAAAAATTGTTAAAAAATAAGTATCTTGCATCATTTCGAAATTTGAAATATTTCTGCATCATTTATTGAAAAATTATGATCTGGCAAAAAATTTAAATGTGTATCAAAACATGAGTTATACAAATAAACTCAATAGAAATATAGTGAAAAAGATCAAAGTTTAATCATTATAATTTTATTAGATTATAATTCAGGATATAATGATTACAATAAGATAGGAATTTAACCACATTTTAGTATTATTAAATTATATAATAAAATTAAAGTTTAATCATTGTAGCTTAAGATAAAATTTAAACATTATAATTTTATTAGATATCTTAATTTTACTTTATAACACATGAATTCTAATTATTTACTTGAATGCAAAATATTTGACTTTAGCAAATTCAAAATATATTCATTTTTTATTACTTCTACATATAAGAGCATATTCTCAAAGAGTATAGGAAATGTTAAATATTCAATTAATGTGTGTATCTTATATCGATTTAAACTTATTTATTTGCAACAAATGTTTATACAACTAAATCAGAATATGTTCGATTAACTGTTACACAGAAAAAACAAGTAAAAATTTAAATAATGTTATCTTTTTAATCAACATGTTGGAAAATAAGATTCCTAACCCAAGCAGTTGTTGCGGTCTCTTTATTAAATAAAATTTAAAACATCACATCATGCTATTTTAATCCACAACATTCTGCTATTACACTGTATCCTTGAATGCCGAATTGAAAAAGAAAAAGGTTTAGTACTGGGTTAATTTCTTTTAACAAAAATATGCACATTAAATTATGCTATTCCCATTTATAAGGTGGAAAGTCCACTGAATTTAAGTGGTTTTATTTTTTTTTTTATATATATTGATATCTTGCGGAAACGGATATTAGTTCATAACCGCAGAGTCATAACATTGTTTATACTGCCAGAGTCGAAAGAATCGTGATATATTAACCTCGTAGTAGATCAAGAGACGAAAGACGTTTTTATCAAGATCTTCGCGTTGTTTGATCAGCAAGTGCTTTGTCCGAGGATAGACGAGGATGAAAAGTCGAACACGCATCTGAGAAACTATCTAAAGAGCAAGAAAAAAAAAACCCTACGTCGATTCTTCACTCTGGACTCCGATCTCCGGAACTCATCAAAATGAAGCGGACTCGCAAGGAAGCAACAACAGGGCCACAAGCGTTGTCGCTGCGATGACGACCAACCCAATCACCACATCGTCACCGGCGACGGTCGACGCGTCGAAGATAAATCGAAAACAACAGAGCACCGTCAGTCCATTGCTGGTCCGATGTGTTTGTATCACCGCATCGTTTTTAGTGACAGGATTCGCCCTCTTGGGTTTCGGGCTGACCTGTGTCCTCCTGAGAGTTGTAGACAAAAAGTCGGCGCCCTGTCCTTTTACGGTGACCGTCAGCAGTTTCTCGGTCGCAGGCGGACTATTGGTACTTAGCTTCATACTTTTTCTGAACTTATGCAGTCGAAGGAAGAGATTGAAGAGGGAGGCTCTTCTGGAGGAGATTCCGAGTAATGGGGACACCGCCCACTATAAAAAGAAACTGTCTATAGTGGAGGTGGAGGGGGCGCCAGTGACCCCTTCTGATGGTGTTGTGAGTGGTGAAAAAAGCGAGGAAAGTCTTACCCCATCGGCGCCTCCAGCCAATTGTCAAGAAGTAGAAAATTTTGCCATGACTCAAGTAAGATTTTTCTCATCATTATATTTTTTTTCCTATTGTTTCTTGCTTCCTAAAATATAAAACACTTTTAGAATGAAACAGGAGATTTATTTTCAGTGAATAATTCTGATAATGGGCTCAAAATAGTAAGAAGTTTTTGAACTAAAATAAATCATATAATTTGTATTAAAATAATGAAGATGATATATATTTAATGTAGCGAATTTTTGAAAGACATTAAGATTAAAATTTTTTTGCTTAAAACTCAAGAACATTTTTTAATTTTTCTATTTTGAAGAGGAATCAACGCAATTTAGAATTAAACGAAGTTATGATATCTTTTTTAAAACATTGCTTTTGATTAAATTTAGATAGAAGAGACGTCACATCATATTTTGTTATTAAGATTTATTTGCGGATGTTCTACTTGAATAAAACAATATATTTACTTTTGAAGCTTTTTGTAACTTCAATTATTTATAATAATTATAAATATAATTTTAATGTGAGGCTGATATAACCTTGGATTTTTATGAAAAATGCTTGAAAATGCGAAGGAAAAAGCACAAGAAATAGACAAACTTAAATATATATATTGTATCAAATTTATGCTAAAAGAATGCCAAATTCCTTTAAAATGTAAGTAAACCTACATAATGAAAGACTTCATATGATGATATTGGATTATTATGATATTTTCTTCTAAGAATTTTAACAGGAATTAGATTTAGAAGAGATTGAGAAAAAGGACTCATTTGTAAAGCTTTAAAATTTTAAGTCTTTATAAGAATAATCAAGTGTTCCTTTTTTGTAACACAAATATATTGCATGAAACATTTTCTACAAATGAGAAATATGTTGCAGTGTAATATTACTGGCACATGTAGAGAAAAAAATTATAATGCGTTTTTAAAAAGTAATATTTTCTCCGATTCATACTTTTATTAATTTTCTGTTATATACATCAAATATTAAATGCGTTTATACATTTACAATAATATGTCTCTTTCAGATAACTTTTCTCAAGCAATAATTCTTTAGTTTGGGCAATTTTATACAATAATGTGACATATAACAAATAATTTGGCAGTTTTCATATCAATATAACTACTTAATCTATATTCTAAGCAAATATTTTTAAATTTAGTAAATTTTATAAAATTTTATTAAACATTTTCTGTTTTTAGAAACAATTTTAGTAAATCAGAAAAAATATAATCCTAAATTTATTTCTTAAGATTAGTAATAATCTTTATTAAATTTAATTTCTATTAATTTTTTTAGAAAGATTTGCATTTTGGAACTAAAATGACAAATTTTAGGCTCTTGGAAGTGTTATCAAAAGTCTAAATTTTTATGTAAAATTTTATTCTGATGAAAACGAAATTATCATCAGAATTTTTATAACTATTTTATATTTCAATTAAATTGATATTTCAATAATATTTTGCTTTTGTTCTTCCACCTGATAGAGAAATATATTTTTATTTTTTATTTTCATTTGAAATAAGTTTTTGATATTTCGTTCTTTAGAATATTAATTAATTAAATGCATTATTTTACCTTAAACATAACTTCAAGGCACTATTTTTAATGTTATTTCCTGAAACAAAAATATCATAAGGCGTGTACTTTAAAACACAATGCTATAAGTTCATTAATAATTATTAATTTAATACTATGGTCTAACATTTAGATGTCATTGACCATGAACATAGTATTTTTTTACATCAAGGAAAAAAAATGACTTTACTGACAGAAAGAAGCGAATATTTTCTTGAGCTTTCTCTTCATATTTCAACAGCTGTAATTTTCTCTTCAAATGTGCTAGGCACTGAGCGAATTTATACTCTTTCCACGAATTCTTATTTGCTGTTTGAGCACCAGTTGTTTTGCAAAACTGTTTCTTGTTGCATCATATCATTACGCCAGTTACTTCTTACTAAACACAATTCTATTTTTAAGAGCTTTTCTCCTAAAATTATTTACATCAATGCGAGAGCCAATTCATAACTCGCATTTAAATAGACTCAATTTATAAATTACTAATATATATATTTTATTATATCTTATTATATTTTAATTTTCAATTTTTAATGAAGCCAGCTAACCTCTTGCAAAAGTGGTATAAATTATATCACTCAGAGCATTTAATGAATTTGAGTTCCACAAAATAACAAATCTTTTTTATCGAAAAAAAAAAATTGGGCATAAGCTCCTTATACTCCAAAATTTTATAATAAATCTGTACTCGCATCCGCTAAAGAACGACAAAAGTTCAAAAATAAAGTTCCAAATAGTAAATTCTAGGAGAGAATTCAAAGAAAGTCTGTAATAAAAAAGATACCTCAAAAAAGTAATGCACTTAAAATTTGTAGGAACTGGGAAAATCTACAAATTTTAGGTGCATTATTTTCAATCAAGGTGAAGAAAAATTAAAATACACTGTAATGTGTACTTCATTTAATATATTTAGCATTAACCTTTACACCATGTGGTGATAAATGGTAATCATATGAAACTTAGGCCTTAAACATCTATCTATCTATATCTATCTATATATATATATATATATATATATACACACACACACACACACACACACACACACACACACACATATATATATATATATATATATATATATATATATATATATATATATATATATAAATGAACAGTTTGTCCTCTAGCACTTTTTCATTGCCAATCTTGAAAATTCATTGCAATAAGAAGCGTGAAGCATCACGTGCAGGTCGTGCACGGAGATTCTAAAATATATCTGAAATATTCAATCTAACTAATTTTGAAGCCCTATTCGAAATCATTCATATTTGTGATTAGGTTAATGTTAGTAATGATCATTGAACTTTCTAATTCTGTATATTATGTCTTTTTATTTATGAGATTACACAATATATACTCTCTAATACAAGTCGTTGCATTTTGTAAAGTTGATAAATACTCAATTACATTATACTCAATTAATTAAATTTAAGGATGGGGATGTATTTATTCTTGTAAAAAGTTTGATGTAAGTAAAATATTTTGAGTTCTGAGAAAATATAAACCTTGTATCCGAATACAATGACGAAACTTCCATTTACATATGTCTATTTGGAAATGGATGTTACAATCATCCATTTAGGTGTCACAAGCTGTTGTAGAGCTTATTATATATTTCATACTTGAATCATAAATTATTTTATTAGTTTTTATAAAATAGTTATAGAATCATTTTTGATAGTAATACTTGCACTTAATCTTTTCCGTTTTATTTTTAATAATTTCATAATTTCTTGTGAGATTGATTATTGCTAAATTTAAACAATAATATAATATTTATTTCAAAAAGAAAAATAGTATTAAAATGAAAAATACAGATAAAAAATGATAAAAGTATGTTTCTTCAAAAGTATTGCCATTGAGCTGACACAAGTTAAGTATAAGTTATACTTTAAGGTATGAAATTATTTTCTTAAATGCAAGTAAATATTCCATAAAATTTGTTTATTTTATTAAAGATATGAAATAATACTCAGATATTTATTTCTGAAAGATATTTTAATCATATCAGTCGAGAATGTAAAATAGATTTAAACAAAAATGAAAGCAACATGAAAATCGCTTATACATGGTTAAGCAAAATGAAGCGAATAAAATAATCTTTATAAAATCACCAGTTTTGTTAATCTTTAATGAGAGAGGATTTATCGGCTTCTTGACCTTTCTGGTCGGAAAGTCATGACGCAGCTTTTCGATGCAAGTTCACTTTATTAAAACTGAATGCTCGACTTAATATCTGATTGAAAATGAAGATAAAATAGGTAAAATCACTACGCATTTTGAAACAAATTAGTACACATTTTGAAAATAAAATTTTGATATATTTGTGAAGTTCCCAAAGTTAAAGTTCATTGCAGAATCAAGTTATTAATCAAATTTTATCAACATAATGAAAATTTTAATGCTCTTCTTGATAATAAAATAAGAAATGTTTAAGTTTTGAATATGTATTTAAATTTTAATTTAAATTTACCCAAAATATCATCTCCAATTAGTAACCACATTGTAAGGGAAAATTTTGTTTCCTTTAACCGTATTATACAGGGATACATATTTATATCATAGATAAATTTTTAATATTAAAATACAAAAGTTTTAAAATTAAATTCCTATTTCTATTAAGTTCAGTAATCATCAATATCTATTAAATTTTGATTATTTTGAGTAAATTATTGAAAAATAATATGAGCATTTATAACGAACTTAGTTAAATAACAGCGAGAAGTACATTTTTCACTGTCATACGATGTACAAAAACTTTTCCAAAAAGTAATATTGAATACTTTCCAAAATTAATTAACTTTTTATGAGTAGAAGCTATTTAGTTTTAAGTCGCGCATCATACTTTTTAAAGCTGAATACTTTCATGGATGGTTGGATTGCAAAATGGCATTTTTTCCCATTGCAAATCCATCCGCAAACTCTTTTTTTACTTAAAAATACTTCTGCTACGATTTTTAAAATCTGAAAACATTCCTTTTCCTTAAAAAATATGGTAAAATACATGATAATTTCTTTTTAAAAATCACAATATCTTTCAGTGTTCTTACGTTAATGAAATATCATTGAAATATCTGTTACATTAAAAAAAAATCACTTTGGCACCGAATAGTTCCCATTTTTGTTAAGTATGCAATTTCTACAGGATTGTAGGTAACAAAACCGAACCGATTAATCATTTCATGAAAGTTGATGAAAATAATAGTGAGAGATCTTATCAAGCTGACCTATTGTCTGTATAAAGTTCATGGTTTGATAAGATCTTAATATTCTTCTGTTGTTAAATTCAATACACTAATCCAGTGGTTTCCAACCTTTTTGTACCGGCGCCCCCCCTTTTAAAAAAATTGTTGCGCCCCCGTGTGGCAAATAATGCATTGTTTTTAATTAGTGGCAAATAATGCATTGTTTTAAGTCTATTTCCTTTTTATATGCAGTTATTAAGTAGATCTTCTTTCGCTTGGTTTCGAAACCAAAACTATCAGTCAAATCTTGCAACGCGTTTTTGTGAAAATTCCCGTGAACCGATTTCAATGATATTTGGTATACTTACAATATAAGGGTCCGATGACAACGCAATATTATGAAAAATAATTTATTGATATGATATCAGAATGATAAAAAAATATTCTTTACTTTTTAGTGCATTTTATAAAAGCCTGTAACTAAATTTTTTTACCAGTTTATTTTCATTTTCCATGATTTTGCCACCCCTAGATCATTGCGCTCCGGGCGGCCGCCTGGATCGCCCTACTCTGGGGTCGGCCCTGTATATATCAACGTGGTTATCGCAAGCACTACTAACGAACTAATTCTGTTCATAGAAAATAGTAACCAGATGCTTCTGTTTACTGAAGTTTGGCGCGAGTAAGCACGAGAATACAAGGGATGTTGCGAGTGCTTATCTTTTGATTCCACACCCCACCGGTGCTCGGCTCCAAACGCAAAAGAGAGATATTTCGTTCCAAGAAGAATATGGATGGGATGTTTTAGCACTTGTACCCGAAAAATTCACGGCGAGGATTGTGTATTATGCATACTGCTGATTCATTTTTTGACACCTATTCGACTACTTTGGTTCGTATTCGAAAATGATATTTTGGAAACAGCTGCATGCCCCCCTTGTAACTGTCTCGCGCCCCCCTGAGGAGGTGCGTCCCACAGTCTGGAAACCACTGCACTAATCCTTGCATTTTGCTTGGTAACACCCGTAGTTATTATATTGTATTTAATAATGTCCACCCTATTCAAGCAATGATTTTAGTCCTTGTAGTTTTCAAGTGACAAATACAAATTAAAACTGTGCCGTTAAAAACGTTTCTTATGTTGAAACGAAGGGAACTGATTTTATTACACTTATATTGTTTGATTGAATGTTTAAAGTTGAATTTAATGTTGGTTTCATAATATATTTCATTATAAAAATAATGATAAAAGTATGAGGTGAATTTGATAAATGACATTGTCAAAATTATTTTTTTTTTTGTTCTGAATTCATGTTTATAATTGCGACTTATATTTACTGAATTCATAAGATGAAACAAATAACTAATACACAATAGTGTTTCATTGAATATTTGTATATTTTGAAATGAGCTGAGTAACTAGCTTGACGATTTCAACTTTTCAGTTCAACTTTGGTATGCTTAGTCGTTCGCAAATTCTTAAAATAATTTTTCTTCCAATATATATATATATATATATATATATATATATATATATATATATATATAGTATTTGTTTTAGAACATCAAAAACTTTGCATGTTTGTCATAAATTACTTATCAATTTGAAAATACTTCAAAATATTTATATGTTTGAGTGAGGAAAGTTAATAATAAAATTAATTTTTTCTTTTGTTTTAAGGCGTTAAAAGAAAAAAAAAATGTATTTCTTTTACGAAATCTTTCGAGACTCTTAATGTGATAAACTTTAAAATTTAAAATTAGATTTTTCATTTAAGATGTCAGATTATATTATTAATTTCAGTATAAATTATTTTTGCGCTTATTGATATGAGTAATTTTTGAAGAGAGTAAATAATTAAAAATATGCGCCAAGATTTGTAGTGAAAAAATTAACTCTAAAAATTATACATAGCATGTTGATTCGAAGGTTCATATTCCTTTCCTGTCTGCAAGAGTTATGTAATCTATTTTTTTTTAATTCGAATTCTGAGTTATTACAAATATTCGAGTGAGGGGTGATGGGGACAAATGAAATGCTCCGATGAAAGCCATAGCACGAATCATTTAATTACTAACTCGGTCTTAAATGTGCATTGTGATATCGACAACAGCTTTTGCTTTTTAAATCTTTAATCGCTAATTTTTACTATCATGTAAATAAATATTAATTATAAAATTTAATGCTAAATAAACAAAAGGATTTACTTTTCTGAAGAATTATTCAATGTAAATTCTTTAAATAACTATTATATTCGGACAAATATTTCTAGCGCAAAAATATTTCAACTTATAAATAACATTTAATTATTTTAATAAAATTAATTTGCATAACTTTTATTATAAAACTGAGAACTTAAGAGAAATATTTCTGTTCATACAAAAATTCATATTCTCCAGAAGCAAATCTTGTCACGAAACAATTTGATACTCTAGTATTCGATACTATATCCCGGAACTAATCGTAAATTACCATATTTCAATATCCCATTCGATTTCATTTCAATAGCCACTTATCTAACATTCTATTGCTCCTTTATTACCCCATAACACCTGAAGTATGCTGATAAATTCAGGATTTGACGGCGTTGTCTGCTCTGTCGTGTTGCCACTACAAATAAAGCGAAGGACGAGCCTGTCTATGCTTTTAACTGCGGTAAATCATCTATTTGTCCAGGTGCCTGCGTCCGAATCTCAATTAGGCGTAGGGAGTGGGCCTCATTGAAATCGATTGCAGATCACCTAACCGTGAGACGTCGGCAATACGCGTACGTGTGTGTGTGTGCACGCTATTTTCTTACTTGATTTTTATTGTATTTACTTAATCTGCTTGCTCAATGGAGTCTATTTCCGTTTTCGGAAAGTGTAAGCAGTTGCCAGACAATGCGCATTTAGTGGAGAAAGGAAAAATAATGCTATTTTTGGACTTGGATTTGGGTATTATTAAGTAGCTAAAAATTGAAACAAAAGAAAGGATAGTAAAATTTCGTTTTGGCTTTATTTATGCTGAAAGTTTTGCTTCAAAAAAAAATAATAAATAAATAAATAAATAAATAAATAACGTCAGAATTTAGAGTTCTGAGCTTTAGTTTTATTACAATACATTTATAAAAACACTTGAAAAATACGTTTATTTCAGTGTGTTAAAATAATCCAATAATCCACTTTTTATATAGTGAACTCTTTAAAACTTACTTTTTATCTTCCATTTTAGCAATCGCAATTTTACTATGTATTTCCTTTTTAATTACGAAACATTTTACTTTCTATTAAATATATCTATATTCCATCAAAATTAAAACTTATTTTTACGGATTTTTATTGAATTTAGTTTAAAATGTTGTACAAAAAGGCTTTTATGATAAATTTGTTTTCTCACCAAGGATGTTCGAGAAGCGGAAGTTGTTAAAATTTGCGTCTCTTTCATCCAATGATTTTCGTAGTCAGAAAGCTGCCCTCCATCCATTTAGGACTTTTTGTCAGAAATTGGACCATATTCGTACATCAAAATGTGCTAAACCCATAAAACTAAGACTTTTCCAACGCTAACAAATGTCCATTGAGTTCTAAACTTAAATTTATTTTGACAAATTTTCCTAAATATTTAATTCCCTAAAAGCATTGCATTTAAACTTTATAACATTATAATTCTAATTAAATTATACCAATCCATAGTTATTTTATAATTTCAAGTCTTGTTATTTCTAAATTATATAAATTCAATTCCAATTTTATTTTTAAATGATTTGTAAATAGTTATTAGAAAAAGTCTGTAAATATTGTCAAATAATAATCAAAGTCATTTTTTTTAATATTTTTTAAATTCTTCTTTAACTAAAGCTGTTTCTTAATTTTTTATTAATCTTATTTAACCTTTTATTTTAAAATAAATGCATTTTTGCATCCTTTGAGTAAAATGTGCTGTTCGACCAGAGAACTGGTTCATAAATTCTTTCGATCCAAAGATTTATTCTGTATTTTAGAAAACGTAACCTATACATTTTTCTGTAATATTGGCTAAATCTTCCAAATAAATCAAAAATTAAAAATATTTTTTTCAAACTTTTATCAATAACATTAAGGGATAGATAAGTATTCTAAACGTACGTAAATTTATTCATAATATTTTCGTTAGTATTGAGTTTTGAAGATTTAATCTGTAAACCAGATTAAATCTTCATTTAATCTGGTTTACAGATTAAATCTTCAAATTTAATCTGTAAACCAGATTAAATCTTCAAAACTCAAGCAAGGTGGTTATTCAAAAAAAACAACGTAATTTGATATACTCAAAAAAGCAATGTCATTTGATATATTCAGAGAAACAAAGTAATTTGATTATGTAGTATTTTTGTGCTATTATCAGGTTGCTGAAACAATAAAGATGAGATCAGGGCATTAATTTTACTTTCAAAAATATGTATGAGATTTGGTACATCAAAATGAGCAGCTAGTTTTACAGAAACTATTAATTAAAAGAGCTTTCATATAACTCTAAATATAGTACTACTATAAAAAAAAAATAAGGACAAAATCAGAGATTTTGCTGATGGAAAAAATAGTATATGTCCTCATTTACAATGTCATATCCACTCAGACTCCTTTATATAAAATAGCCTTATAAATGAAGTGTCTACTATTCTCACCATAATTAAACTTGCTAAAATGTGTAAGAAATGTCTATTCTCTATTTAAATTTTTTATTTAAAAAACGTTAGGTGTTTATCACTATTATCACATTGCTGTCTTTCTTGCCACGTTCTGTAACATCATTTTCTTATTTGTTTTATATCTATTCAGTTTTAACACAATTCTGTAATTTTTTGCCTCTATCTCCATTTTATTCTCTACCTATTCTGCATCAGTTATAAAAATTATGATTATAAAATTTATTTGTGGATAAGCTTTTCTTAGTGGAGCCTCATATATAAACATTTAGAAAATATTGTTCACTGCTTACTACACATTCGAAGCGATGATTATCCTAATAAGGGAATTGATTTTTTCTTTAATAATACCAAATTTTAATTTACATCTTTTTTTCAATCTTTTTAATGAATTCCGCCAAATATTCTTCTCATAATTTCATATCAAAGTTTCAGAAAGAAAATAAATGTCCTCTATTTTAGTAAATATTACTTTTAATCGTTAATATATTGTATAAAAAGCGTTTCCTTAAGGAGAAGAAGAATCATTAATTTATTAAGTAATCTTTATTTGCAGCAGTCGAAAAATCTTACAAGATTTATTTAAAATCTCGTTGTTTCTTTCCCTTTGCTCAGTAATGTATTTTATTTTTTGTATTTCTTATTTATTTTTTCAAATTCTGGCTTATATAAGGATTTAATCCATTCAACACTATAAGGGGCGAAGATGATGGCAACTTATACATTAGGGCTCTTAATCGGTGTGCCAGTTTTACCCTAAAGTAAAAGGATAGAGAAAGAGAAAAATAAACATCCATACCAGAACTAGAATTCAAACCTAGAACCTACTATCGCTAAGTAAGGAAAGCTACTCACTTCACCATCGGTCTGCTTGCAACTTTTATTCCAAAGAACATTAAACTGTATTGCATAAAATTAAAGCAGATGTAGCATATAATTCTTTGTGTTGACACATACCACAAAAAATTAAGAGTTTTTAGATTTTTTAATATGGAGCGTTTTTTTGCGAGTTTCAGAAGGAGCTTAATGTCTAGATCACATTCTTTTTCTAATAAACTTCAATATGATCGAAATTTTATATTTATAGTAACTTTTATGTATAGTTATTAATGTTTAGAAGAATCTATATTATTAATTTTAAAACTTATAAAACACTTCAGTGACAGTATAAATTTTTTAAATTCAGTTTTTAAAAAACTTTCCATTTCACTGCACGGATATCTGACTCACCAATTTCATTAATGTCATTTCATGTTTACTTGAAATTCCTCAGAGATTCTCTAATTTTGTTCAGAGCTGCTCGTTATCTGTTTACATGCGCAAGATTAAAAAATATTTTCCATCTATGAATTTAGCTTTCTATGCTGTCAAAGATTTAAGTTTTGTCATCAAAAATTTTTCCAAGCGCAGATAAGAAATACATTTTTAGATCTGTGTAAACATCTACTGTTTATTGTATGAGAATCTATTTTTGATCCAAATTTCCCTTGCACATTGACATAAAACACTTAATTATTTTCAATTCTCTTTGGGCATATGACATACATTTCGACTGATGATATATCTCGTTTAATTTGTAATCCAAATATTGGGGAGAGGCATTTCATTCGAAAAAAATATTAGTTTATTTACAAACTTTAAATCTATGGTTCGACAACTTCTTTCACCCTGATTTGGACACTTGCGCATTGACACAAACCATTTGACAATGGAAAATTACTTTAAGTAAAAACCATTCAATTTGGGTGATGATTCGGAAAGTTCAGCGCTATTCGAAATCGTTCACTTTGTTGGAAAATATCAATTATTACACAAATGCTGTAATCATGGATTCCCGAGCAATTTCGAATGGATTCTAAGCATGAGCATGCTGATAATCAAATATATTCGTGCAATTGACAATTATTTCGGATGGTGAATCAGTGACATCGACTTATTCGATTCAAAATCTAAACGCTGTTGGGAAGCACTTTATTTATAAGGTATCGATTCATAAGTAAATTCAAAAATCATGGCTAAAAAAAGTCATTTCAATTAGGTTCGAGACACATGCGCGTTGACACATCTCGTTAAAAGATCATTAAATTGTTTTGACCAAATGACATATTTCGGGTAATGATTCTGCCGTTTCAACACATTCTAATTGAAATTGAAGTATTATCAAGGTGGACTTTGTTCAGAAATATGATTCGTTTTGATAAATCCAAATTAATGGTTCAACAGGCTGATTCATGTTGGTTGAAATCATTCCCACACTGATGATCGAATAAAAGAAAAAAGAAAAATCTAGGACAAAAGAAAAGAAAATACTTTTTGGTTAAGTTCCAACAGCCAAGGATGATTTAATAGTTTCTTTTTATTTCTTACTAATCTTATACAGGTTTCATTGCATTGTGAATATCATTATTTCGAGAAATCCTCAAAAAACTTTGAAAAAGCTACTTAGTTTTACTGGCAATTGTGTTTATCATGTAGTCATAGTTTTCCAAATACAGGCATGTTATTCCTTAAAAGTTTCCCCATTTCATTGTTTCAATGCCTCTCTCATGGTATATTGATTTTAACACTCAACTACCTCAAAATAAGCTATTCACCTCAAATTTAAACATCTGTTATTCACACAATCAAAATTTTAATCTTTAACTTGCGACATTACCTCTTAAGATAGTAAGTTATTTTTTAGATTAAAATACGATGAAAGCTTTTCTAAGTTTGATAACATTACAAGACTAGATTATTAAAATTACTTATGTTATTTATATGTTGCTTATGTTAGTGCGAGAATGAATTGAAAAAAAATCAATTACTACAATTTCCCACAAAATTATCTAGTATATATCTATATATGAATTTTTGAAATATCTTTGAAGCAAAAGCATTTCTTTCAATGAAAAATGTTTCTTTTATAGATTATATTCTTCCTTATGTATTATTGAATCCTGCAAAATTATTACTCTAAAAATCCACTGAATATTTCATTAATTAGTCGCATACCTCGCAATTAGTGTATTTTCACTCAATCATTAGTCAGTGAATCCGAAGCTGATTGAACTCTTTTAAAATAGACTTAATTTTGATAGAATATTAATATGGTATCAAATATCTGACATTCAGAGAGATTTTTCAAATTCAAATTGAATTATTTTTGTGAGTAGAAGATTTGTTTTATTCTTAGAGATTGATAAATTTTTATATAAGGCCATAATTTACATAATAATCTTCTTAACCATGCACACACACATACACACACACACACACACACACACACACACACACACACACACATATATATATATATATATATATATATATGCATGGAACCCCACCCGAACTTGAATATTTAGTGCGTATATATATATATATATATATACGCACTAAATATTCAAGTTCGGGTGGGGTTCCATTCTTTCCATTCACTCTCGATCAAAAGTACAGAACTAAAAATAAAACTAAATGGAGATGTGATTTGTTATTTTTTACCCTTAAGAATTAATGGTTTATTGAGAAAGTGAGATCGAGACCCAACTCTATAATTTTTAAGCGAAGATAAAATATAAATTAGAATTTATTTTTCATTTGATTCCATCAACTGAAAATCCTGTCTGCGGTTTTCAATTCGTTTACTTTTTATTTCCCTCCCTATTATTTTAAGAAAAAGATTGAGAACAACGTAATTTTTTATATCTAAAATTATGTGTTTCCTTTTTGAGAGCCTTCTTATTTTCTTGTTAAATTGGCCGTTGCACCCTAATGAGATAAGACATTAAGCGAATTTATATAATGAAAAAAATTCATTTTTACTAAAGTAAACTTTTATAGTTTTTATGTCAAAAATACTTATATTTCATTAGATAGCTCGTATTGCAAAATATTCTAAAAATTTCTAATATATTTGTCTTGCTAAAAGAAAAATCTTTTAAGTACGGAATCCAATTATTTCGTGTTTTTAAATAATTAACTTGAGATTGCTCTCATTAGCATAACTTCTTTTATACTTAATTAATAAATTTATAATTGAAGTTGCTTCTATGCTTCGATGTTTTTATTCTCGTTTGTTTGAAAAAAATGTTTTGCTATTTCAGACTTGCTTATTGTTATAATTAATATTTTTAATTGTTCCCAAAATATCATTAAAAAATATGCAAATAATATGCGTGTTTTCAATGTTAAAGTATGAAATGTTATAAGCCCATTTCGAGTCCTAAAATATATTACATTCTAATGTAATGAAGGTGAATTTTGCCCAGGTCAAGAATGGATTTTAGGGAAGAGCTGTATCCGCCCACCATTGATGATTCATTGTGAAAGAAAAAAAAATGTTCTAAGCTCAAAAGTTAAAACCTCATTGGTCAATGGATCGTAAAAGAAGTAGACAAAAGGAAAAGAGTTTCATGTTAAAGGTAAAAAATTGCTAAGCGCTTAGCAGGTAATTTTCTTCTCTACACAAATCACAGTTACTTTTATTTATTACCATTCTTGCTCTTTCGCCTGCATTATTGCGTAATTATATTTACGATCTTGAAAAGAACAGTTACATGTAAGTAACAGCAGTATATTTGAAACAACGCATGTTTGAAAAGCGTTGTTAAATATAATCCGTGTGAATTTTCTCTTTATTTGTTATTATTGTTTTTTTTTTAATTTTCTACAGCATTAAGAAATTTTTATACAATTTATTAAAAATCGAAAGCAAACAAAGTTAAAATAAAAAGTATAATCAAAAATTTTATAGAAAACCGAACTTAGGTTGTTTATTACACAGGGTAAAACTTTTAACAAACTAAAAAAAATAGTTTAATGGTTTATTTTACTGCTGATTAAAAGGAAATTGGAATTTTTCGATAACGTTATGACTGTAAATATAATCATTAATGAGCGTTTGCATTTGCGTTATAATCCCAAAGACACTTATTGACATTTATTAGTTTACTAGATGATTCGTTCGTCACTCAACAAACATTTTTTTGTCACAAGGACTAGTCACATTATATGAAACCTGCAGTTTAAAGGGGATTTCGCACCACTACAAACGTCCAAACTCTTAGCATTCAAAGTGATGAGCTGATGAAACGAAGATAAATAGTGTTGACCGTCCGGCTGTGAACACGGCTTTTAATTGATACTGAACATAGAAATAAGTCCCTGTAAATTAGAATTGAAATTCCGTAAATATCTATGAAAATTAATTTTTGATAAATGGAATATATTGTTCATTTTTTCTTATCATAACATTTTCATTTTCAATAAAACAGTTCAGACTTGTAATTTTAATTTACACATTTAAAATAAGCAGAAAATAAATACTGATTTAAGTTTTTAAAGTTTATATTGGAGATTTCACTAATTAATACGATTTAAAATATTTCATCTTTATCAGATTATGATTTTACTACTTCTTAACACTATAAAGTAAATTAATCAATGAAAATATATGAGTATTTACAAAATCACTAATTTAAATAGAAGGAAATTACTTGTTTTCTGATTTAACTTCAAAGAACGTTCTGGTAGTGATAAGTGAACGTTCCGATCTATTTTTTCAAAGAATTTATTTTATTAATGAATGTGTTTTGGGAAAACACAATTTCACAAATGGCTTATCTCTATGTGAAATCATTTTATCATTGAAAAACAGCCCGATCAACGAGTTTAAATGCTATAATAATAAAAGTAAAGCTCTATCAACTCGTTATTTGAAATTTTCTTTACCTTTTAAGATTACAATTAAAACATTCCTTTTAATTTTACAAACTTGTACGCAAATCAATTACATGAATTTTTAAATATTTCCTTGGAAAAATAGGAATTTTTTCCCGGATTAATCACGAACCATTTTATATAAGTTTAGTAAATCAATAAAAAACGTATTAAATTTTGAAATATAATGAATAAAAAAGTTAAAAATATTAATAAAAGAGAACTTATAATAAACAAATCGTACTCTGTTTCTTTTTAATTTGTGAGTTTATAAGATGTTTATTTTATAAGTGTTTTGCAAATATAGCAAAATAAAGCACTAAAGTTTTTAATCCCTGTATTGAAATTAATAGCATGATTTGTGAAGCTAAACTATTTAAATGTTATGATTAATAATTTTAATATTTAAAAAAATGTTAATTTAGATAAATTATATTAGTTAATTATTTAAATACCAAAATTAGAATTTATTAATTGAAAGTCATTGAAATAAAATTTAGTAATTTTCGTAAAAATATATTTTATTTACATAATTTATATTTAACGTAATTTAAAACAGAGTTAAGTTATATTTTTTAGTCAGTGAAAAATTGATTGCTTCGTAGGAAATAATTGTTATTTTATAGAATCCTAAGCTGTCTTTAGGGATTTTAAAATTCAAGTCCAAAAAATGTATTGTTAATATAAATTTTACGCTTTTTGATTGAAATATTATTTTGATTTAATCATTATATTTATATTTGTCATCTCTATTTTACTTTTCATTATCAATATAGTTAATAATAGAAGTGTGTGTGATTAAATAAATCAATAAAACCTTTGTTTTCCTCCTTTTTCAGTAATATTTTCATAAATATTAAACCTGAAATAAAGCATTATTTATATTATTGTATATCATATTTAAAAACTAATACAACTGAAATCTGTTAGAGAATGAACTTTACTTGATTATCAAAAACTGTTTTGATACTGAAATATTTTTAAAATGAGATTTCATGAAATATGTATTTCACGTGAATAAAATTATTTGATTACTAACTTTGAAATGAATAAAGTACAGTAAAAGTATACACATACTAGATAAATTATATAAAAATCTCTTATAGAGCTTTATTTATCTTTTCCTTCTTTATAATTAAACTGTCTTTCTATGAATGCTTATAGATTATGTATCTTTTTCTTAAAATGTGATTATGAATGTATAAAAAATTTTCCCATATAAATGCGTGACTAAAAACATTTATCCTTTCAATAAAACTGATTTCATTTAACAGCAATCAGAACTATTGAAGCAGTTGGACTCCACACCAAATATGGTTCAGTATGAAAAAGTGGAAAAACGCACCCCATATTATCAGCGTATCTGGCACAAGACAATAAATAAATAAATTTGATTAAAATATTAATAATAAATATTACAAAAAATTTGAGTTAAACATAACAAACTTCTTTGTGAAATGTTTTATTATAACATAAATGTATAACATAAGCAACTGGAGTCTGTTTTTGGACTTTTCGTTTTGTTAAAAATATCTAATGTTTGCAGAATATGGTGTAGGAATGAATATTTGGGAGTTTTTGGTCTTCCTTTTGTGCAATATGTAAATGAGACCCATTATCTCAGCAAAGTTCTGTAAAAGTCAGAATGTGGTAGATTTTCGAGGTCTTTACAACAGGTTTCAATTGTTTTTTGGCATTTGATATGCAAAATCAGTGACAAATAAAATAGCTATTAAATTTTAGATTAAGATCAAGCTTTCGTGGAAAAAGTGTAATTGTTAAAATAAGTCTAATTATCATATTTTAATAAGTCAAATGATGCTTATCTAATAAGTCTCTTCATTATTTTGTTTTATTTGAAGAGATTAATCAAGTTATTTCTTTTCAAAGTTCTTATTTACCATCTAAAATGCAACTAAATTCCAAACTGCTGCAAATACCATTATACGATAAAAGATAACTTATTTAATGTTTCTTTAAAAACAAAAATAAAATCATTTTACTTATAACAATGTTCATAAAGCTTTAAACTAATCTTGAAATTTAATTTTCAATGATAACAGTATAAAATTAATTTTACGTTATTATTCTCCATAGAAATAATAAACATTATGATACAGAAGATTTATTACATATTTTCTTCTTATTACTATTGCTAGAAATAGTTTTAGCATGTAATCTATTTAAATTAAAAAAATAACTCGTATGCTCATTTGCTACACAATTCTTCAAGTTTTTTTCTTGGAATTCATGCTTTGAAGGTATTAACAAACAATAAGTCGAGGAAAGTTTTTAGAATCTTTTTGCTTATATAATTTTTTTTAAAATAATAAATAGCTTATAATAAAAAAATTATGTTGGTGTAAACAAGCCATTAATCTTTAGATGTAAAAGAGATTCTTTACAAATATTGCAATTGTTAATTTAGAATTCTATTAATTAAAAAGTTTTTAGAAATTTAAATCGTCCTTGCTGATTTAAACTAATCATAAAGTGTATTTAGTTCGGTGTAGAATCGAGTGCTATTTGGTTTGGCCACCCATTTTGTCCATAAACTTTATTTTCTGGAAATTCTGGTAATCCTATCTTTGTATAGCTTTTGTGTAGCAGCCATCTTGTTAGACACAACTTGGCGCCTATCATGGCGTCAAAAAAATCAAGATGTTGCCGATTGTAAACTTTTACCAGTGGATGTTTTACCTTGTTTTTTAATATTAATTTTGCTTTTTCTTTTGTTCTATTCTCAATGTAAAATGGATGAAATCAATGGAAAACTTCTTCTCAAGCCGATGCTTTCGTCTTCATATAAGAAATCGATTAATAACAAAATGAACATCGGCATTATTCACAGTCGATGGTAAACTTCGCCTTGTTGCCTAAAGATTGCGATTTTAAGGCAGGAAGCAAATTCGTCGAATTAGACGGAAGTCGAATTTATGATGCCAGCTCAATACGGTGTCGTATTTAATTATGTGTGAGTTAGATGAAACGTTATCTGGCGTTATGGATATTTTAAATCTCTGAGAATTATAATTAAGTGGCGTTGCCATGATCACAGCTGAAACGAAAGAAACAACCACTTAATGGATAATATTTATTTTTCATTCTATAATTTTTAAATCATTTTAATCGAATTATGCAATACTTTCGAAATCTGATATTTCATTTTATTATTAATTCAATTTTAAATGCATTAAAATTGCATCGGATTATAGTATAAAAGTATTTAAGTACAAATATGTTAAAGAACTAAATTGAAATTTCATTAAAATTTCCTTATCTCTTTATGGTTCACGTTGAAAGAGTAATAAATTAGAGGTTAATATAATTTTGCATTTGGTACTAGGAAACAATAGGCCATATGACTTTATGCAAAAAAAAAAAAAAAAAAAGAAAAGGTGAAATTCAAGTTTATGGTGTAATTGTTTATCCGTTCTTCTTTATTGTAGTAAAGCTTAAAGATATGAGTTTAAAATTCAAATAAAATGGTCAATCATCTCAAATATATTGCCAATGGTTAAAATTACATGAATTAAATCAAATTATATGAATCGAAATGAGCGATAATCCTTTATTTCTCCACATATCCGTAACATTATCTTTAATTTGCAGTGAACTACTGCCTAGAATACTGTAATGCAAAATAACTTTCTTTCAGAAATAGGTAGACCATGCAATCAATTTTTATTTCATTTATAACTATGGAATTATATCATGTTTAAAAATGATTCAATAGACATTTTAAAATTAAATTTATTTTCATGTTTTTATTTTGCTTAATTACATAGTATGTCATACTATTCATCTGGGAACGAATTTTTGAACATTTTTTTTTTTTTAAATTCTTTTCCTTTTGCGAAAAATAAATTATTTATTAATGAATTTCTCTGATGGAAAATACTTTCTATTACACTAATATATCATACATTGCATCCTCTCTTAAAACTCTGTACTATAAAAGATAAAATTTATGATTTTCATTTAATTTTTTAATATCATCTGCACAAAAAATTCCTTTCTTAATTCCATTACTCTCAAAACTAGTGATTTCAAACACTTCAAAATAATGAGACTCTTTAAGAGCATGAAGAGGCAAACTTTTATTTAGCCTCTGTGAATTTTTTGTGCTTTCAACAATAAACAAATATTAACAAGTAACATGATTTCCAAAGCATTTTAATTTTATCATGTTTTAGAGTTTCAATAATGGTTAAAGAGTCGGAATTTCTCTGGAAAAATCAATGGAAAAAAATTAAATGCTTATAATTATAAAAACATGTTTGTAAAGTTTTTGTTTTTTCAGTTTGGTTGAAATATATTCCGTTTCCCCGACTCAAGTTCAAAATAAAATTGTTCACCAGAAATCTTGAAACAAAATCAGATGCAAGAAATTAAATAATATTTTATCGAAGTTTCAATTTTTTAAAATTTCAAATTTCAATTTTCTTTTAACAATCAACGCTATTCAGTTATTAATTTCCATATAAAAACGTAGTCTCAAATGTTTTAGAAATTTTGTATTTTTTGTTTCCCTTATGAAACAGTAAAATTTTTTCTCTTTCTAGTAATTCCCGTTAATTGTCCACTTTTTGATTAAAATGATTGAGGACTTTTATTAATTAAGGATATTGCTTTTATTTAGTTTGCTGAAATATTTATTTCTCTTCACACTGTCTTCATGATAGGGAATATTTATACCTTTGATGTAATATACTTATTTTGGAATTAATATAAATAAAAAAAATTTTTAATGCTCTTGAGAGAGATTAATACTTTTTATTTAAAGTAAATAAATTACATATCTTCTTATTTCCTTTCCTTTGAATGTTAATGGTAACGTCAATGTGATTAATTACTTATTTATTTTGAAAAAAAAATGGCTCATACATACCATTAATGATATATAATAATAATACTTTAAGGATGAAGGACTTATTTATTTGGAAAAAATGGCTCATATTTTACAATTTACAATAATACTAATACGTAAGTTTACTTTAAATAACTTTCATAGATTTCTTTTGGGTTTGAGTGAGATAAGTGGTAGATTTCACTCACTTTTCAGCAAAAATAAAATGAATTTTTTTTCTGTTAAATTCTATCATTTTATAAATTGTGATAACTCAAATAGAATTATATCACGTGATACTTATCATGTGTAATTAAGGTAATTCATGCAAATTATTATCATCATGATATTCCATTTTATGAGCTTAAGTGTTTAATTTCAACAAGTTCCTTTGTTACTTATATATTTTTTTAAATATATATAAATTCAAAAGGTATTGTTTTCTATGTCGTTGTTGATTGTATTCTAGAGTTTACTTTGTATAATAAAACGTTCATACTGTATATTTTACAAAATTTTTGTATTTTAATAATTCTTTCCTATTATTCTTTAATTTCATTATTTTATAATTTTTAACCCTGTAATAATATTCTTCTTATTCATTTTAACTATAATTTCACCCATAAAAATTCAATTTATTGTCATAAAAATTCAATCTTGTGTTTATTTTCTTTTGTTCTTTAACTTGTCTCTCCAATCATTTTATTCATAGATGAGCGTCTCTTATCAATATTAATTCAATTTTAATTCCTTTTGAAGCTTATTTTAAATGCTTTTAATTTGTGTAATTAATTTATGTCGTCGTTTATATATATATATATATATATATATATATATATATATATATATATATATATATATATATATATATATATATATATATATATATATATATATATATATATATATATATATATATATATATATATATATATATATATATATATATATATATATATATACCTATATAACTTGTGTGCATGTAAGTATATATATAAATAATTATATTTTATATTTTCCCAAACGAAATTTTTAAATTTGTATTTATAACATTCTATATAAAATATATTAATTTAGGTTTTTTTTTCCTTCTTGCTTCACAGAGAGATGTTTCATTAAAAGAGATATTTATCAGCGTCAGAACAATAATATTTGAACTTTTTGTTGTACAAATATTTTAAAGTTTGAAATGCAGTTTCATGCCGCTTATTTTTATTTACATAAAAATAAGCGTTTTATGTTATCTTTTTACAATGTTTTCTTAAAGCAGTATTTTTTTGTTCAAATTATAAGTCATTTAAAAACTCTTTTAAGATTATAACTGCCAGAGGTGTAACTCATTTCCTGTTTCTCATTAACTGAATTTGAAGCAAAATAGGCGTTTCACTTGTTAAAAATCTCTAGAACAATTTTCGTAAGTGATTCTTTAATCAATATTGTTGTTCTCTAAAAACTATATTATACATTTTTAGCTTTAAACTCAATTTTTGATTACTTAAAATTAATGATTGTTAGATTTTATAAGTCGTTTTTTTATATAATGTGAATTAGTTTTTAAGAGATACGTGAGAAAAATAGAATAATTTTCGTAGATTATAGCTTCTTAAATCTTTCCTACCACTGTTAACATTTTATAAGACATTTCAAGATTTAGGATATTTAAAATTTATAATCACACTTAAAAACTCAACCAATAAAAGAATAGTCACTTTAGATAAGTTAGCATTTTTTATACGTATTTTTTACAAAACTTTACGAAAGAGAATATATTTGTATATATTTTCACATTATATTACTTTGACAACAAAAAATAATTTTAATAATTTTGTGAAAACTAATTCAGGTATAATATCATAGAAAAAGAGCGAAAAATTCTCAAATAAAAATATGTCTTTTTATGTGTTTTATTTTGAGTTTTTTAAAATTAGTTACGCAAATTTTTCTTCATATTTTATTCATATTAGAAAAAATATAGTTGTTTTTTAAATTCAAAAAATGTCAATATCCACTAGTTAAAAATACTAATTAAGCTAGTTTCAGATCCATTTAAAATGTTCTAATATTATAGTATAATGAAATTAAGTCTTTTGATATTATTTTTGCTTAAAATAAAATCTTTAAATCGAAATATGTTAAATATACAAATGCATTAATGGTTAAAACTTAAGAATTCATTCATTGTGTTGAGAAATTTTTCTCATTACATTTGTCTTCAAAAAAATATAATATGTATCAGCATACATAAATAGAACCATTTAGAAAAGGAATTATTTAGTTAAATAATCTCAGCCAATTACAATATGTTTGCATGGAGTCAAAATTTAATGATTAATGTTTTGATTTATAAACTTTATCTCACATATTGTTAGTCGGTTACAGATAACTATCTGAATATACTTGCTGTTTTGAGTTCTTTTTTTACCATTTTACAATGAAATTATCACGAGAAAGCCTGACGTACCACATACCAAATTATCTCAGGTTGTACTAGGAGAAGACATATACTTAGGTTTATAAAACCTCGGCTTTTTAAAAAGTGTTTTTTTTCGTTGAAACAAATAATTTATATATTTTCCAAAATATTAAAAAAGTATAATTTTGTTTTAAAGAAAATTACACTTCGGGAATATATATATATATAAATAAGAAGAAAGTCATTAGTCAATAAACATTACAATGTCATTAGTAATGTTTTTCTCCCAATATATAAGCACAGATCATGATTTTAAAAAGAAAAAAAAAATAGAGCCACATACTTCTTTAATAAAAATGGCTAGTGCTTTGGAGCAGAATACTTACAACTCTTAAAATGATTACTCTGCTGCATAAGCAAGTTTATAGGAAAATTGAATCAGTCTTATTCCTGTTCATCATTTATTACAACCCAATTTATGTCAAAGTTTCAAAATAAAAGTGTTCGTATTTTGAATCACAGTCAGTGACTAATATCCTGATACAAGCTTCACTCTAATATATAAAATCATACCTAATTCAAACATACATAAAAATTCGGTGGATAAAAAAATATATTTTATTTATATAGATTGGTAGCTTTTATCTAGTTAAAATTGTGCTTATATGTTTTGATTTAAAGTTTTAATAGGTATATGTAATAAAAAAATGAAAATAATTTAGGGAAATAATATAAATTAAAATGTACATATAACATGCATGTTATGAGTGAGTAAGAAAAAAATTTTTTACCGACGAATGATGAGGAGTAGGTAGAAGTAAACAGAAAATTTTTGTCTATAAATATCGAATATCGCTATACAAAATTTTAAAAAAATAATAAAATTATTCAAAAAATTAACTAAAAATGTTTATAAATTATCAAAAAATATCAAATTAAATATAAAATATTTAAAAATAATGTTAGTAAATTACAGTTAAAAATGAGAATTAAATAGCTGAATGATAAATTATATTCGTATTTTAATAATCATCTCAATAAACGGATATATTTTTTATTTTGACATTTCTTTACTTTCCGAATTGTTAAACTAGTTTCTTGTTTTAAAATTTCGATTTAACAAATTCAGAATACCAATACAAGAATACATGAGAATACGAAAATTCAATGAACGATACGTGAAAAAACAAGAATTCAAATGAATTGTAACACGATTAACATCTCCTTCTGTAAATTGTGAACAGGAAACAGTGATCATTAAATTGTGTATTCTGATTTTGGTTGTCAGCAAAAAAAGAAATACATGAAAAAAAATGAAAAATTATCTAATATTCATTGAGAATTTCATCACAATTTCATTAGATATATCTTTCAACATTCTTCTCTCTCAACCTCTTAGTTCCTATCAAAATACGAAGATACGGTTATAGATAAAACTTTGAGAGACTCCATTAATAAACGTTTTGTCCGATGTTACAAAAAGCTTTTTTCTGTCCTTTCAACTAGGCTTCTCTTATATTTGCAAGTCCTTCACACTGTGCAATTTTATTTTGACCTTCGAGGTCAAACTCACGAGAAAAGAATCAAGTCACCCAGAACCGATTTTGCTTTGTTATCATCTTCAATGTGAAAGATGCGAGGAACAAACGTGGGAAATTTAACTCACACATGTGTTATTATAGATTGCGACTTTTATTTCAATTTTTATTTTCAAATTATATAGTCAAGTTTGCTAATTCATCCGCTCCTTTTAGTTAATACGGGCAATAACCCAGATTTTTAAAACATGAGGGAATTATTATCTTTAGATCCAATTTAGAATTATTAAAAATGTTTCTCAAAAAATTATAATTATTAAGAAGCTCTTAAACAAGCATGTTTGTTATCACAGCCATTATAATAGCTGAACTGGAAAAATTAAAAGGTATATAAGTTATTATTTTTTATCGAAGTGATTATGTGGTTGCTTGTTGTTAAATTGTTCTGTTAAAATTTAATCTTAATCGCATTGATAGTGCTTAAGATAAACCTTAAAAATATACGTGTAAAATTTATTCTCTAAGTCTCTCAAGCTAAATATGATTACGCACACACTCATACACACATGCACAAATAAGTATGCATATATATATATATATAAATGATAAAAAAACAAATATCAGTGTGAATTGAGACTGCATAAACATGGAATTTGTACGCCTTAAAGGACTTTTTGAGGTTATTAAAATACCAAACAGCTTTTATTTTTTGTGAATGAAAATTGAAATAGGTGCCAAGTCCGGTTAACACGAAACTCGAGTAACTGAAATGGATTACTTCTTGCTTCAAAAAACTCACAGTTCGCAAAAAGGTTTCCGGGTTGGTATTGTCCTAGTTTCCGGGTTGGTATTGTCCTAGTTTCCGGGTTGGTATTGTCCTAGTGTCCGGGTTGGTATTATCCTACCTAGATGGTACGAAAGCCTAAACTGCATTTCTTATTTCTACACCTATTTCCAGTTAACAGAATGTAGTACATCAAAGAGCACTGACTGTCCTATTATCATTCATAGTTACTGCAGTACAGCCAGATTCACATGTGATGATGAAAGTTAATATGCTTTTTAGAATCACCTTGCACAATCTATTTTGTTGATCTAAGTTTACCTGAAAATACCAAATCTATTAAACGTTAATTTGTTTCCGGTTCTTAAAAAAAATCTAGATTTTTTCATTTAATACGGCGTTGTAAATATGCTGTAAGGCATTATTAGCACTATTTCACATAAAAATTCCCTTCAAAATTATATAAATTAAAAGAGATGCATTGAAATCACAATTTTGTCATTTTTAATTTGTCATATAATATTGAACAGATGATTGTCTTTTAGATGTTCAAAGATACCATTATTCATCATATATATCAATTAAAAGTGATTATTTTTCTGAAAATGGTCATCTTAGTGGACTCTCTTGAAACCGTCTTTGATATTCATTTGGCATAAAATAATTCCTAGATTAATTGAAAATCATTACCATGGTTGGTCAACGTTGCTTTCACTGCAGTTTTATATCTGAGAATTTTTCCCATTTATTCTATGAAGTTTTGAATATGATTTAAGAACACTAACATAAAAATTCTATCTTGTTTGGGGAATTCGACAAATCTCATTCCATATTTTCTTGCTTTTTAAAATTTTCATTAATTGTACAGAGATTTGATGATCTAAAAATGACTTAGATGTGATTAGATAAACTCCTCAAATCTTTCTGTACCTTATCAAAACTACGATATATCGATTTTTTTGTTACTAGCAGGGGCATCATCATTAAGATATATAAAATAGATATAAAACATAAACATATATCTATAAGACATAGTATTGTTCTAAAGTATATCAAGTATATTGTCCTAGTATATTGTATATAAATATATTTATAAGGTATAGTATAATTATAGTTTCAACGGACAATATATATTAAAATAAAACTTCTATATAAGTTTTAGGCTTACTATTATTAAAAAAAATTTAAGACAAATTTTTATAACGTTATAACCAAAGAAAATAAGTATTTGTATGATAAAATAGATTTCATTAGCAAGATACAGATTTTTCACATTTATTCTACGAACAAATGCGGAAAATGTAACTCATAATATTTAGACAGTGTTTAGTAAGTAACTAGAAATTACCAATAAAATATTACCTACTAATTAACATTGCTCATATCAGTTGCTTTAAACCTTTCATATTTCAATGTTGTCTCAGTTACATTTTCTGTTTGTATTATGTAATTAAAAATATGACTTATCAAACCTCCTAATCATATATTGCCATTCCTTGAGAGCCAACCAATGAGAATTGTAAAATTTGTCTATTATCAGGGAAGATAATACGTTTCGTAGGAAGATAATACAATTGTCTCATGTTCTTATAATTGAACAACTGTAGAATGTTCATAATTAATTTAAAAAAATAATATACAGGATATGTAAATGTTTTTGCAAGTCATTATAATTGAAAAATATTAAAGAACGGATGCAGTGGTCTGATGTGTTGTGCAGTCTTCTCACTATTGGAAGCTTTGTGCTCGAATCCTAATTTAACCGAAGAACCACCGAGTTCACTAAAGATGGATGGGACACGTTAAATAAATTGAGGTCGCAATATCCTCCAAGTGAAATGATATTGAAGATTGCAAGTCAAGTACTGCGGAGTATCCTTAAGGGTTATTTCTTTTAAAGTACAAAAGCTTTCACCCGACAATTTTCATTCAAATAACAGAGCTCAATTCAAGGGTAGGTAGGTTGGTTGGTTTTAATGGCGCAAGGTGCAAGTAAGGACAAGCTGCGCCACAATTCAAGGGTAGTTACTGGAAAGCATGTTGGTGCTCACTCACGAATAAAAAGGAAAACAATTTGTGAGTGAAGTAGAGTGGTAGACCCCAACTCTGGGATAGGTGCAGTGTAATATCCCGATGTATTCAAATAATAAAGGTTTTTCTTCATTTAAATGTTATTATGAGACTTAATGAGTTACTTCCCATTTCTTATCATATTTTTTTTTCGTCATCAACAAGCTTATTGTTAATTTTATATCATTTCCAGCACTCAGTTAGAGTCTGAAATCTGTTACTTCATATGTACTAGGTCTGAAAAGCCATATTTATGTCAAGAATTATAACAAGTAATAAATTTAAAATGATCTTCTTTCTTTGTACAGGATTTTGGTTTTCGTTAGATACATAGAAATAAAATTTTTCTTCAAATCTTTCATAGAATTGTCAGCGATTAGTTCTATGGAACTTGTTTTTCATTCACATCTTTTACCCTGCCTTTTCAAGTGAAAACTGGTTTGTAATTGAATCGAACATTTACAACCTTTCATGAAAGTCTTTTATAAAACCTCTATTACCAACCGCAATTATTCTAAGATGCATGAAATAAAAATATAGTGAGGATGAATACTTTTTCTTTATATTAGTATGAAAAGAAAGGATATTCTCTTTTTCCTTTATCTGACATTTCCAAATCCAATTTTAATGGAATTTATCTTTTCATTAACACATTTTTTTTAAACCTTTACAGATTCATAAAATATGGGAAATATCTATTAAAGTGGACTAAATCCAGTTGTCTTAACTCTTGCAGATCAAAACATGAATATTTCAGATTTAAGATACTTTAGATAAATTTATTTAAAATTTATCCCATGTTGTAATTATAATTTGAGGTGCTACAAAATTTACTCGATTTATTATTTAAAAATCTCTTCTTAATCAGAATCCATAAATTCAGGATAACTCTCAAGATTTTAAGTTAAAAATGAAGTTTCTTAGCGTATACGTTGCAAGAAATAATTTTTAATAAAATATATGAGTAACTTTGAAGTAATACAAAAATCAATATTATTTTTCTGCCCGAATCCAATTTTGTAAAAATATTTTGTGCCTGAAATTTATACCTATAAATATTGAAATCTACAAACGAATTTGGACAATAGTAAAACTATTTTAATCAAATATTCATCAATAAATTTTATCATAATATTTGCTGGGTAAAAATATTATGTTGTCTTTCTGAACAAGCAATATGGAAAAAATTCATGAGGTAATGCATATTTGGAGCACTATTGTTTAACTCAACTACCTAAGATTGCTGTAATATCGTAAGTTAGGTTATTATATAGATGGCGGGTCACGTGTTGCTTGCAAAAATTTACTCTTGGAAAATTCCTAGGCATCTAACTCTATTAATGGGCATACAGAAATAAAAAAAAAATCGAACATGCATTTCCCATTACCAAACAGGAGCTTGGGTCAGACCATCAGCATTCGGAACGAAGAGCTTGATTTTACAACAGTGTAAAGGTGAGAACTATGCCTGCAATTCTTTGACTCCAAATAAAAGATTGTCAATCGGCTTAAGTTTTTGAATTGAGAGAGATTTTAATTCATTTCTTTAATGAAGAGCTCTGATATTGAATTTTGTAAATACTTTAGAAGGATATTCTAACATATGAGCTTCTACATGAGTATTCCCTGTTAATTCGGTGTAGGATAGAGCTCTTCGGATGGTTGAACAACGAGAAAATGATATTTCTCTACTGCTTTGTGCATGCACGTCTGTTAGTTTCTGATAGAGTTTCCAGGTCAGGATTTTCAGTCTAATTAAGTTTTACCCCAGGCACACTATCGATGAAAGTCAACTACGAGGTACATATTAAAATGCCTTACAGCAGAATTACGCCGTTTTGTAATCCACAACTGATGCCAAACATTCACTACCAACATTTACTTGCCAAACACTTACATTCTCTCCGTAAAGATTTTACAATAATACTGTAATCATGTTAAATGATGTGGTAAGTTCTCTAAAACTCCAAAGAATCAACTTCCGTAGACATACAGTCGCTGCATATATATATATAAACAGATATATCCAACAGACTCCGTATACCATTCTCATAAAATCAACTGTTTCTTGTACTTCTGTTTATAAATGCTAGTCCAACCTACAGATTACAATGGAGGGGGCGGAGTTCATTATTCTTCAGCAATATGGAGACAAAAATTTTAATTTCTTTCTATAAAGAATGATTATCTATTTACACGAGCATCGTTATTTCATAAATCATAGTGCTAAATAATCTCACACTTTTACGTGAGATTATTTAACGTTTTCATACGTTCAATTTCCATAAAATTGAAGCAACAAAATATTATTTCATATTTAATGATAACTAATATTTTTTTAAACTTTTATATTTATTTTAGTAATAATTATTCACGAAGTTGTCAGGAAACTATTGTCTACGTGTGAAAAAGTATTTCTACTTAGAATCATTGAATGATAAATCAATTGTATTTTTGCTGTCATTATGAACCTAAATTTTAAAGTAGCCTCATTGTATTTCAAGATAAATATTTTTAGAAATTTTTTAACTGAATTATATAAGATTTTTTTAAAATTATATTGTTATAAAATATAAGACTTTTTTAATTTAAAATATTTATAAATTAGATTTTAAAAATACTATTTAACCATAGAAATAATTTAATTGCACATGACAAATGAAATTTCTTGTGAATCAAATGAAAAAAATAAATAAATAAACACAAGTCATTTTAACTTTTGAGATTGATTGGTTTGTTTAGTTTAGTAATCGCTCTATAGTCCCCTTTTACACACACAAATCAGTCCGGTATTTTAAAGTTGAATTTAGATTTTAAAATCTTTAAACTTTCACAAGCATGGTGACAAAATTGACTCACAAAAAGTTTTGCGGAAAATGAGAACGAAAAGTAATCTGATATCTGCTCCAAATAGATCTTGAAAAATTAATATCAGATGAACACATACAGAGTTCACATTACGTTAAAAAATGACTAGGCAATTTAATGTGAGTAAATATTATTCTCATTAAAATGTTTTGTAATTTATCTGAAATAATCTCATGAATCACTTGTGATGAATGTACAAAAATTGATATATTTATTTGCTTTCGTATTGAATAATTTAAAATAATTAAAACAACATGATAAGTTGGAAAGTTATGTTTATAATGAACATAATATTCTTATGAATATATATTTTTTTTCCATATTTCCATTATAATACATAAATAACATTCTAAATAATTCAGTAACACATTTCATAATAATAAAGATTTATACATTTTTCTGATGTAAATGATTTTAAATACACATTTTGCTTTTTTCTTGCAAAATGATTATACATCATAATGAGTTATGTGAGTAAAAGTATATAAGTGAACCACAATTTTGTAAATTAATTATTAATTTTTAAATAAGTAAAAGAAAAAATTTCTAAACAGTTTTTATTTATGAAATTTTATTGTCAAAAATGTTGCATAATTATAAAGCGAATTGTAAAATAAACTAAATATTAATTTTCTCTTTGCAAACATTAAATACGGGTTTATAAAACTGTCATTTAAAAAAATATAAATGGAATTGATCACATTGTATTTGGCAGTCCCTCAATTTTTTATTTATTATGATAGACACTGCTTAAATGTGTTTTCTGCATTAAGGATATTATTTCGCAACAAGTACATGATTCTGAATAGTAGTGCCATCTAGTGATTAAATATTTAAATGCAATCTTTCGCTTTTACACATGGTCACCCAACGCTGATTTATCCACATTTTGATTAATACTATTTTGTATATTTAGAAATTTAGTATACTTTTATAAAACTAAATTATCCTGAAAATAAATAAAACAATATTTTTTATCACTAAAATCAGATTATACTGCTTAATTTTATACTGATTTTGTTGCAAATTTGCAACTAATAATTTTGTCATTGCTAAATTTATTAAAAAATAAGAAAACTAATTTTACAATATTTTGGCACCTAAAACTTCTTTCTGACATTCCTGTGATTAAGTTTTGGCAACTAACTTTAAATTTTAAATTATTTTTATTAATATTATTAAATTTAAATGAATTTAACACAAATCATTTTATGATTCATAATGTTAATTATTACAATTCAATAAATATGTTATTTCTTCAAATTAAGAAAGAAAATTTGTTAAACTTAGATACTTTTATTTAATACTAGTTAAAAGTTTTTGACATCTTCTGATCAGCCAATATTAACAAGAAGAAATTCAAAGGAGCCATAAACACATGATGATAATAATTGGAACATGTAAAGCTTTTCACAACAAATTTTTTTTTATTATTATATGAAGTTTCAATCTTTTTATTACCTATAATTATTAATTATAAAATATTTTAAGACAACAAAAAGTTTTAATTTGCATTTAATGATTATTTTTATTTTAAATATTATTACTTTTCTCTTTCTCGATCGCAAATGAAGAATATTTAAGATAATGGATATTCTTTTTACTTGGGTATTCTCATCAGTTTTTTCACAGTTCAAATCTTCCTGATAGAATGTTAATTAAATATGACAGGATAATTAACTAAAATTGTCGATCATCTTTTTTAAATTATGTTTGTTCACCACTCGAACCATAGCTATGAATAAAGAATTAAGTTAATAAATCTAGTTTTAAATCACTTTGGTTGTTAAACATTATTGGAATATTTAATTTCTATAGTACTATTGAATTTAACACCTCATTTATATTTATTATCTTACTCTTTCACTAAAAAATCCTTAATTTATTTTTATAATGGTAATAGGCATAGTGATATATATTTCCATTTTTTAGTTACATCAAGTGTGTTTTTCAATAATTATCAATGATTTTATGAAGTAATGATCTAGATTTTTTATATATTGTATTTACTTACTACATTAAAAGAAATAAACAAACTACTATATCAATTATTCACATTTAATGGTGCTAAAATTTAAGGATATGTTACTTTAATATCATATTTGTTTGAATATATAAATTTATGCTTACCAAGCAAAAACTTACATTGCAATAATATAACAATAAATACCAAACCTAGCAATTATAATTTATCTTTACTCTGTTCTTTATATTATTAATGCCTTATTAAATTTTATTCGTAATTAAATCTTTACAGAAATCAGCCGATGTATCTTACTGGATCGAACAACAAAAACCTGAAGAAACTACTGTAGAAGAAAGCTTTCATATGCAGCCAGAAGATGGCGATACCAAAGAGAACACTCAAGATTCCGATGGCGAAATGACGGCATTATAACATAAATATTCAGTTCCCTGTTGCATTTACAACTCTCATCAATTATTATTGTTCTTCAGCTTATATAATATAAATGATTCGTATTCAAAATAAAGAAGTGTCATTTTTTTCAAATTCCTTGCAGGAATTTTTAATACATATATAAGCTCATAAATATACTGAAAAATATTTAAGTTAATAATATAAAAAACAGTAATCTATTACCAATTAGTTTAAAAATTATACTTATGACAACTAAACCTAAACTTATTCTAAAAAATTATTAATTTGACAACTAATTTTATTCTAAAAAGTTATTCAAGTTAAAATAGTTTCTACAGAATTATTTTGTTTTGCATGATTTTTTATTTTTAGTGATTGTTAATAATTTAAAAAAAAAGTAATAAATAGAGTTCCTAATGAAATTCATAAACTGAAAAATAATAAATACATATTTATTAAGAAAGAAATAAGATTATTTCATAACGATTATTTTTGTAGAAACAAACTCATGTAAACTTCATTTTTCAGATCAATTCATTAGAACAATGCATTTTTGTATAAATATACTAATGAGAAGTGAAAGTGAAACAAAAATAACTTTTCGATAGTTTTCTAAACTGGCTAAGCATGGAAACATTTCGTAGAGAATAATAAGAAATAAAAATATCAATAACATACACTGTCTCACAAAAGTGATAAGACACTTGCTTTACAAAAGGAAACTAATAAGATAAATTAAAAATACATGGACAATTTTTAGTGGGTGTGTTTCATATTTAAAGTTAGTAACAATTATTACATACCATACATTTTTCAAAATATTAAAATATTAATTAAATAAAAATACAATTTTTTAAAACGGAGTAAAAAGAAATCTCACATAAATGATGGGACACTTACTTTTCCATCAAATATTTCTCCAAAAATTTTACTTTTTTTTAAGGTTTTTTACTTTTTAAAAGGTTTTAATATTTTGTTGCATTTCCTTTTATTTTAAAACATAATTTAATCTTCTTAGGATGGATTTGACTAATTTTTTTGTGATTTCTGGAGTGATTTTACCCCATTCTTTTTGAAGCACCGATTTTAATTGTTGTTATGAAGAAATGATGTGTTTGTTAATTCTTGATTCCAATTCTTGTCAAATATTCGCTATGGGATTAAAGTCTGGAATTTGTGGTGGTTTGTATTATTTCAGGACAGTTACACACCAGCCAGAGTCTAACGTTCAGAACAGTGTGCTTGGGATGATTTTAGTGGTAGAACTGAAAATCGTTATGAAAGTTCAATTTTCGTGCTTCAAATTTTACTTCAGAATGTCAATATAATTGCACTGATTTATTTTACCGTCAATTAAAACAAGATTATCCCAACTCCAGAAGACGACATACACCCCATACCAAAACTCCTCCTCCACCATGTTTTACTGTTAGCACCAAGTTCTGCTTACGAAATTCTTACCTCGGTTTTTTCCACACAGATTCTACCGGCAGAACCAAATATATTAAATTTACTCTCATCAGCAAATATAACTTTATTCCAGTAATAATTTTTATTTATGTTGGATTTAGCGAAAGCTAGTCTGAATTTTCTATTATTTTCACTTACGAAGAATTTTTCCTGGCAACTCTACCATGATATCCAACACACACACAGAGAAATGGAATTATTCTTCTAATAGTCACAGGATTTTAACAATTAATCCATATAATGCTTGTAAATCAGCAGCAACTTTAGGAGCACTGACTCACTCTTGGATTTTTTTAATAATTCGAGCAACAATTCCCTTTATTCCATTGGATATCTTTGATAATCGGCCATGTGTTCTTTTATTCTGAACAATATGATTCTTTTTATATTCTTTAATGATACTGAAAACTGTTGAATGACTCAAGTTAACTGTTTCAGCAGTTTCTCTAATAGATTTTCCACTTTCAATATAGAAATGAATAACTAATTTTCGAATTTAAATCGATATTTCTTTTCGCTTAGCATTCATGACTACACACAGATAAAAAACACAAAAATTCATAAAATGAGAGAAATACTGCAGACGATTTTATAAATTATTGCCAATTGCTTTTGAGTAAAAATAAAACACCCAAAAAATATTTTTATTGCTTATTTCGGACGATTTTTGTTGCGTATCTAATGGTGTCCCATCACTTATTTGAGCTATATTTTGCTCCGTTCTAAGCAAATATATTTATATTAAATTAATATTTTGACAAAATGTATGTTGTTTACTAATAGTTACTAATAGTTTAATAATAGTTTCTAATAGTTTACTAATAGTTACTAATAGTTTTAAGTATGAAAGACACCCACAAAAAATCTGTGCATATATTTTTAATTTATTTTTATTACAGTTTCCTTTTGTAAAGCACAAGTGTCCCATCACTTTTGTGAGACACTGTATATTTAAATGAATATTGAGCAATATTTTTATCAATCATACGGTTAATTATAAAAATTTTTAGCATTTTATGTATAGCGTTTTGGAAATTATTCATAGATTTCAAGCATTGCACCATCAAGTTAGTTCATCGATCGTTATGTATTTAATTTTTTTGTGGCATTGAAATGAAAAAAATTGGATAATTTAAAAATTATTTTTAGGCTTTTTAGTTTTTCTTATCAATTATGAAAATTGGCATCACAATTTTGTACATTAAATCACATACATCAGACCCAATTGTCTAGTGTATAATCCTGAAATATTTGAAATTTTATTTTCATTTATAAATTTAAATTTCGAATTTCCGTAATTTTGATTAAATCTTATTCAACATGGTTTTAAAAACTAACTATCCAACTTATATTAGTAATTGTATTAAATTAAAAAATTTTTATAGTTATTTTAAATTTTGTAATAGTTTACTGGGATAAATATGATACTACCATCATTATTTTTTACTATAAGAAAGGAAAAGAGAAATGATTTTGAACTAAAAAAGGCACTTTAATCAATATACTTACTCTTAAGAACAAAATTCCCAGCCTTGAACATATAGGACTTACTTTATTGACACGATTTTGTTAAGTATTTACAAGAAAAAAAAGGAAAATATTTATTCAAGTAACAAAATTAAAACTTAAAATAACATTAGAAAAATTTCAAAATATCAGCTTTTTTACTTTTATATCATTTCAACCTGTTTCTAATCACTATGGCAATTTTTCATGTTTATTCACTATAAATGTGTTTAAGTTGTTTTCATTTTTAAAGAGAATATTTTTATCCAAAAATAATTTTAAATATCTTATATGTGCATTTTAAAACATTTCAACATTTTTATATAAACTGTTATTGAGAGTAATTTAAAAAATTATTACTTTATTTCTTAACTAAACAAAAATGACGTTTTAGTCCCAATGTGCTCAATAGATGGCGTCATAAGTTTATATTATAAATTTTGATTATAATTTTATTTTAAGAGAAATATGTTTTTAATTACGATTCGGAATTGTCTTAAAATATCCTTTTCCTATCGTAATTGTCTTAAATTTTCCTTAAAATTTCCTTTTTTAATTATTAACAATTTATAAAAATTTGAAATATCAATTTATATAGATATTAGAAATAAGTTATATTATGTTGAAAACTGTCGTTAAAATATGCATGAAAACACATAAGATTTAATAGAAAATATTAAATCATCCCAAAATACCTTCATGATATTCTTATAAAAATGTCTTGTTTACTCATTTGCAAATTCCATTAATTTCTATTAATTGGAAACTTTGAAAATCTAAAAATAAAATATTTTTTAAATTAAATCGAGAATCTTGATAATTTTTATATTCCACGGACATCGATTTTTTTAAACCTGAGATTTCAAAGCAAATAATTACCTACAGATGGCGTTAACCACGAGCGTCTAAATTAAATTTTGGTTGGTCATATATTAAATAAATTAATGCATTGAGATTATTATATAATTTGGCAACTCTAATAATTTTTAAGTAACGGAAAATGTAATGAATACGATTTAAAGTCATAATTTATAGTCGTTAATTTAAATATCAATTAAATTTTTACCAATAGTTAAGCAATGCCCTGTATCAAATTAGTTTAATTTTAAAATATTGTGCTTCAATTTAGATTGACTCCTCAAAATTGAAATAATAGGCAACAAATAAACAAATTTGTCAAAATAATATTTTTAAACTGATTCCTTAAATTCCAAATCTTTAGTTCGCTTTTTTATTTTCTCGAACTGGAAAATTAAAATGAATCGAAAATAAAATATCAACATCTTTAATGATATGTTTTTATTTAACATATTATTTTTAATTTAACATTTTTAATAGGAATTTTTAAAAGTTTTATCTTTTTATTTAACATAAATTTTTGAAAATTTCTATTAAAAACTAAAATTGAAACAATAGCAGTAGACAAATCCAAAACGATACCTTAATGCGTTACAAGGAAATCTCTGAAAGAAATATTCGCAAAAGGCGATTTCGTGCAATCGTATTTGTTTAACAGCTGAAATAGGCAAATCTTCTATTTGAGAAAAATTTACCAATAAATTCAACTCAGAATTTTTGGAAAACCCTGGTAGAAAAAAAAAATTAATACTTGAGGAGTATAGCCTTGGATAGACAAATAAGAAAAAAAAATTAAAGTAAAGGAATAAGCATCTAACAAAATGTGAAAAAAATTCAAAAATATGTAAATGAAGAATGATAATCAGTGATTTGAGTAAAATAATTTAACTACTGAAAATGTAAATGAGGTTACAGTAAAAACATTAAAATATTGAAGTCATATAAAACACAAGAAGTATTTTTTACGAATCAATGATGTAAAAAACAGAAATATTTTATTCAATTTTTTTTTTCGTTTTGGAAATTAAAATGATTGTACTATATTGAATGGTACTCATAAAAACATATTGACTGTTGAAAACTTCGGTTTAAGTTATGTCAGTTTATTGTAAACTATTACTAAGTTTGAAAATATTAACATTTATGAACTTATGCTATGGAATGAATGCTTGAGCACATTGTATAATTTAGTCTATGACATCATTTCTCATCATTCTCCGTATTAAAAAGAGAGTTCGCAGTAGCGCTAAAAGAAAAGTTGCCATCAATAAGAAAATGCATCAAAACAAAAATTACTTTAAAAAAAAGTAAACTGACTACACATAGATTATACAAACGATTAGTAGATTTACATTTCGATTTTGCTATGTTGAAAAAAATTCCCTTTTCCTCATTCAAAAATTAAAGTTACTTGTTTATGAAAATTTAGATTGTTTCTACATATTTTTAGCTTATTCAAAAATTCAAATTAGCTATCAAATTTCCAAATATAGATGCAACACATGATGTGTAGTTGAAAAAAAATATTTAATATATTGTATAAAAATTCAAATAATTAGTAAAATTATTTAGAAGACTTTTCAGGTGAAAACCTTATTAAGAAATAGTGTTCTGAGTTGATGCTTTGACTATTTAATATTTTTTGGCTTTCCATTGTAAAGTCCAGGGTGATCTTTCTTGAAGTAACTGTGTTTGGAGCGCTCTGTAACATGATCTAATAGCCGAAATGATACCAAACTTGGTATTTAGACTAATCAAAATATAGGAAAAAAATTTCGTAAAAAAAAAAAATAAATAAAATAAAAATCGCCGCTAGAGCATATTGGGGCGCTGCTGTAGTTTAAAATAAGGAGTATTTGCATAAAACATGGGTATCGAAGAAAAATGCAAATATTGTGCTATAACAGCGCCAGTAATAGGAGGCGTTATTGGATTTTAATCCTACAAAATCAGTTGCATACATGAACTGAAGCCAAGTGATTATGAAAAGCAAGAAACCTTCGCTCTATCGTTCCTTGTTAGGGTAGAAATTGATGATGCTTTCCCATTGCATATTCTGTGGGGAGATGAGTACCATTTTTACCTCAATGGGCCCATAAACACACCTTGCACGAAATTAAATTCACCAAAAGTTACTGTTTAGTGTGGTTTCGCAACCGCGAATTCATAATTGGGCCATTCTTTTTTGAGACCAACATTCCCATAGAAGTCTATACGTGCACCATAAAAGTTACCACGAAATGTTGCAAACATTTGATATTTCACAACTTCTGTAAAGAGAAATCGTGTATCTTTCTTTTCCTATGAATCCCTCTTCCCATGTCTTGATTAGTCTAAATACCAAGTTTGGTGTCATTTTGGCAATTAGACCGAGCTACAGAGAGCTCCAAACACTGTCACTTTGAAAAAGATCAGCCTGTACATAAAAAATATTAATAAAATTTACTTTGAATTAGATTTAATGAGCTTTTTGTCTTAATGATATGATTGGATTCCAACAAAATTATTATAATTTTATAATAATCTTGCTAGTTTTATAAAATTATGAGTATGAACGTCTAACAATTTATACTTTTAGATAAAAAATAATTAAAATTAACATAAAATTATTTTTCCTAGTCACGAAAGTATACACATTTCGAGTTCTTAAAAGAATTAAATGTTCTCTTGCAAGAAATTCATGAAATGTGGCTTTAAAGAATAAAAGCATTTTAATATATAGATAATTAAAATTAATATTAAACTTAAATAGGCTACATATATATCATATTACTTGCAACAGATTAAGTACATTTTCAGAAATAAAAACTTTATATAATGCTTTTTTTTTTTTTGAATTTGCTTACATGTGTGTGTGCGACGAAAATACTTATTAATATTAATAATCTTTAATGTAATTCGGGCTACGTTGTATCATGACTGTTTATTATTTTTGCGGAATCAAGACCGGTTTGATTAAGAACGAGAACTACTAAAAAACAAGCGAGATGAAAGTTGAGTGAGGTAATCCAACCACGATTTCGAATTTTCCCTGTGCTCTGACAACCATTAAGGTTTCGGATGATTGCTGAAAAAAACCAAATTAGCATCTAGTAACTGAGAAAAAAAGAAAGAAATTTCCTCATAAAGATGAGCACGCAATTCTTCGACATGGTGTAATGGATTTTCGAGTAGTAAAGAAACGATAATCAGCAATTTCTGTTTCTTCTTTCCTCATTTGACGAAGACAAAACGTCACGGGGGTAAGCTTTATCTGCTTACAGTTGAATGCATATCTCGATCTTTTTATCGTTATCTTTCACTATTTGGGTGAACAATTGCTTCAGACAGTCTTAGAATGTCGGTGAAAGAGGAGCCACGAAGAGACGGGAGTGAATGGCTGAAGATTGCTATAGAATGGTTGACATTTGTTCTCAACATATTATATATTGTGATCAGAGACAGCATTTTAGCTATCTTGCCTAAGCAAAAGAAAGATGTTGCTGGTCAAGTAATGGTCATAACAGGCGGTGGGCGCGGTATTGGAAGGCAGTTAGCCATAAATTTTGCTGAATTGGGAGCTAAAGTGGTGTTATGGGACATAAATGAGGTAAGGTGTTTATTTGCCTTAGAAGTAAAATTATGACATATTAAAAATGTCAATAATAATTTACTTAGAAACAAAGTTTAACTGATTAGATTGTCAAATCTTTATGCCTCAGTATATACAAATATTCTTATTAAAAATAAAACGTGATATGAATTCTGAGAAAAAGTAGTATTATTAATATAAAATATATTCCCAAATATACATACAAATAATTATACCTATATCAAAGATTATATTTTAATACTACAACTGCTTCAGAATATATTAAATTTAAATAAATTTCTTAACTGTTTCGCCTGATAATCAAGCAGAATTTTATGATATTCACTTAATTAAATTGCAATCATTTTGATTAAACTATTCATTTTATGCACAGAAAAAGTAGTTTGAAACAGAATCAACAGGTCAAAGTGCAGCTCAACTTATTGTAAACATTCATGCCCAAAATAGGACTCTTTAAACAAAAGATTGATTATTCAATAATTAGATTGATTGTATTATGGCGTTTCCCAAGTAGCTGGCAATTCTACATAAAATAATTGAAAAAATTAAGTTGTGAATTAAACAAAAGATTGATTATTCAATAATTAGATTGATTGTATTATGGCGTTTCCCAAGTAGCTGGCAATTCTACATAAAAAAATTGAAAAAATTAAGTTGTGGAAACATTTCAAATTATTAGATTTATTTATAATTTATATTATCACACTTTTAAGTGAACTATTTTTTTAGTGACTTGCGGGATGCAACATTAACTTTTTTTTTTCCTGTAGTATATTTTAATATCAGAGAGAGAGAGAGTATTTTGATTAAAAACCGTTACTTCTAAGAAATACATTATTTAAAATTTTAGTATTAGTTTTTTTAGTGATATTTTCTTTTTTCTTTTTTTTTTTTTTTTCTTAACTGATTAAGTGTACTGAATATTTCCAAGACATTATTGTGGTTTTTAAATAATGTCTTAAAATTAAGACTTTATTTTCGACACATATGGAAAAAATTATTTTATAATAAAATAAATAATAACTTGCAAATAAACTTCTTTAACTATTTGTTTATGATAGCTATAGGGCTAACATAATAAACTTTTGCTGTATATCGAATCTTTAAATTCGTATTTACGCTATTCTGTTAATTTAATGATTAGAATTCAAATAGAGTTATATGATATGATTTATAATCCTTTCTCACACGAATATTTCATTTATTGATAAAATAATAATGAAAGCAATTTCTTATTTTAAACTGCTGTTGTTATGAAGACGTCTGTTAAGATTCATAACTTCAGATTTAAATATAAACGTGATTTAAGTTTTAGTTCCTATTGATTATGCTTGTAAAATGCATAACATTTGCACAATGATAATTTTAAGACCACGCTAAGTGTTCATTACATCGACTTATAGCAATGTAAATATTATATTCTGAATAATTTTTTCGTATTTACTTGTATTCAAATTAAAATCTCTATGCAGTTCTCTTTCTATTACTTTCAACTAAAGGAAATTTTTAATTCTCATAATAAAAGAATTACTAAAATTTTCTAAATTTTACTCAAGCAATGAATTTGACCAAAAATAATTAAAACTTGACTTGCGTTACACACACACACACACACACACACACACACACACACACACACACACACACACACACACACACACACACACACACACACACACACACACACACACACACACACACACACACACACACACACACACACACACACACACCAGATGCACTACTTATTACTATAATTATCATAAATATTCTATTAAATAAAAAGATGTGAAAATGTGCTTAAGAGTGACGTTTTTACTTAATTGTGAAATAAAACAAAATAACGGTTTAAAATTTGTTTAACTCATCCTTAGAAAAATCAGTATGCATATATAAATACACAGAGCATACATTAAGATGGAGAATGCTCATCAGAATAAAATTTTTTTTTCCAAAAATATTGCTTACACTCTTCAATTAATTTTAAGATTACAAATTCTTTCTTCTTTAAATTATAAAAATCAAATAATACTTTTGCTCAATTTTAGATTGATAGTGCATAAATATTTAATTCTTTTAAATGGACTTAGGAATCGTATCACCTTATGAGAATATTTTTATATTTCTAACAGTGTTTCTTGATTATGTGGAAAAAATATAGGGTTCTCACAAATATGTATTCAAGCTGGAAACAATATTTTACCCATTAGATAAAATGATCAGTATATATTGGAAAAAAAAATCATTCTGCTTAAATTAAATTCTATTCGATTTTTTATATATTGATACAAAAGAGTTAAGATTTTATTTGCGTTCAAAATAAATTAATATACTCTTTCAAATAATTATTCAATTACTTTAACATTAAATTATGTTATATTGAAGATATTAAAAAATCCATTTTTGTGATATATGAAATACAATATGTTTGCCATTCTATCACAACAATTATATGTCCGAATGCTTTTATTAGAGGAAAGAATGGACAAGTCATTATAATTGTTATGTTTCTACTTAATTAATATGTTACAGTAAATTATGGGTGAATCAAAAAGGATTTAATATTTTATGTTAACCAGCAAGACTATTTTAAAACAAGAATAAGAATATTGAACAGATAATTATAAGTTGTCTGTCTATTAAATAGTTTTTTTTTCTTCTGAAAAATGAGAAATTGTATTTGCACGATTTTCTCTAACTATTGATACACTCACTTCCAAAAGTTAAGTACAAATATTTAAAATGAAAAAAAAAAAATCAACAAATACTGCTTTGATTGACACAAAATCTGGCAGGAAAGTAACATATATTTATGAATAAAATAAAATCAAAAATTATATACAGAAATCAAAACAATATTAAATTTTTGTAAGTTATCAGTTAATGGCATACTGGAGATTTAAACAGAATTATGTATAAAGTGAAAATAAACAGCATAAAAGGAAAAAAGTACATTAATAGGGTATGCGATCCTCCCTCATCTGTGTACAAAGTTTACACCTTGTGACAATGCTTTCAATTAGGTGGTAAACCACCGCAGAATCAAGCAATAGCTATTCTTCTTGTAGAGCAGTTTCCAGCTCCATAAGAGTGACTGGAGGTGGGAAATGTAAAGATACAGCACGGCCGAGAGCATGCCAAAAATTTTCAATTGGATTAAGGTTGGACGAATATGTTGGCCACGCCATACGTGCAATCCCTTCACTCTCCAGGTAGTCATCGACGATGTCAGCTCTATGAGGACGTGCGTTATCGTCCACTAAAACAAAAATAGAACCAACTGCTTCAGCGTGCAATCTCACAATGTGTTCTAGGACTTCATCTCGATATCGGACAGCCGTCACAGAACCCCGTTTAAAGATGTGCAGGTCTGTGCGGTATCCTAAGGAAATCCCTGTCCACACCATAAGGCTTCCGCCTCTGAATGCTTGATGTTCGGTGTTGTTTAGGAATGTTTGCGTGTTCCTTGTTCGCGCCATATCCTTATACGCTTGTCATCTGGTTCCAGAGCAAATCTTAACTCATCAATAAACAAGACATTGCCCCATTCAGACACAATCCTATTGACATGTTCCCGGCAGCACTTTAATCGTGCCCCTCTTGATTGGACGGATAAACAAACTCAAACTCGACGTACCCGGGCGTACAGTCCACTCATATGTAATCTTCGGCGTACAGTAGCTGCAGATATTAGTTTACCAATGGACGCTGTAACCATTTATGTCACACCTGTGGAAGTCGCTCTGCAATTCTACTTGGCTAAAATCGCCATCTATCAATCTTCCACTGGATTTGTAACCCTTGGGAGACCGGCTACCGGTCTTCGAACAACTGTCTGTGTGGTTTGGAATTGCTTCTATAAACGTGAAATTACAGAATGATGAACGCCGAAGAGAAGAGCAGCATTTGAGATCGACTGACCTTATTCAATTCTCCCCATAGCGGCAGCGCTCAGAATCTTCCATTCGTCTTCTGGAAGTCATAGAAACACGTATGTCTTGAAAACAAATTGTATAAATGTTTTAAACACCTTCCACCTGCACAATCAACTTCTCTAACCCTTCATAAAGCTGGTATATAATAAGGCTCCCCTTTTTGCATATTTCTTAACATGAAAGCGTGATTAGCTGCTACCTAACATATTTGCATTCTTCCATCTACCTCTGAAGAGATTTCCATCTTCTTCAATTTTGATTATTAGCCTTTTCCTCTCCTTGCTTAACTTTAGGAAGTGAGTCTTCAAAGGCATCTGGAACATTTATAACAAATCCTCGTGACTAGGACCCTCCTCAGGCAAGAATAATACTAGTTCAAATATCAACCTTGTCAATTGTTAGTAAATCAAAATTTTAAGATTATTGGGTGAGTTCATTGGCTTTTTCTTCAGAAACAATAGGTGGTCCGTAAAGAGATTCAGACAAACAAATTGTAATGTTGATTTTGTTCGAGATAGTTATATGGATAGATTAAATTAAATTCTTGGAACATAAAAAGGAATTTTTGTTTTGGAATATTAAATAAGAAAGACCAAAATATTAAAATAAATATATTAAAAAATTCTCGCTTGTAGTGAATTTATAAGAATAAAATTTCATTTCTCTAGATGTCTAGAGGTTTTTGATTAATGAAGTTTGTGTCAGTTTCTAAATAATGTTTAATAATAGGGTATATTTAATTAAATATTTTTGATTAATTGATGCTTTGTAAAAATATATATCCAATATTAAGCTTGCGATATACATACACACACACACACACACACACACATATATATATATATATATATATATATATATATATATATATATATATATTTGCAGTTTTAAAATGCGTGTTTAGTTCTTTTTTCAAGTTTTAAATACGCATATATATAATATGTCAAACAAATATATATTTAAATCAATAAACAAATACTAATAAAAAATTAAAAAATCAAAATCTTTATATCCCGTTTTTCATATTGTAGTTTATAGATCTCATTATTTCTGTGGTTTTACTCTCAGCTGTTTTGTATTTAGCATTCCACTTAGGTTGCATAAAAAACAATGGCAAAATCAATAAAAATTTTCAAATATTTCCCAAACTTTCTTCAATTTCAAGTGAAAAACTTTATTCTGATTAAAATATTTTTTAATATTTTATTCATTTTTATGCATTTTTTTGCGTTTCCGATTGTTCAATTATTATTCCATAGTATATTTTTGTTTAAAAGTGAAACTATTGATTTAAATGTAATTACCACGCAATATTATTATGAGCGATGTGTTATTCCTTTCTATAAAAATTACATCGTGTTGTTTGGATGATTAAAACATTTAAGGAAAAGCTTTTTTTTCAATTGTTTCCTTCTGTTATTCTTTACAAACAATAATTTATCAAACTGAAACGATATTGACTTCGTAATAAAAAAACCTATTAAAGTTAATTTTTTATATTTTTTTTGCAAACTATTTTTAAGTGAAATATCTTGTAAGCAAAATATTTGACTGTCCGAATAACCAAATAAAACAGATCTCATGATGATCAAAGTTTTACTGAAGATTAATAATGTTTTCGTAATATGATGAACACTTAATTAGTATTTCTATGATTTGAACTACTTTTCAAATTTCTGATCTATAACGAAAGAAACAATGGTACTGATAATTTATATACTTAACTAAAGAACATTAATGATGAAATTAATATTATTAATTATATACTTTTCTACAAAATGCTTTGTGGCATTATATCGCATTTTATTTACATTAAAATTAACACTATACAAATGTGGCATTTTCATCAAATTATATGCCTGTTGTATAGGTGGGTATTGCAATATCTATTTCTGATTGTGTTTATGCTGCTGCACTTTTAAGGTGATTTTAAATAAAAAATGTTAATTAATTAATTTATTTATTAATTTTTATATTCATTAAATCATCAAGAAAATGGTTTTGATTTACTGGATTTACTTAATATCTGGGAAACATTTTTTTTCTCAAATATATCTTTAATATATAAAATAAATTAATTTTTGAATGCTAATGCTTAGTCATTTGAAATTAGAAAATCATATTGATGCTCTTCAATAACATTGTTTTCTTTTAATTTTCTGTTTAAAAAATATCGATAAAAAAAAAATTATAATTTTCATCGAATAATCTTGACGATAAAAATAAAAGGGAAATAAACAGCATTATCAGTTTTTTTCGTTAAAATTATTTCATGGTCTACGATTACAGAGTTTCAAACGATTCCAAAGAGTTCTTTTTTAGTCTATCGTTTTCTTACGATATTCCAAAATTTCGAACACCTTGACCGCGATTTGGACTATGTATAGGCAAGGAAGGAGATTCTCTTTTATTACCTCATTTCTGAACGTCCTTTTTTCCCTACTGACTTTGAAGCGATGGCCTTGACACGGATCGCGTCCCTTTTCTCACAGAATTTCCCCCAAATTTTGTGTGTATTTCTTGCAGCAGGTGACCTTCTCATCACGAGAAACTTAACTGTTCACCTTCAAAGCACCGTTTCTGACCTTGGTTAACCTTCAAAGAGAAATTCTGACCCTGAATTTACCAGGACCTTGCATTTTACGGCTTTAACCCTATCTGTGAAAACTTCCTGGTGATCTATATGCTTTGGCTAGTTACAGTTTCGATTTCGAAAATTCTGAGCTCTTTTAATTTAGTGAAAGAAATTTCTGAAATATGAAATATAATTTTCTTTTTAATTAAATAAACTATGGTAAAAATTTTTATTTACCAAAAGATTAGAAGATCGAAATTTGTGTAAATAAAACTTAAAGCTTGATTAGATGAATATTATTTGTTAACAAAGTCATTATTAAATATTATTATTCATCCTGTAATATATATATATATATATATATATATATATATATATATATATATATATATATATATATATATATATATATAGATATATATATATATTTATATATATATATACATATATATATATATATATGTATAGTGATTATGTATAATAACCGGTATTATATTATTGAATAAATTACTTTTACCAGTAAATCCCAATGCGGATTGGAGAATGTAATAAATTCCGTTTTGTATAGTAATTATATTTGATATTGAAAAATTTGAAAAATATTAAAAATATTATTTTTAAGAATTTGAATAATGTCATGATCACTTAGAGTAAAATATATAATAATATTTCAATTTAAAAATTTAAGTTTATTAACTTAAAATATAGGTTTAGTTTGCTTTGGAATGGAAGTGTTTTATATATATATATATAAGTACTTGCTATTATTTAATTTAAAGCTCTGTTTTAATAAGATATTTATAAAAATAAAGTATTTCCTGAAATATATATATATATATATATATATATATATATATATATATATATATATATATATATATATATATATATATATATATATATATATATATATATATAACTACCTAAGCTTGCTTTATTTCATATTCCGTAATTTTGATCATTTTATATTTTTCGATATATTTTGCGACAGATATTATCTAACTCATGCCCTTATTTAATACATCTATCTTAAAATTTTTATTGATATGAATGTAAAAAAAAGGGCCATTGTTATTTAAATTTTTCAACTGAAATATTTTTGTTAAGTTTTAATATAAATTATCATGATGAAGTATAAAATATTTATTTTTCCAAATTACGATATTATTCCTCCACAGAATATTTAAAATTTATTACATACCCCAATACATGTTGAGGATTTCATAAACTTACGGGAAAAAGTGATAAATGTTCAAGAATTTTACATATTTACCAAACTTAGCGGTGATATTATCACTTATTTATTTTAACACACACTCATACACATACACACACACACTCATACACACACAAACACACACACATACACACTCATACACACACAAACTCACAGACACACACACACACATATATATCTATATAAGAATTTTCATCCTTTTAAAAGGTAAATTAATAGTATATCATGCAAACAACAAAATAAATGTTTAAAAAAAATTAATTACATTTCATGTATTGATAAAATATGTATTGATCAATGACAACTTATACACTTATTTTTAAGACAATGGAATATAGGATGTTTCAGATATCATGTGATTAATCCTCACCACGCTATCTGGAGGTAATTTGATTACATTAAGAAATCTCAAACGATTCATAATTATATTCTTGCAAATGCCGTTTCATAAGTTTGTGTTTGTATACATCGAGTAAATTTTATTACAATACTTCAGTACAGATTAAAATTCTTTCTGTTCTAAATGTAAAACTTATTTAATAAAACAAAATTTTAATTTATGCAATTAATATTCTCCAATCTATAACTATGTCACTTATTTATATATATATATATATATTAAAAAATGATTCGTTCTTTTTTATTTTTTTACTATATTCTACCATCACAAAATCTCAAATTTTAAAGAGTTTTCAGTTTTAACAATAGAAATATAAATTGTATTGATCTACGCAACAGTAATATAAATTGTTACTTTATTAACATAATAAATGTGCTTAAAAATTCTTACTTTCCGCATAATGTATTTTCCTTATTAATCAACTTTTCCTTTTCAAAGTTTTAAGACAAAGATTAAAGTCATTGAATTCAGCAAAATTGATTTGTTTTTCAAAGAAAGAGATGTTACATTTCAACATTTTTTTTGGAAATTTTACTTCCGTCCTTTTGTTTATCGGCCAAACCTATAGTTACAAAATCGTGACTGACTTTGTTTACTTCTCATTTTCCGTAATTCAAACAAAGAATCTTGTTTGTTTGGAGGAAACACGTAAAAGGAAGAAAGGTGTAGAGACTTAATGTTTCCTTAACAATTGATGGTTTTGGTTGGGTAAAAAATGCATTATTGCCATTTAAGAACAGTACATGTGTGTGAATTAGTCAACTGGGAGACCTAAAAAAGTATTTTAACGGGACAACTTTTTCCATGTTATCATAGGACAATTACTAGTTATAAATTTTAATTTGTGTTTCTCTTTACTGGAGATACTATTTTTCAAACCATTAATCAGGATTGTTTTGTCTTATAAAATGCATAACCAAGTATGAGACGTTAAATATGTGTTTAATTATTTGAAATTCTTAAAAATGTATTTTAGTGTTAATGTTTCTTTTTATATTTGAAGAAATACTATTAATACTATGTAACTAGGGTTGATATTCTTAGAATCATTAATTTTGAAATGTTTTTATTTTAAAATTTTTAAAATCCATGAAGAAGTACAATACAGTGAATATAGTTTTAAAGTGAAGTGAATAAGTGCAACATTTTTCCTGATTTGCACTGATTAGTGATAAGCTGATATATGCTTAGTGATTAATGTTACCTGAAAACGATAATTTTGAGAATTCAAATCATGAAACTCATCATGTACATGATTGCATGGAATTTTGAAATTTTGAGCTGAAATATTTTAATAATACTATTTTACAGATGCAAACAAACATCATTTTTATTGAGTAATAATTAATATAACGTATAGATCAACATTTTGTTATAAATAAATTAGAATATGTGCATCAAAACTTATCAACTAATCATTACAGTGTACATCAGAGAGCAAACTGTAGTAAAGAACAATTTTAAAAAATTAATAAAATTTGTTAAGAGTGCTCAAATGTTCATGAAATAGTACAAATACTTATAATAATTAAAGTGAAATAAAAAACAATTTAAATTAACTAGTAAATGAAGAAATATGCGAAACAAAATTATATGATGTTAAAAATCAGTAAATGCTTGTGATTTAGAAAAGCTTGTTTAAAAAAAAAAAAAAAAAAAGTAGTGAAATTTTCTCTATTTCACTTAAAAAGTTTAACTGCTTGATGTTTGTTTTGGAAGAAAAAATTTGACTATGTTTATATACATGTCATGACATATGTTTATTTACAGGAAACTATTCTGACGTATTATCGAGAGACTTCAATCGAGAGAAATACAGAAAAAAAAACAATAAATGCTTTTTGAGAGGCAAAAGTTGCAAATCAACACTATTATATATTAACAAGGAAAAAAGAATGTTTAGATATTGACAAAAATAAAATCATTTATTCACAATTACAGGAAAAAATGACCAACAATTTCTATTAATAACTTGTCGAGACAGTAAACGAAATGATAATCACTATTAAAGGTAGACTCTTTTGGCAATGGGCCAAGGTCTTTAAATTAAAGCCTTCAAAATGATTTTATATGACAGAGGGTTGACTTGATGCACTAATAATTGGCTTTACAACTCATTGACATAAATTAGAGGCTAGGAACCAAATCTATAATGTGTTGAAGTTAATAAATGATGCAGCAAATTTTTATATATAAATTCCAGTTGAAGGTTATCGTGTCTTGAAAAGTTTTTGCAGTTTCCTAAGAAATTAAAACGCTTACAGTTTTATAAAGAGCACATGACTGTAAGTAGAATACAGGATAGATGAATTTCGGAAAAACTGTATGGAATAATATACTGGATCTCAGCAATCGATACCACTAATGACAACCTTACCGCAGTACGAACTACCAGTTTTATGACTATGGCATTCAACGGTGACATCAGTGACAACGGAAGAACAAAAATCAGTGACATTTTGCTTTTACATGAATTTTCGTTCTGCTTACAGTATTATGATGTTAGCTTTCATGTTTTGCAGCTGCATAAAGCATGCATATGACCAACATGATTTCGACATCGTTCTCATTGGCAAATCACTTCGTATGTTTGGCATAAGCTGTTAGTAAATAAACGTCTTGATCTTTCCTTGTTCATATGAAAGGGACAATGAAAAGTTGGTGATATATTGCTATTATATTAACTTCTATGGCTGAGACCTTTATTAGAATCTTTCTGACGATTAAACTTCAGCAGAATAATGAAGGAGCACAAATTTTCGTTATTGTACTGGTTTCATCTGACACAGAGACTACTATCCTGATCAGGATGTTCGACAAATTTCTTTCCCAAAAGAAACGTCATAACATGAAAATTATTTGTTTCCATTACCGAGTCTTGACAAATGAATCATGGAATCGTATTGAATTATAAAATAGTGTTCAACACCTGTGCATGTCAAGAAATTTTTTTGTTGACTCAATTCTCAAGCGTAGAGCGGTTTATGCTATTTGAAGTAATCAGTTTAATCAATCGCTTCTCAGAATCTATGCTTATTTCCAATATAATTTATTTAACCAATAACTATTATATTTCTTGCATTTCTTCCACAAATAGGATAGAAGAGATAAACAAATGCTACCTGTTATTATTTTTACATTTTTTTTTATAATCTTAACAATATAATATACCAATTTTTCACTATTATCATTATAATGCCTCTTCAATTTTATGGAAACAGTCTTTTAAATTGTACTTTTTATTCTGTGGGTTTTTATTATTATTTTTTTTCAGTGATGCTTTTATACAGGCTTCACATTTCGGAGTAAATATTTAATTTTAATCTCTTACTTAATCGAAAATTGAACGATTTCATCCATATTTCATTTTTTTTCTATTGAAGCATGAATTTTGTTTTTTATTTCAAACTTTTTACAACACATTTTCCGTTATTTTAAACTCTTTAAGCAAATATATAATTTTTAAAATCTATTTTAACTTTCTCAGAATAATTGGTTATTTGTTTGTTTTTATTTTCCTTTGTTTTCTAAATGACTCCTCGGGTTTTTAGTAAAAAAAATTTCGAATGCCTTCAGAATATTTTCAGATTTTTCATTTACTTTAATATTTTATCTATTCATTTAATATTTTAAAAAATATTACAGGTGTTGAATTACTTTTGTTATTACTTAATACCTTCTTTTATGATAAATATATGTTTATATACGCATGCACGCATAGTTATTCATTAATTTAATTTGCAATCTAAAAATAATAACAGAATTTTACAAGCTTAAATATTAAGAAATATTATCGCTTGAGAAATAAACATAAATTTTGATGGAAAACAAACTCTAAATTACATATATATGTCCATAAACGCAATCGATGTATTAATCATTGGTTTCTTCAAAATTTCGATGTTTGTTTGCGTGTGATAGAAGACACTGAATGATTTTTCCTTGATTTTTGACAAGAAGATAGATGTGGTATTATGCAATTATGTGGCTGGGAATTTTTAAGACTATTGATACCTATATATTTTGTTGCATATTTCTAATTTTTAATTTCATTGACATATACTTAGGAAAATATGAAAAGAAAATTCCTTCTAATCCAAAACATAAGGTGTTTATATATATATATATATATATATATATATATATATATATATATATATATATATATATATATATATATATACACATTTCCAATGGCAGATTGTAGACAGTTGCAACTGCAACAGAGTCTATTAATCTATTGTTCCCTGATACCCAAGGAACCGGACAGAAACAGCGACCTCTTAGCCGCCGAGACGTTGCCCCGGGTGCACGACAGGAAGTGGGCCACCATCGCACCCTCACACATGCCATAGGGACCCGTTTATAGGGTAGGCATCATTCATATTTCATTCACATACACAAGGAAAGGACATAGACAGGATAGAGGGAGAGAAAGTACATCCATGCCAGAACCGGGATTCGAACCCAGGATCTTCCTATCTGTAGTCAGGCACGCTGAGCACTAGACAAGTTGGCCGGCTTATATATATTATATATATATATATATATATATATATATATATATATATATATATATATATATATATATATCATGTGACGGATGCCATGGTGACACTGGTATAGAAAATGTTCATCACAAGTAATTTTCAAATTGAAATATATAAATATATTGATTTTTAATTATTTATTGAATAAATAATTAAAAATTTCGGATATATTCAATATCCGAGGTCCATTAATAAAATCAATCCTTCTGTGGCTCGGTGGTCTAGAGGTATGATTCTCACTTTGGGTGTGAGAGGTTCCTGGTTCAAATCCCTGCCGGGCCCATGTTTCAAAGTACTATCTTCGAATTTTCTTGGGCTGTGGTAGCTTAGTGGTTAGGGTACCGACGCTCTATCTGGAACGGTGATGTTCGATTCCCAATACCATCAAAGACCCACCGAGTACATGCGATATATGTGCTCGTTAAATCTGTGGAATCGAAAGTCCTGTGGTCGGTCGTTGAGCAGTTATCATGGGTGCAATAGTCTGGAGAAAATTTCCTCCCCCTTCAGATCATTGACAAAATTGAGGTAATGGTTCTTCTGGTAGTGCCATCTATCGGGTGATTTAAAAAATAGCAAAGACTTACTTTCACCTTTGTGGTGCTTTGAATAAAACGAAAGACGCTCCCTATTGACTTAAATTCGCATTGTCAAGGCATAGCGAGCTTGGCTTGTCCGATTGACATAGGTAGCAACAACAACTCTTCTACAGATGTATGAGGTATATTTTAGGGAGAAAAATAAATAATAGAAGATTTCTAATTCTTAGGTATTCGGCCTTCTTCTTTCTTATACTGTTCCTTTTGATTTTGCTGCTTATAAAGTTTTCTTTTGATTACTTCTCTCAGAGGGCAGTCAGGAATCTTTGTATCCTTTTGAAACTTTAAAATATCTAGTTTTTAATCAAATTTTAATTGAAGATTTATAATTGTTACTTTCCGTTTGTAAGAACCAACTCTTTATGCAATATGAAGTCCCCGATATATGAATTTATTTGTGAAATTACCTGATACGTTTTCCCTTGAACATATTATAATTAGTGGCATAAGAGGCTTGCTTGAACAGAAGAAAAATGATAAATTTTCTAAAATGTGTTAATCTGTCATATTTTTTATTAGAGTGTTGTCTGCATCCAAAAGTGCATTTTATATTTCTCTAAATGATCCTTAAAAATAGTTCAATATGCCAATTTTTAATTAATGCGATTATTCAATGTTTTCCCGAAATAATAGTTTAGAAAGGCGGCCTAAATGGGGAATTATGTATATTTAAAAACATTTAAATCTCTTTCGTTCTCAAAACTCCCACCCACAATGGAGGATTTTACTTTCGGAATAAAATGTTTGCGTGTTAGATTTGCATATAGAAGCTTAGTTTCAATATTCTTAATTGTCCAAACAGAAATTTGATGTTGTTGTTTTCTTGTGGCAACTAGGCTGGTAATATGAGGTGAGCTGCTCTATATTTCGAACTGAACCATGTTTCGGTATGTAGTCCGACTTTTTCAGTACACACATGCCACATAGTATCTGTTTATAGGGGAGGCAACCCTCCACAACCCACTCATACAAAGAAAGGACTAAGAATGCACAGAGAAAGAAAATAGATTCATGGATTCGAAAACAGGACCTCCCTATCGCAGTCCAGTACTCTGGCCACTGGTAAAGGTGGGCGACACAGATGTTTGATGCATCCTTCTAATAAGTATTCGTTTTTCCTTACTTTAGATTTCGGAAAGGATTTTTTAAATATGATATGAAAGAATAATATATTTTATCCTCAATATTAATGTTTGAAGTCTTAAAACTATACGAAACCTTGAATTAGATTATAAGCATCATATTATAAACTAAAACCTCATTTTTTAAGTATATAATAATTAAGTGCTTTTTAAGTAATGAATGAATAATTTAAAAATTACGTAGTTCTTAAAATTATATAGTTTAAAAATTAGAAATTCATATTTAATTTTTAACAAAATATAAGTTGCTCATAAAGTCATACTATTTGAACTCTATGACAATTCTTGCATTATATAATCTATTTAAGAAGAGAGAGTACAATGTTAAGCATCCTTTTTCATCAAAAACTCTTGAATTTACGTTCATCTTCAATATAATTCCTTATAATGATCGAGACCTACTTTAAAAATGAAATCATTATCAAATCTGGTCTCTTATGCTAGAAACAACAACCGATTCAAATTTCTTAGTAACTTGTTTAACTCAGTTAATTAAAGATTCCTCTTTCAAGTATATTAATTTTTAGAATTGGATACAAATTATGAATGTTATTTTGTCCCAACCAGGAAATTTTGGATAGCGAGAACACATATGAAATTTAAATCATAATACAAAAATCAGTATTTGTTGTCGTGATATGGACAAAGTCTTCTTTTTATTAAACTTCTGAATATCTTTTTAATATTTTTTTTTATTTTTCAAATTAAAAGGTGTAGGGTGAAATATAAAGGCACTCTACAACTCTGATCTATACTTTCGCTATGAAAATATTTTGAATTATTGGTAAATTAAAAAGTATTATGCAGAAGTTAAAAAATGTACAAAAGAACAAATAGGAGCAATAACAATGAAGATTTGCTTGTCAGTTTTCAAGTACCACGTATATGTGTCATAGATTTGTATTCTTTATACATTGATAAATAAATTCAATCGTTGTTGTATTCTACGCTACAAAATCTATTTTTAATGAAAATTAATTTTGTAATATGCAAGTATATTTATAAAATATGTATTAAAATCCTAGCTGAATATATTTTTGGTAATACTTTCTTAAATAACAGTAAGCTTGTGTGGATCATAATAAATGTATCATATTAAACAACGATCACAGTGCTCTCTCTCTTTCTCTCTCTCTCTGATAAGTTATAGAAATAAACTATGGTGGATTTAAGAAATTTTGAATGGCTCTGTAAATTGTAACCACCTTTCTTGAGCAATAAATTTCATTGAAATATAACATCAAAATATAATTAGATGTGCAAGCCACAAGACTAATTTCCTTCTTAGAATAATCAAGTATATTCCCTATTTCATCATCTCGAAACAATAGCCCAATCAGTTCTTTAAAAATATTCGGAAATAGGTTTGGTAAGAAAGCTGCATTTAATATACAGGATTAGCAGATATAGTTCCTGTCTGAAATAGTGACAGACAGTAATGTTATTTCCTAGTTAGTGTTAATTTTTATGATATATATTGACTTAATTTAATTGGTTTCATTAATTTTGTTCATCGGGAATGTATGCATAAAAATATTTAACATTTCATGTTAAATAACTATGGCATCACGCAAGTTGCATAACTGACATCCTGCCAATGTTACACCTAAACTATTGCTTTTTAACAGTTAAATTTAGTTAACAGTTCTGTGGTAAATTTTTAAGAGAAATAATAAAGGATTCTTAAATTAAATGAAATCTATAATTCAGTAACTATTTCAATACTTCAATCATACTGTCTCAGGATGAAAGTACAGCATATCAATACAAAAAAACTTTAATATTTATCATTGAGGTTTCTGTTCAGCTATTGAAATATTTACAATTTTTTTTAATTTTGAGATTTATAGAATAACATATTTATCTAATTAAAATTACTTTTGTATAAATATTTTAACTAGATTTTTATATTTTTATTTTGTAATTATATTTGTTTAAAATAAAATGAGCTAAGAATCATAGATGGCTTATGAATTTATTGGAAATCCTGAAAAGATCTATCGAAGATGAAACATTTAGGTAAATTTTAAAACTAATTAATTTTTAAGGTAGTTTAATGAAAATATTTATTTAGTGTTATGATAATTGAATCATAAAAATGTTATTTCAAAAGTTAATCAACATTAAAGTTGTCTTTTTACTATTTGTTATTAAATTTTGTTGCACAATACATTTCCTCATTTTAACTACTATGTTAAATATGCTTTTTCAATATTTTTATTTCTTTATGGTTATTACATTTGGTTAGACATTGCTAGGTGTGTCCTTGCATCAATAATTACTGAATATCATTAAATATGCCGTATTCGTTTCAGTATGTTTTTCTATAAGACCTAACAACTCATCAAACATGTTTTTAAATTAAAAAAAAAAAGAAATTATTTTCGTTAATGTCAAGCTAATTATTTAATCATTATGTTCTTTCTTAATAACTAAATAGTTTCTAATCTACAAATTTATGTTTCGTATTTTCTATTTTTATAGAATGGAGTGAAACAAGTGGCAGAAGAAATTAAACAGGCCGGTGGAAAAGCTTCTTGGTACGTCTGTGACGTCACTTCTGAAAAAGACGTCAACAGGACAGCTGAAGCTGTTGTTAAAGATGTCGGTGAAGTTGACATTTTGGTGAATAATGCTGGTATTATGCAAAATGTCCCCATGATGGAATTAGATAGCGCCCGTATTAAACAAACTTTTGACATTAATGTGCTGGCACACTTTTGGGTAAGAAAACATTTATTACGAATAGTACAATTTAATTGAGCAAACATGAATATAAATACCTTAGTTTATATATTTTTAAATTTAAAAAAGACCAAATGAAATAATTTTATTAAAAAAAATGTAATTCCGTAAACTCCGCAAAATTTTTTTAAATATAAAAATTTTAATTTAAGTATTTTATAGCTCGATTACGATATATTATATTTTTTTAACCACAAAAACTGAGAAGAATAAAAATGTTTTCTTAAAAATGATTAAGAAACATTAATTTTCAAGTCTGTTTTTGAAATCTTCTTCTACATTTTACATAAATTATGTTTTTTAAGTTATATATTCCTTTACTTGATATTAATATTTGGTTGTTGTAATAGTTACTAATGTAGTAATTTATATTTAAATGTTACAATCATCGAGTCAGGAGTAAATTCCAATGGAAAAAGTAAATCTATAAAAAAGGTTAAATACATAAAAAAGGTAAATACATAAAAAAGGTAAAAATATCATAAATTATGCGGATATTTAATCGTGCATAGATTAATAATAGAATTATCATATTAGGAATTTCGTACAACCAACAGCTGAGGTGGAAGTTTTATGGTATACTTTGCGATCTTCAATTCAATAAATATTAGGTTAAAGTATCCTTGGGTGTGCTTGTAGTTCTTAAAAAGATGCATTTTACTCATGAACTTCGTTAAATTTGTTCTCAAAAACTAAAAAAAAAAAAAAAATGTAGAATGATAATTTAAATTTAAATAGTATATTCTTCTAATCACTGATTTTTGATTCAAATCAACATTGTATTGGTTGTTGATGAATGAAAATCAAATGTTAGTCATGCTGGAAAATCATATCAATGCATTTTCTTAAGTCTTTATTTCTATAATTGTTTTACTCGGTTGTTCTGAAACTCCAGTGGAACGCTGATGCCCATATAGTGTTGTCATGCATCCTTTGTTGAGAATTTCTAAGTTTATAATTGTGTAATTCTTGCTAGGAAAGATTTTGTATTCTATTTGCCGTCATATCAAAATCATAATGTTTGGACATTTATGTGTAAATTTATTATATTTATTAGACATATATATAAATTAGTGTAGTATTAGTAAAAAGTATGTTATAACAAATATCGAACTTCTAACGTCTGACTTCATCCAACAATGTTTCGAGATTTTCAGAATTCTGATAAAATTGTATTAGAGAACTTCTTAAAGTGTCTCTTAGGAAGAAAGTGAAAATCCAATATATAATTTCATTAAAGCAAAGATGTAACATGAATAAAATTACTTTTAAAAAACTAACTCGAAGGATTACTCAGCATTTATGTATTAAAAAAGAATAAGTTGAAAATATAATAGAAGATGGACAAACAATTTTAAATTATAATCATGTTTGGCTAAATTTTATCATTTTCTTAATTTCGTTTCTTCAAAATTGCTTAGTTCAAAGCTTGTACTAAGCAATTTTGATGGAGTTATTTTAATTAAAAATAGATAGCAAATTGCTTATGAATTATTTTTCCTCGATTTTAAGGATTTTATATTAATAGTTTCTATATTTAATATACAACAAACTTTTTAACTTTGATTAAAATTTGATGCCAAGCTTCTTTTTTTAAAAAGGAGTTAAATTGAAAATTTCCTTTTAGAAAACCAGTTTAGCATTAAAATAAAACTTTATAAAATTGGTTAATTTCGGGAAAAAATTTGAGACAAAATGGTTTGTGGCTTTTGCAAAACTAGGAATCAAGGAGACAAAATCATTAAATTATTAATAGAAAACTTGAGAAAAACATTATAATTAACTTATTTTATAATGTTTTTCTCAAGTTCACATCTATTAATTGGATTACTAAATCACACTGATAACAATAACGATAAAAAGGAAAATTGATTCCTCTATAAAAAGCTTCATCTGGCAAAACAAATCTCTATTTAAGTATAAGCTTGTTGATTTGAAAAAAAATTATATCATGGTGCATAATTACTAGATATTTGGTTTTAATAATTTTTGTATTGTCATAAAACAACAAATATTAACTTCCCCCTTAATAAAGTATCCACAATTTATGACGTCTTCACTGAATGATAACTTGGTCTCAGTTTGCGTGTCACTCTATGGCCACTTTCAGCCCATTTTAATTAAATTAAAACACTGTTTAAATTATATTCTGTATCCTATAAACATTTGCATTCATGGTGTGAATTGAATTCAAAATTTGTTGAACTGATGACTAGATTAAGTAGTCAGTAGTCAGCTTGATAAGATATATGCCATAATTACTAGATAAATATTGAAGGATGTCAAGGTGAAATAGCAGCCGTTAACTGGAAATTCTTCAATGCCTTAAAATATTAAAAATGCAAAGAAATTACATCAAAAAGATTTCAATGATAAACATATTAGTCTTCACTATTGAATCCACATCAAAACTAGTAACAAGCTTTGATGATTTGTCTAAAAATAGTATCCCCAAAAATGTTGTAACAGACTCAGTGAATCTGATGAACTGATATTTATAATTCTTTAAAATTATTTGATTCAATCAGAGCTTTTTCATACTTCTTTATACTGCTGCTATTTTTCCTTCTTCTAATACTTTTTCTTATAGAATTTAACTATTTTTATAGCTAGTCACAATAAATAAATGTGAATTTGATCCTTTTAAACTTATTATTTCTATTACATTTTTTATTAAACGAATTTATCTAAATTCCTTAAAAAAAGAACCATCGTCTAAAATGACATTTAAAATCAGTGTCCCGTAATATAATACTAATAAAATAAAATGTATTATAATTAAAAAAATTGTATAAATCCTTTAAATCAACATTTTATTATATAAATTTATATTGTACGTAATCTCAACTAAAAATTAAGCAATATTCTTTGAAATGAACATGATAGTAAAATGGCAACTATGAAGCTAGAAAACAATTCTGAATTCTTGTGTAAATTTGTTCTGTTGATAGAAAACAAAGTGTTTCAAAAATTAGTATTGAAAGGACAATGTACTGCTGAAACATAATGGTCATTTAAGTGTTTCTGCTGCTGTGTGTGGTAATTTGCATGTAACTAAACTGCGCATAACTTTTGAAAGTGATTGGGTTGGAATTTCGACTATTACAAATGTTTCATTTCTTGTTTTTGTGATAGGCCAATGTACTGCTTTATTCAGTCGAAGCAAAGACTTAGAGTGTCAGTTGCTTTCTCATTTGATACGCTTTGAAATTATTGTAAGTGTATGTTTATAGCCCTTCATGGCATTTAGTTGAAGAATCAGAAACGAACTTTTAATGGATCAAGAGTTGTTTTGATATGCGATCCTTTTGCATTTAGCTATATCGATCGCATCAACACACCTGAGAATTATCGTTTACTTCTTACAAAGCCGTAGGGCTTCACTATAGAGCAGATATTTGTTTGTAGCAGATATTTTTGATATTTGTTTGTAGCAGATATTTTTGATATTTGTTTGTAGCAGATACTTGTACCAGCCTGTATTAATTGGCTTATATGAGCTATGTCAGATGAATCAAAGTACTATCTAATCGCCAAAATTTCTGAATATCTCATAATAACAATTTAAAAACATCTTATTAAGAAAACTTATCATTTTTGATTTTTACAATTATTGTTTTAATCAGCTAATCGATAACCTAGGTTCTTTTAAGCTTTTGAAATTCTCACATTAATTGTTTCCTTATTTTTGTCATCCATATATGATGGACTTTCAAGCTTTACAAAAAATTAAAGGAATATCATATTATTAGTATATTTACATTTTACTTTCTAACATGAATTATAAAATAAAAAAACGATGCTAAATAAATTAATGTACTAATTATTTTGTATTTTATTTTTAAAAGAAAAAAATGTTTGCATTTCATAACTTTTTTGTTAAGCTTCTTTATTAACATTTATATTTATAAATTAAATACAATTAGGAGCAATATTTGTCGTTAAGGAAATAAGCATTCTACATTAAAAAATTAGGCTTGTGACGATGAATATAAATAGTTAATATGACGAATAAAAAAAAGTAATACTTTTCCTTATTGATATTATTCAAATTTTCTTAAATAAGATATTGTCACACAAGGTTTTGTAAACACTTCCTCTAAACTGAAGAATTTATGAAAATGAAGTTTGTGTAATCAGCATTCAATTGAATTTTGTTAAACTCAACTAATTTTGCTTAGTGATTTTGTGATTATATGTTAATATGAGCATCTTTCTTCTTTGATACTCCTTTAACAATTAGCTTTGAAAATATTCAGAATGATTCATTTGTGGACAGAAATTTAAGCATTAAAGAAATTATTTATAAAATGATTAAAAAAATTATCAATCATATTATTTTTATAATTTTTTTTTATTTAGTACATGTTTAAAAACAGTAATAACTATCGATCTTTAATTAAAATAATGCAAACTACACTGTTTGAAAGAGGAGTTTATTTTATATGAGATATTTTATTAAATGGTTTTATATTATATGAAACATTTTATAATTGAGTGCTATTTTTAAATTTGCATTCTATTTAGAATTAAATTTATATGCAATTCACATTTATAAAAATTTTATATTCATTACTATATATGAAATATTTTCAAGGACATATGTTAGAATAAACTTGAGATAAATTATTAAATTCATTTGAAATAAAATCGATAACGTCTGGTGTGTTATAGAGAACGCAAAAACTAGATTAGAAGAAATACATTATTGTATACTTCAAATACTTTCTGTATCTCCAACACAGACAATAAGAAAAGAAAAAAAAACATTTTAACTTATCGTGAAATTTTAATGCTTTGCGTGATTGTGAAGTTGAATAAAAAAAATTAAGAAAAAATTTGAGCTGCTTTCTCGTATTTCTTACAAATTCGTTTTGAAATAAATGTGAGTAAACCTCACATTTAATACTGGAAAAAATTTCGATTAAAATATTAGAGTTAATAATTTAAACTTGTGTTTATTCCCATACCATTAAACTATTCATGTATCAAATTACAAATTCATTGAAAAATTATATCCTGATAATTTTTGTAAATAGTTTAATAACTAATAATTTTTTGAGAAATTAAATGGAAAAAAAAACTTGTCACATTCACTGTAATATTTATATAAAAATTTTGAAAATGCTTATGAATAAATCATAATAAAACTATTTTTTCCTAAACGTCACGGTCGTATTTTTTCAATCAGCTATCATAATAGTGAATCACGCGAAGATACAATTACTAACTTATAACTTAAAAGTCCTTGGCAGAAAAATTATCCATGGTTATAGGACATAAATTCATTTCCTTTTATATACCAATTGGAAAATATTGATCATAGTGTTTAGTTTATGATATATATATATATATATATAGATATAGATATATATATATATTATATATAATATACTCGTAAACTTTAATGCAAAGATTTCTTTTTATTTGCTTTTTCTAATTTTTCGTGTAACTTTCCCTTGTTGATTGAAAGTTGCTATTTAATTTTAATTGTTATAATTAATGAAGATTTGTAGTCAGAAATGTTTTTAAAATCCCTCTGAGCATGACTAAATTTTGATTTAATTTCAGATATTGAGGTATCTTAAAATATGACATTTTTAAAATTTTAAAATTGAAGTTTTTTTAAAACTTTAAATGAGAATATTCATTAGATAAATCACCAGTTAATTATTTGAATATGAATTATATAAGAAAAGATAGTAGTAAGTTCTTAATAATCAGTAATGTTTTTTCAGTTTTATATTATTGGCATACTATTTTTTTGCTCATTTTACTTACTTTTGCAAATATTTAATTCAAAATAAGTTATATTTGACATCAACATAACTTCATTTGTATGAAGTAGCTATTAACCAATTTTATTAGTTATTTTTATAACTGTATTATATAAAATAAATAAAGAATTAGTTACACGATAATTTGTAGAATTTTATTTCTTAGATTGTTCAGCATTATTTATCCAAATGTTTTTATGTCACTCAAGAGATGTGTCACGTAACATGTCACACTCATCAATAGTCACTGAAAATTTGCGATGTGTTAAATATGCCTCTGTAATCCATTTAAAAACACAGAATCAGCAATCTTAGATCTTGTAATTTAATTAAGCTATTTCATATAATTGAGATTGTGGAGCCTATTTTGTTCATTTGCTGATTGAACAAAGCAATGAATTCGAACTTTTTATTTACCTGCCTTCATATTGATAATATCGAAAATATTTTGTAAAGACATGTTTACATCATACAGACAGTATTCATCGTGGTATCTAATAGATATTTTAGGGACAAAGTGCTTTCTTCATTAAGAAGAAATTAAATTTTACTCTAACACAAAATTGAGAAAACTGCGTTTTTGTTTTCATTGTTTATTTCTCTTTTTTATTTTATAATTTTTTAAGGTTTCTATGAAATTTGTAATGCTACATTTATTTTATGTAAATTAACGGAAATAGTTCAAATAAATATAATATTTATCTATTCGACAGACTATACGAGCATTCTTTCCCAGCATGGAGAAAAGAAATCGAGGTCATATTGTTGCCATCGCTTCTGGTGTGAGCTTAGTAGGGCAAGTCAATCAAATAGATTATACGTAAGTGTATTAAGCTTCATTAATATGCAATTTAATCAAAATTATAAATAATTAAAAAATGATTAATTTATTCATGGTAGAGTTTGTGAGTTTACAATAGATTACTAAAAGTAAAATACATAAATTTAATGTAGGGTTTATGAGATAATGCATAAAGATAATATTATAGTCATTGTTTCTTTAAAAAAAACTATCTTAAATAGCATTTGAGAAATTTTTTTTATCAAATTTTGAGTTTCTTTGTTGTTTTTAATGATTATGTGATTTTTTTTATAAATTCAGTATTGATTAATCAACTGGGTTTGAAATTAAATGGTTTAGTTTATGTGATTATTATTGTTTCAATTATATGAGATTATTTCTTTATCATACGCTGCAAGAATTTTTTTTAAAAAAATTGGTGGATGTCTGTTTTTCATTTGATCATGCTAAAAATAGTGTTTCATAATTATTTGAATGTGTTTTTGTAATTATTGTCATTGTATCCACCATTTCTATGGGAAAAATACTTGAAATTGATCTTTTTCTCCCAAAAAATTTGCTTTAGTTTTTAATTTATTTAAACAAGCCTTTCGAATTTGAAAACTGCATGTAATCCTTCTTAAGCAAAAGTTCATTAAAACTCTAAAATTTTATAAAAGAAGGAACTAAACTTTTAGAGCAGAAATAATTCTTTTTTTGTAAAACTCGCATATTTATATAATATGTACACATAAAAAGGAATCATAATTACGGTTTTTTTAAAACGATACAAAGCATGAATCTGAGGTAAGAGTGATGTGGAAATTTACAGAAACATTTAAGAAATCTTACAATTTCATAAATGTTTCTGTAAGTTTCCATATTTCCATGCGATAAAAAAAATCACAATTTACCATTAAGTTATTTTCTGATTTTTTATTTTAGTAATTACTGATTTAATAAAGATTAAATAGAACTCTTTTTCTTTTAAAGAAAGTTTCGAAGTAGAATTGTGATTGTGGATGAATTACTCTCAGAAAGATCTTTTTTCCGTTTTGAATTTTCTACTGATGAGGCGAATAAAAATGACTTTACTTTTATTGTATTATTATATTTTATCTTTAACAATAAGTAATTTTTTATTTCATCAATCGATTGATTCTTACATGTTATTTTACCTTATTTCATACAAAACTATTTCTCACTAGAAAGAAAACTTATAAAATATTCCATTTTTAACTAGTTTTTGCATTTTTCTTTCAAATTTAAGTGTTAGTTTTTCTTTTAACTATTTATTTATGGTAAATTTTCTAGTATTTGAAGGCCTATTTTTTGCACATTTTCCAGAGCATCCAAACATGCTGTACTGGGATTAATGGATGCTTTTCAACATGAGCTCAGAATGAAGAACACTGACATCAAGCTGACCACAATTTGCCCATTGACAGTAAACACTGGACTGAATCAACACCCCGTGACGAAGTAAGTACCCATTTAAAAAGACTTTCACGCATTGAAAATTTCATAAACCAACTATATAACTAAATATGGTCTATTTTTCCAACTCAAGCGATAAAAAATTTTTGTCATTTATAACATTTTTCATGTAAAAGGAGAATTATATGGAAAAATATTGTTTGCAAAGATGATCATAAAATCTTTTTTGATAATCAAAATATATAATATGAAAGCGTTCATCAAAATCAAGTTAAAACATGGTCTTTACGTCATGCTTATAATCATATTATCAAGCACTTACACACTTATTTTGCACAAATATATATATTTTTTATTAAATTAATTTGATGGCCTTCATGGGAATGAATAATATAATTATTTATAAGGCTTTCTTTGTCTGTTTCGCCACTTTTTTCTACAATCTTATATTCATACTTGCGAATGGGTTTTTAAATCTAAAAGCAGTAATAAGCATAAAAAGAAGAATAAAAAGATTAAATTGCATCAAATTATGATATTTAATAATAAATGGAGTACAATATTTTATTGTTATCATAAAGTTTAAATTTTGGAGGTTGTATAACACTTGAAACTCATTTTCTATTTTATCTTAAATGTGTCTCTATAAAATAAAATAATGATATTAGAATGAAAAAAACCAAAAATATATAATTAAATCTGCGCCGGCCAACTTGTCTAGCGTTCAGCGTGCCTGATTACGGATAGGGAGGTCCTGGGTTCTAATCCCGGTTCAGTCATGGATGTACTTTCTCTCTCTCTATCCTGTCCTTGTGTGTGAATGAGGTATGAATGGTGCCTACCCTATAAATTGGTTCCTAAGGCATGTGTGAGGGTGCGATGGTGGCCCACCCCTTGTGGTGCACCCAGGGCGACGCCTCGGCGGCAAAGAGGTCGCTGTTTCTGGCGGGTTCCTTGGGTATAAAGGGACAATACATCCCGATATACTCCGACCATTGGAAAAAAAATTACATTTGCCACTAAAACAGGATGTTTTTACACTCTTTTCTACATAATATACTAGAGTTAGATAATAACCTTAACTTATGATTTGAGATTCTTCGTTAGATGAATCTGGAAAAATACCTCGTGATTTTGGATCAACATTGAAATTTATAGTCTTCTGCCTTATTACAGTTCCCGTACTGTCCTATTACTTATCTATCTTAACTGAATTGCAATATCACTTTAACTCTAAATATTTTAGAGTCAAAGTGACTTTTTAGAGTTAAAGTGATATTTTAGTGTCAAAGACCTTTTGTTACGTGAATACTTCATTAAATAATTATTACATTAAGTAACATAAGACACTTTAGAATGTAGCGAAATTATTAATTATGGAAGCTTTGATAGTGCTTAGAGCTTATATGATATTCTATTGCAAACCATCAAATGTGAGATCATCTTTGAAATTCTTATGGAAAACATTTACCATTTAAAAAGTAATATTTTTTTATAAAATGCTTTAATTTATATATAATTTAATCTATTTTAATTATTTAAATAGTATATAATTGCTGATATCATATATAGGAATGGTAATTTAATTTTAATTATGCATAGTATTTATCGTAATATTTTCTTTTATAGGCATTCTTGGTTGATGCCCATAATATCTGTGGAAGAGGCGGCCAATATTATCGTCGATGCTGTTAGAAAGGAAGAATTCCTCGTGACTATTCCTCGTATTATGTTGTGGTTAATCTATATCATTAGGTATGTGATAGTTATGTTACGGAGAAACACCGAAATCTGGAGAATGTTGACATTCACCGGTGAATGTCAGCATTTACATAATGGATTGGTGTATGCCTGAAATATTTGCTAAATACCCTTACTTCTTACTTATACCGGTAAATGGTGAATGTTGAATATGCCCAATTTTATATTTTCTTCTCCGTAATTCAGTCGTGATAAATTTTTCGTCTGTCTTTCTGAGAGGAATGACTAAGAACTTAAAACACACATACATTCAAAACTAGAAAGGAAAGTAATAGATGTTAAAAAATACTTAATTATACAGTTTGTTCTGAATGAGAAAAAATAAAATAGTAATAAAAAACTCACTAAATTATGTGATTCAAATCTTATTTATTGCAACAACTTAAACTATTATGACACTTAGAATTGCACAAGAGGCCCTTGCTTTCACTACTGCATTTATTTCTGGAACATTTCCTTTCGCAATGACTGCGTGTACAGCCTTGCTCACCACTTCTAGAATTAGCTGCAGCTGCTTCTCTCAGTGAAATTTCTTGAAAATAAACCTCATCTGTGGAAAGTAACTTTTTTTTTTTTTTTTTTTTTTTTTTTACAAACTACGAACTAATTTCGCGTGTAAAGCTGCTTGAGTGTACCATTTTCATTTGAAATTTTTTAGAAGTCAGAGTCTTCTATTCCAACAAGAACTGTTAACACATTTCGACCATTTGTACGGCCACTGTAGACATCATGGACTTGTATTCGTACAGTACCACCCATTTGATCAGGAGGAAATTGTTTTTGTGAGATTCGTAACATTTTTGTTGCTTGCAGAAGAAGATTCTTTTTCTCAGCAGCTCTTTTTGTAGAAAGTAACTCGTGTTTTTCAGTCAGAATTTGATGTGGTAGATTGCAAGTCTTTTTCAATATTTTCCTTTGGAATATGGTTTTTGGTATGACCACCACTCAAATTTTTTTCAGACGTATTATCAGTTTCTTCAAGCTGTTCTTCGATTTCAAGAGTATTGGCAATTTCTTCAATTTGCTCTTCAGTTTCAAGATTTGCGATTTGTTCGCTAGGCAAAAAAGACGAGTTTGTGCCTCTTTAGGCTTTAATGCTAAACATGGTTTCATAAGAACTTTAGCGTATTCCTTCGGGGTATGTAGTGTTCTTGGCACATTGAACGAAGGGTAAACCTTTTGACCACTTATTTGTATCGTTATCGTTCACATTTGCTATTAGCATATTCTGTATATCCTGATTGGCCCTTTAAACTGAGCCTTGTGTTTGACTGTGACGAGGCTTTCCGTGAACTATCTTATTTCCACATATTGCATATTTCGGATATGACTTGATTACAGAATTCTCTACCATTTTCTGAGTGTAATATTGCTGAAGCACCAAATGTTAAAAATATTAGAAAAACGTGATATGCTGTTTCTTCCTTCCTCTTAGGTTTTAAAAATCGTAACTGGACAAACTTAATAAAATGATCTTTATACACTACTATGAACTTATATTCGCCATCTCTGTTTGATTGCAGATCTATCAAATCTTGAGTTTGATTCAGAACTGTGATCATTGGTTTCCTAACAATACCATTCTTAGGCTCACTGCATTTCATTTGATACTGTTAGCATAAATTTAAATACAGCAGCACAACTTCATATGTAATAGTTTTGTATTTACTTTGCAACTCTTTAAGCGCACGTGTTCTATCTCCGTGGCCTATTCTGGTGTGAGTTTCATATAGTGTACTAAACAATTACTCATTGGTAACATAATAATGTATATTCATTTCTCCTACTTTTAATGATACAATTTAATTCTTTTCATTATTAATTTTTAAAACATCAAAACGTTTTAATAGCTCGTAATCCAAAGGTGTGCTGCACTTAGTTTTAGCAGAAACTACTTCTTAAAGTATTTTAGAGTACTTTTATTGAGAAAAATTAAAATAATCTTCTCATTTACCCTAAATTAATGGATTTAACTTTTTAAGAAAAAGTTGGCGATTCACAGCAGTATCCATTCTATATAAATTAGAGTATTGGAAAAAAATCAAGAAAACGTTGCTCTCACCATCAAACCTTGCATAAGTCTGACAAAGCTGACTAACTCCAAGGAGTGTTAAGAATTTGACTGGAAACAGCCAGTAGTCTCTTTGTCGGCTCCTCTCTTTTCGACCTCCACCAGGGAATATCTGTGATTGTCGACATAAACCGGTGAGGGTCTGAATGTAAAATAATGTAGTGAAATATTCGACTTTTTACCGACGTATTTGGTGTTTGTTGACATTCACCGGTGAAAGTTGACAACCTCCAATCTTTGCCTTTCACGGTACCAAACTATTTTGCATATGTTATTTAGAAATTTTTATCGCAATTAAGATTAAACATTATGTTAATGATGTGTGTGTGTGTGTGTGTTGTACTTGATGATATACATTATATCTGATAGAGAACCACCATTTATAAATTCATATAGATGAGTTTTAGAGCATTTATATTTTGTGGTGAAATTTATTTTGTGAAACAATTTTATACCAGTTAAAAATATTTACATTTTCAAATTCTTTTAAAGAAAACTTTCTACCATAACTCATTATATTAAATGTATTTTGCTCTTGTCAAAATAAATGAAATATTTGTTGTTGTTACTAATGACACTTCGACAAGCCAAGCTTTTTATGCCTTGGCTAGGCGAACTTAAGTCCATTGGGAGCAATTGACTTAAATTCGTTTAAGTCAATTTCTCCCAATCATATTATATTATAATATTTCGTTATTCCCAAATTAATATTTCGCTTAATCAGAGAACCATAAAGGTTAAAATACGACTTTTGCTCTTCAAATCCTCCGATAGATGGCAACACCAGAGAATCTACTCCTTCAATTTTATGGCGTTGATCTAAAGGGGGAGTAAATTTATCCAGATCATTGCGCCCATGGTAACTGCTCAATGACCGACCACAGGACTTTCGATTCCAAAGATTTAACGAGCACGTTTATCGCATGATCGGTGGGTTTTTGGCGGCATTGGGAATCGAACCCCATCCTTCCGGATGGAAGGCCGATACCCTAACCACTTGGTTACCACGGTCATAACGAAGCATTTAATAGTCTTAACTGAAATTTTATCAATTAATATGCTAATTTTTACGTATGTTAAATCATGTCTTCTTTTTTCATCTATAGGTTATTTCCTCGAGAAGTTTTCCTCTATTTTATGGAATTTACAGACTATTGCCGACAGCCCAATAACGATACATCTCGACTGCCACCTACAATCAATAAAAAATATACATGATAGAATTAGAAGGGATTGATTTATCTTCTTAATGGAGAAAATGATATGACATTATCTCCATCTATCGATTTGCACTATATTAAAGATTAATAATCGTTATCTGAGGGAGTGTTATCTGAAGGGAGAAATACGAATAATGTCAAGAAGAATTAAGGATCGTGTTTTCAAAAGAACCTTTGTTAAAAATTTCAGTGTTATAATTTAGTAAAGTATATTTGTGTGTTTTAACTGTTTTTTCTTTTATTTTTGAAAAAATATACATGTGAATCTGCTTAAGAAAGTATTTTTTGAATAGATAATAAAGTAAGTTACAATAAAAAAATTAATTGCTAATGAATAGCCTATTATAATAAAGCAAATAAAAAGAAAGTCTCAACAAAATAAAAAAAATCAATAAGTGAATTAAAAAAAGAAAGGATGATATTTTTTATATTATTCTCTCTAATATTTGTAATAGTTCTTGTGATTTATCAAATTTCATTAACTGTTAATTTGAAATATTTATAATTTGATTTCTATTTACCATATGTAAAATTTTATCGCAATCTGTATAATGGAGATATAAATTTATAAAAAAATTAAGTAATAATTTGTAATTGATAATGTTTTACATTACACTAGAATAGGAAAACTAGAAATTAGCTTTCCATAAAATTCACACACAAGAAGTTAAATTTTAAAAGTTTTATAAATCGATAAAAATGTTTTATATGCATTAAATTACAAATCTTTGTTCTTATTTTGAACTTAATGATTCAAAGCCCCACGCAAATTCTAAGCTATCTCTAACAAATGATTCAAAATTATTGTGATGATGGTTCAGAATGTAATTTAAGGTCAAAATGCAACTCATACAACAATCAGATATCCTTCCAAGCACGAGATAAACAGATCAAAAAGACTGAATATTTTCCATTCTAATCTTTAAAGACAAAAATAAATATGGTTTTTTTCTTATATTTTAAATATTCAAAGCTATGTTGTGTTTGTGTGTCTTGGATCTAAAACGAAAAAGAAAATGATCTCTTTAAATAAATATTATTTTCTATAAAACGTAAGTATAATTATTTTAGGTTCATCCTGGCCTAATGTTAGAACTGCACTTTTCAGACCTTAAGGTACTGGGTTCGATAGTAGCCACTGTGGAATAACATGAAAGGGATGGTGCATTGTTGATTTTTATTCACATCTGTTTGGGTTGGTGCTTGGGAGTTTTCAGTGTTTTCTCAATTATGGCAGGTGAATACAGTTCACTTTCCATTAAAAGTTCTTCTGAAGAGTTAAAATACCTTGAAACGATTTCTTCATCGTGATAGAATCAAAATTAGAATTAATGATAATGAAATAAGAAGAAAGTTAATTAAACGCTATTTAATTTGTGTATGTTTCCTGTCTGATGAACAAAATATCTACGGAATTTATAGTCACATTTACAATACTTTATCTTTTTCTGTAAGACTGGCTCCCTAAGAATCAAGAAAAAGAAAAAAAATAGGAATACTATTTCAAAATATTTCCTGATATTATCGCCTAAAATGTTTTCATAGTTTTTTTCTATTCGCTCGTAATGTTGCTAAGACAATCGATTCTAATATTTATAAACAATTTACAAGTTAATTTAGATTTTATGATGTGTTACTGTGGATAACTAACATTTCTTCCTAGTGTGATGTCTCGTCAAACTAGTTAACATTGTTGTAGTCATTCACAGTTATTAGATGATACTTCTAATATTCGAAAAGTTCCAGATACCTTTAAACTACGGTAGAGGCATGACGGAGTTCAGACCCCTCTAAAATTGTAATGAGTTTGCTTCGATATACCGAAATGGAGTCTGGATTTCTTCATTGGAATTTTATTACTTGATCTTGAAATATAATATAAATGCCACTACCAGAAATGTCTCTACCTAGTTTATTGCCGTCCCGGAATATATGAAGAACATCCACGGGGAAATTATTCTTTCGAGACCCAAATGATTCAGGTAGTGTGTCAATTCCATTTGTTTACCAAGTTGAACAGAAATTTTAACTATAAATTGGACCCTCAGAAAGATCGATAATCTGAGACAATTTGTGATGCTCTTTGGAACTGCAGACAAGATGGCCAGGAACAACTTGGTAGTCCAAAGGGACTACCATGCGTGAGCCTCTGGATTCCACGCCTCCAGAAATTACGGGGTACGATTCTGAGAGCCAAGACCATAGATCTTAATGTAATCTTTCAACAATGTGCATTTCTCCTAAGACTTAAAAGCTGCAAATTGTTTTTTTAAATACACTATCTTTCTGGAAAAATTTTTGTAAGTTTCTGATAATCCTTCAGCATTGAGTTGTATAGGTTTAAGTTTCTGTAAGTTTAAATTAGAGGCAAAACAATAGATGAAAAAGCTTATTCCAAAATGCGTCGAATAAGAGAAATATAAGTATTTTTGAGGGTCCAAGTCACTGCCAGAGATTTACATAAGGATGTCAATGCATTTACTAGCTCTCAAAGCAAGATGTTCTAAATGACTGTCACTCAGAATCCCCTTTGCTTTACCATGGCGAGGGGATGGCACTGGGTGGAAAAGGCATAATACCTCGAGATTGTATTCTCCCGGTAGGGCCACCCAAGGCTACTTAATTATATCCAGCAAAATTCTGCAGACTCCGGAGCTAAGTCAGTCTTCTGCCGCCTCTGTTCTAGATCTTCAACCATAGAAGCTGCCTCTTACTCTACCCATGGTTAATTCAGCCAGTATTTCTCGCGCTGCCTCGATCGTCACGCAGTCTACAAAGGACAGCACTCCTGGCTTAGGTAAAGGATTAAATTCGAAAAGGAAACTATAGTCTCCCGTATATAAATGGTCAGTGAAACTACTCCAAATCAATCTAAATGGTATAACTTCTTCCACCGCATAGAATTAAATTAGATTAAGTGTTGGAATTGGCAAGGAGCTATAATTTGAAAAATATAGTTATCCAAGAAACAAAATTGAAGAGTGATATTTACTTCAAGATTAAGGGATATGATATCAATCAGAAGGATAGACAAAATAATAGTGGTGTAAGCTTTATGTTCCTCACTAGAGATATGAAATATCAAAATTTTAATGTTAAAAATAATATTATTGGTAATACTAATCTTAAGATTCAGGATATAACGATCAACTGGAGAGGAAAATATTTTAATAAACTTAATATTAATCAGCCTCCTGATCTCAGTAAAAAACTCATTAACCTGCAAAATCTTTTCCTACGAAGTACTATTTGACTTAGCTATTTTAATACCAAGCATCACATATGTGTGGAGCTCCTCTAGTATTAATTATAAAGGAAATGATTTGCTGAACATGGTTGATGATAAGGGTTTTGCGCTCTTTAATTATGGTTCTCCCACTCATTTTTCACATAGCTATAATTCTAAGGAGGCTATGGATGTAACTATACTTAGCCTTGATATTATCCTCACTATTAATTAGAGAGTATTTGAGAACAGAGGAAGTGATCACTTTATAATACTATTTGAACTGAATAAGAAATCTACATGTAAGTTCAATTAGAGACGCTGGTATTTCAAACGTACCAATTGGCAATTTTTCACTGATTGTATTGAAAGATTGGTATAGGTGAAACCACTTACTGATAACTTATAGACTGACTGGATGCCCTTCAATCGGATCATTTACAATGCTTCTAGTCAGTCATTTGTCAAGGGCAGTTTTAAAAGGAAAATGCTTAAAAAGGAAACATTTCTTACAATAAAATTTTTAATGTGTTTCTATGATAAAATTATAATGTATCTCGATATAAAAATAAGGTAAAAATTAAATTTTGCTATTTTTACGTTTTTGGTTTAGTAAATGATTTTCTTAAAGTGATACACTTGATTAAAAAAAATCATTTATTAAGTAATTATTTTTATTAGCTAATACACATAGTAATGATTAGCTTAAAGTAATGAGTTTGTTCATATAATACTTTTTCAATATGGAATTTTGTGAGAATTTCCCACTGAAAAGATAGATTAAAAGCTGGTTACAGAGAAAAGACACACATGATACAAATTTAAATTATGTGATGCAATATTTTATCATTTTAAATGCTATTTTAAAAATGCTCAGCATATCTATTAATGTTTTAAAAAACTTTAAATATAAAAAAAATAAAAAATTTCAGCTCAAATTTTTGGATTTACTGCAATTAATTTCACATTGCTCTGTTCTGAACGTATTTTAGTTAAGTACATATTATAAAAATTCAATTATAATTTTCTTAAAAAGCTAGATTGTTTCAATTTTACAATACGTTCCTTTTAAATTAAATTCATTCTTTAAAGCAGAGCTATGACCAGACGGGGAAAAAATAAATACACCTTTAGAAAACATGTATACCTGCTGGCTATTAAAAATGCAAAACTATAAAGGAGTAATATCACATATGTCAAAAACAAATGAAAGGAATAAGAGATTAGAATATGCAAATGTTTAGCATTTAAGAATATTTAGACGACGCAAGAGAGATAAGATTATATAATCTAAAAGAGAGCATAAGGAGTTGAGGAACTACATAATCAGTTAATTTCACATTTGGCAATCTTTTCCTCAAAACATCATGCTATGTTTCGAAAGAAAGAGAATATACTTTGTTAGTGATAAAATTTTATAAAGAAGGAATTTATCTTTCAAAAATATGAATTATCATTCTGTGATATTGCCATTCGCGCTGGTCTAAATGTAACCAGTTCTACAGGAAGCGATGATTCGTTGAAGGTTTTTACTGAATGTCATGCAGGATCTTTTTTTGTCCCCTTTATAAATGTACTCTCACATGACGGGTAATTAATAAGGAAATTAATTTGTTTACAGCTCACCCATTATCCTTTTATATAGTAAGGTGACTAGGTTTAGACACCACGTTGTGGACAACTCAACTTCTTAAGACATTCTAACCATCATCGCTTAATTGTCTTCTGAGATAATTTTTCATAGATAGTAATTTCATTCATGCGTCACGAGAGGAAACTAGAAGAACTTCTAAGAAGTACGGGATATCAATTCAATGACTATTATTTGGGACTCTTTTTACAATGCAACACAATGGCAGAGGATGAATCTGATGCCTCAAAGACAAAGCTGGATATGGAGGTGGTATAATATGATTTTCTGAGATGAGTCTTGGTTTTGTATGCAGGCTGTGTTTGCGTCTAGAGGCTATGTGGAGAATTCTCGTCCCCTGCTTGATTTCAATATGGACATAGTCATCATGTAATTAGTGTGATGGAATGGGCAGACAATGAGTACATAATACGTGCATCGCTAGTTTATATCATAGGTAAAATGAACGTAGACCAGTATATTTTTCACAATTTAAGATCAGTTGTTATGCTGTGTCTTTAACGAATTCAAAATGTCACCTGATAAGAAGACAATGCAAAAGTACATGTTTTATGTAGCCACCTGATCTTTCTCAATACAGAGGGTATTCGATTGCTATCCTGGTCTGCATCGACATCAGACCTCTTATAAAATGGAGACATCTGGTCATGGATTACTGACAGATTAGCGCTTCATTCTACTACACCTACAATAGATGTAGTAGAAAACTACTACAATAGATGAAGAGTGGCTAAACTTAAAACACATGGAATGAATTGCTCATTTCTTTCATCATATTCAATTCAAATTCATGATTTATTGAGCAAGAACCGTTTTGGCTATCAGGTGTGTCAACAGCTTCTACTAAGTTTGCAACCTTGTAAGCCCCAAAATCAGGTTTATAATTCTTTTACACACGTAATTATATACTTAATAATTTTATCTTATGTCATTTAACATACAATAAATTAATTTTATACTTACTTTCCTTGATGGCTCTACAATTTTAAGGGCAGACAGTATATTTCCACATTTACATTTTGTTTTTACTTATTTTACTTTTTATTCATTGGAACACATGCAAAATTAAAATTCTATTTTATGATAATTTATGATAAGACGAACAGATTCACTGGATTGTAACTCATTGATTAAAATGTTGTTTTGTTATTACATGTCTCCTTTGGCTACCAGCGCTACACCAGGTCCAAAACAGGGATTAAATATAAACGGTAGAAGATCAGTTAGAGGGACAGTTGCAAAGCAATAATATGGTAGCAACAAATTGGATTTTTATAATCTGTGATTTTCGATTCAAATATGTCTTTATAATCTGTGATTTTCGATTCAAATATGTCAAATCTGAGTTCCTTCGATAAATCTTCATAATTTATGTCATTTAATTTTGACCATTTATTTTGTAATTTTTTTTTATAAATTTTGTAAGATTTCTTCTTTAATTTGTCATTGTAAATTTTGTGCATTATAATAAATTTGGCATGTGGTAAATTTAAAAATGCTGTATAAATGTATTCTCTCTCATTTATTTGAAAAAAAATATACGACTTTAAAATTGATATTACATTATATTTATAAATTACAAGAACTTAATTTGGTTTCCAAATACGAGTGATGATCCATAACTGACTTTAAACACAAAATATAGATCATTTGTCAAATTTAAAGACGTTTTTCAGGTTGGGCAATATTTTTCTATAGAATATACTATACCATTTCCTTTAGAATTCATAACTATAAATGTGTATTAAGTTAATTACATAGGAGTTTATTTTAAGACGCTAGTTGTGAGCTTCAATTGAAAGTCTATGTTGAAAGTTTTCTGTACCTTTGTAGATATTTCCTTATTAAAGCTATGCAATAAGAGTTTTCTATGAAGGAAAATAAAAAATCTAACATTAACTAGCATGAAATGTAGTTATGTAATGTAGCATGAAAATTTTCCAAATTTTACATTATAGAATTCTTATAATAATCTCTGAAACATTACATTCGGGATTATTGTTCATGTTGCTAACCATACGCTAGTTGTTTGAACTGATACATTTCCCAAAATGAGCAAAATATTAAAAATGTGTTTATTTTTTGCATCAAAATGTAGGTACCAGAGAGAATTAATTAACTGGAAAGTGATGGTAAAATAATAGTTGCATAAAAACCAAAATTTCAAAAACATCTTTGAAAGAGTAATAGTTAGCATTTTCAGAACATAAGAGAGGAAACGATCTAGACCAACTGTAAACAGAATAGTTTGAGTTTAAATACTTCAAAAGGATAAGACATTCTCACAATCTCTGAAACTAGAAGTTAGATTAGTACGTATGAGTGATAAATAGATGCATTATGAAAGAATTTTTCCTATGCATTATCAATTATTGCTTTCCATAAAAAATGCAAAGAAATTTTCGTATAGGTAAAAAATTTCTTCTTGATAGTAATAACAAACTTTTTTTTTTTTACTCACATTTATAAAATTTTTAAGTCTTAATGCACGAGCTTATAATGGATGTTGACCTATAAGTTTTTTTTGAAAAATATAAAAGTCATTCCTTGATCTGCATATTCTCTCTCTTTGCTTCATGAATAAATAGAAAATACTTTTAAATATATTTTATAGAATTTTTTAATAAAATTAAAAAGTTAGAGTCAAAAACACTGTATATTTAGTAAGCTTGCAATTCAATTGTCAGAAATAAACAATAATTTTCGAAACGATAAATTATTAAAAAATTATTGAACTGAACAATTATTTTTTTTTAATTCATTTACATAATTTAAGAAAAATATATTCAAAAATGAGATTAATTTTAGTAAGTGGCTTAATTTAGAATATAAGAAATTTATAAGCGGAAAATCGTAAAATTCTCACACAAAATACAGTTTCAGTTTTAATTACATAATTCATATAGCTTTATAACTTTTTATTTTTTTTATACATTTCTAATGTCAATTATATTACTTTATAAGTTTTTTTTTATTCTTCAACAGACTCACCACTGGTTATGTATCTATTTAAGCAATATTTCATAGTTTAGAAGTCTTTAAATTTTAAAAAAAAGGTTGATTTAAAAAAATAGTTTATAATTCAACGAGATTAAAAAGAAATTTATTAAATAGAAAATCTCCGAAATTGTAATAAAAATTACGAATAATAAAAGTGTTCATTAAGTTTTATCTAGATTTGCTTCCATATTTTTTTATGAACGATTTTATTACTTTTGTGAATTATCTTTCAACAGATGAGCAATATGGGTTATATTTAAGGACTTTTTAGATATATTTGACGGTTTAAAAGAAATATTAATAAATAAAATATTTGCCTCACAATTTTTCAGGAAATTTGGCTAAAAAATTACATAACATTATAACTTACATCATTCTTTTGTCAAGTTTCCAGGAAATAATCAATATTTCTACGCTTAAAAGTTTGTATGATTGAAATTTAATATGGAGCTTTTTTTACCCAACAATGACACTTAAGCTGCAGCTGTTAAAATGGTTAATAATTTATTTATGTTATAACTATTTATTTGAAAAGTTAAAATATTGATTAGAAGAAAATCTACGTGCTTAAAAGGTAAAACTTTTATCTATGAATGAATACTGTATTAGAATAGAGCTTTTTTTTTATTGAAACAAACATTATTTTCTCTATATTTTAATCAATATTACTGACAGAAGAGGAAACAGAGTTTACTAAAAAGATACCAGAGAAATTACAACTGCTTTTGCGAGAAATATGATTAATTTTATAACGTCAATTAGGACAATTTATTCTAATGTTTAAATTTATATTTGTATCCTTCAGTTATCTTTATTTTACATTGTAATGTTTTCTCAAAATCAAAGTGCAAAGTTATGAATTTTTCTTTTGCCTACAAGTTTGTTTTTGTTTTTTTGTAATTCTTAAAAACACTGAGTATTAACAAATAGAAAACATCTTTATAAATAACGTAATTCATTTTAATAGGAAAGTTAAAATGTATTGTCAATAAAACAATAAAATTGCTCATTGATCTGTTCAACAAATGTTTTACAAATGTAATTAACCAGGAAAATATATTTGATTAAAAGCATAATTTAAAGTTGAAATTTTCTCAGGGAGCTATTGATTTTACCTTTTTTCATCACCAATAAGACGGAAATTAGATTAGGCTCCAGAAATTCTACGCTAATTGTAATTAATTACCCATAACTTAGACGATTTACGTTTACCTAGTGCAAAAATATGATCAAGGTTTCTCAGTCATAAAATAAAAAATAACAATTAAATAATTTTAAATTTATATGATGCAAAGGGAAAAACAAATCATGCACAGAAATAAATTTTTAAAAAAAAGTATATTTTCTAATATTACCGCAGATTATAAATTATTCTGACTACAACAATCTCACCCTGACATGATATTTTTTTAGTCTTGTCTAATTTAATTTTATAATTAATTCATATTTTATATATAAGAAAGTAATGTGTAATTTTTTTTATAATTATTGCAACCTAAGCTGTATGCATTTGTTTGGTTAACTTTTTTAATGTGATTCATGAAACTAAATAATACAACCAATATATTGTAGCAAATATTGCGAATCCAATGGGAAATAAATATCTGCACATTCTGTCCATAGATTCAGCTTCAGCTTTGGATCTATCGCTGTATTCTTTCTCGTTATTGGTTGAGTTGGATGGGCTCCTTTTTTCAAAAACTTTTGTAGAACTAGTAACATCTTTCGTTATGTAACTCCAGTCTAAGATACGATTTGGCTTGGATTTTGGTAATATCTTAAAAGTGCGATTGAACTTTTTTTTACAAACCTAGAAAAACATATTTTCATGAATCAATGAATGTAAATAAAATTTATATGGAAATAATTTAACTGAATATATATTTTTCAGCTTATTTTAGTAATAGAAATTATATCAGCAACCATTTTTCTATCAGCCTACTCTTAGAAATGCTGCTTCATTTAAAATATCTGGGGCAGGAATCTATTTAATTCAGTAAATGTGACTTGCTTGTGAAAAAAACTGCAATTTTACTTTTCAAGTAATAAAATTTACGTACAAATCAATTCGGATTTTTTGTTATGAATCAATTTAAACCTATTTAAATTTTGAATTCTATAAATTTTCTAGTTTAATACCTTTATCATCAGCTAATATAATTAAAAATTCTATTTATTATACTATATTTTTTATAATTAAAATCAATTTATGATGTATTTAAAAATTAATTAAATGTAAATGTCACAAATATAGGACGAATTTATAATTCAAGAAATTAAAATCAGTACTGATTCTATATAATTTCAAAAACCTTGGATGTGTACAAGTTGTTGAAATTTACATTAGTCACGAGAAAAGCTTAAAATATAGCTTAGAATTTATTATCATTATTAATTGAATACACTATAAGAAAATGTTTCACAATAAATTACTGTCACCTATTCTTATCCCTTATATAATGCTTGCTGTACCACTTGATAAAAACTTATGAATTGAATCGGGATTATAAATCAATTTGCACTGTTTTAGCTCAATATCCTGCATTTTTTATATTGAATTATAATAAGAGTGCTAAATTTTGAAAAAATATTTTTAAATTATTTATAAGTGATTCTCGTAAGTACTTACAATGAATAAATGAAAAAAAAATTTAATTTCTTACTTTCTTCCTGGATATATTATAGATGATCATGTAAGCAAGCATTGTCAAAAACACTTGGATTACACATGAAAAGAGCCATATATCCAATGCCGTGAGATAACTTATATCAGGTAAATTACTGCGTGCTTGCCAAGCTTGAGTAGATAGAGTGAGGAGGGAGGTAAGTCCAACAGTTAACCGGGCCGAGGTTGATTTATAGCTGAACCAGAAAGTCAGTGACGAAAGAAGAACCACTAAACCACTAGGTATATAAAAATTAAATACGTGACTGCTGAGTCTCCGCTCGAATGTAAAATTAGCGAACAGTACCGTATAATTACCTGCAAAATAGCTTAGTATCATGACCATATACAGTCAAAAAGATTCACAATGCATTCCAAATTTTCCAATAGTTATTAAAAATGGGTGTGGTTAAAAGCAATATAAGCATTCAGCTATAAATTAAATGTTAAATATTTCTCTAGAATTACTTATTTGCATAAAACAAAATGAAATAAAAGGGAAGCAAACTATTTTGCACACTTTACTTTCAGAAAAGTATCATATTTTAATGAAAGCATCGAGAGACATTTGATGCACATGATGAAAGGTTTTTATCAGTAATTCGAATCCATATCTACCATTTCAAGAAAAAAAAGTTTAAATAATCAAATTGCCCTGTAATTTAATTATTTTGTTAAAGAGAAATGGATTTGGAGCATTTATTAAAATCAATTCAGCATTCAAAACAATCAGTATACTAAAAATCTTGCTTAAAGTAATGAAATGTATTAGCAATCCTTCTTTGGAATCTACATACACTACGATAGCTTATCACATTTAAATGTTTTTTTAAATAGTATAATAGATCTTGCATAAGTTGATGACATTTCACAATCTATTATAGTACTTATGTCATCAAGTGTTTTATTAAGCAATACACATATATAGAGATAGCTTATGTTTATCACAGTTATATATTCAAAAATATAATGTCCTTTTCCAGCATACCATTTTCCCCGATTTTGTTCAAATATAATAAGTTTAAGGGATATTGTAGTTTAAGGGATACCTCAACGTGGGATATTGGAGAAAACAATTTATTCAATGTTGCTGAATCACCGAATTTATCAATCAGCCGCCACATTCACTGTAGTTTCTACTGCATAGAAACACATAAGACTTAAAGAATTCTGTAATGCATTATATATTATCTGATACATTTGCTTAATATCACATATATTAGAAATAAGTAAAAAAAAAATTAACGATTTGTTAAGCAATGATTTAATGTACAATCTTTATCAATAAGTACTGGGCAAACGGAGATATCAGTGCCTCTGATCTGTGCTATGTTTTCAGCACGTAAAAAACATGTAAAAAACAGCATTAGTATTCGTCGCATGCAAGATGCCACGAAATGTTGATATGTCTGACTTGAGAAAGGCAAAATTGTCGGCTATCACAGAAATAGCTGACCTTTAAGAGAAAAATCTTGTGAAAATTTCAAAATATCTAGTTAAACAGTTTAAAATAGACAGTAAATTTTGTAATTAAGGAAAAAAAGGGGAGGGACATTTGTTGGAGGGGGTTCTAACCTAGTAAACCTACAGAAATTTAAGACAAAAACCAACAAGGGCTGTTTAAAAAATTAAAAAATTAAAAAATAAAATAACTCAAACCGATAACCTACATAGTCTAAGAATTCCAATTGACTTAAGACTGTTGTTTTCCTAAATATCACCACACAAGGAAGCACATTCGCATAGTTCCTTGGTCAAGATGTGACCTATGAGCTGTTGATTACAAAATCCAATTACCGTGCTTTATAAAGGTAATGGGAGTCAAGTTGAAAACCGTAGATTAGAGAAACTGGTACTTTGGAATGATGAATCCGTTTTCAAACACTGTTAGTCGGATGAAAGAGTCCAAGCTTGACGTATGCCTAGAGAATGCCTTTTGACGAAAGCATTGAACTTACAATAACGTTTTGGTAGAGATGGAATTCTGGTCTGGGGATGTTTCATGTGGTATGGACAGATATCATTGATCTTAAATCATGATAGGCTCAACACAGACTCTTACTACTCTGTTCTAGACAACAATGGGTTTTCAACCTTGTGGCTATTTAACTAATTGGATTGTGTTTATTGTAACTTCCATGATGACAAACTCACCTACCTTATCACGACATTCCTCATGGATTGGCAAATGGGGTTAAACAATTGGACTGGCTTTTCAATAATTCAGACTTGAAATCATATGAAACACCTGTGGGATGAGTTGTATTACTGAATTTAGAGTTGCAACAGTTGTCCAAAATCAGTGAAAGAACTTACATGTCTTCTCTTAGCGAAGTGAGAGAAAATACTACTTTCCATCATCCACATGTGGAATGCATACCACGGATGATTAATACTGTAATTGTCGGACGAGGAGGCTCTATCAACTATTCAACATAAATAAATTCTGCTTATTTCTTTTATCATAGATATACAAACTCTTATTGGTAGATAGTGTGTGCATATATATTTAGTGTGTTAAATACATAAATAAACAAATAAATTATACAGCCAAATTATCATATCTAATCTTCACTTTCAAAACGAAAATTTTGCAATTATAGTGAAACTAAATTGTTCATCAGCTAGCATAATTTGAATATATTATTCGGTTGCTAAATGCTCAGGATAAGAAGTTCTGAAACAAAATGCTTTTTTATTGACAATGAATAGTAACTCAAAAATGAAAAATGAGTACATTTGAAACTTTTTGCAAGTTTTCGAAAATCATAATTTTTAAAATTTTTATGAAATGAGAATCGGAACTTTAAGTTGAATGCAAAATATAAGACGTTGGGTTTATATTCATGTTAACATTTTCAATGGACTACATTAAAATGGTTTCTGTAGAAATGCCCAATACTGATAAAAGTATGGTTATGGCATGATAGCTGTATTGAGGTAGAACCGGGAAAAAGGTTTTTCCATCGACTTAGCTCCACTGTTGTTAATACTTAAATAAAGCCAATCAATATAATTACTTTACAGTGGGAATTAGAAAAAAAATTATTCCATAAAAAATATAATTACTTACTACATATCACATCATTAGCCTTTAGATATTATTAGGTTAATAGTTTATGCATGTGTCGCCATTGGGAGCATTTTATTTGCAAAATATTCACATGGTAATCAATGAGAGATTAGTTTATTATTAAGTGTTTTATGAAAAAACAGTAAAATTGCAGAATTAGTGATCTATTATACAAATTCATTACATCAGATTCACACATTATCAGTGGATTCCTTCGTCAAGGTAACATTTATGATATTATGATGATGGACTCAAATTTCAAAGTTACCATGAATAATTTGATGAATGTCAATTATTCAAATCATTTCATCTCGTAGATTCCAAATATTTCATCAACATATCAAATTTAGGATGTTACAGTCCAAGTCAAAACATGATTGCGAATTCTGAAGAAATTAACTGCAACGCATTCATTATGCATTAAAAATATAACGCTTTTATTATACATTTTTTCAATCTTATCACCAAATCTATGGACTACTATCATTCAGGATCTTTTCCATTTTTTGAGTAATTTACATATTTATTTCATTACGGGAACAGTAAATAAATTTTAGTAAAAAAGAATCTGTACATGATAAGATATTCGTAAAGTTCCTTATAATAAAATATTAGTCATTTTTTTTTTGAAGGGAGGTTATCACACATATTCCATGAGAAAGGACATAATAAATTTGTTAGTAATAAAAATAACATTTTGTTATGTAAGTAAAATTACTTACCATTTGGCCATTGTTGTACATAATTTCCTGGTGTTAAACTTAGCAGTCTATATTTCAAAGGATTTAAATTAGATATTATTAGATCTTTTACTTTGCCATTCTTCTCTTTCCTTTCATGGAACCATTTCAATGATATTTTCAAATCATCATTCGCTACTAAAGACACAAAATAATTTTAAAAATGCTTACATTATATCATCTATTTTTCTCTTTCAGAGGCATTAATCAATTTTAAATCTCATAAAATTTATCTATTCCTTTTCCAAGAGAAAATGTTGAAGATTTTTAATAAGAAAAGTCTATTTCTGTAAATTAATGAATGAAAGGGCAATAAAAAGAATTATTTGATGTTTAAAAATTAAGTAAAAGTTTTCAGAATTTTTTTCACATCACTTTTATATTATGAAATATTGTTACACTAGGTACTTATAGTAGTAATTTGCGGCTTTCCTGATATAAATCATAAATGATAGTCTCTGAATTATCATTGTTGCAAACAGCTGGTTCGATTAGTTTTTACAATTTTTTTGGCCAAACGTTTTTTTTTTTTTTTTTTTTTTTTTTTTTCAAGTGAATTCCTAATTTGTTAAAGCATTATATTTTCTTTAGAAATATTTACTATTCTGAAATTGTTGAGAGTTTTCAAATCACCGAGAAGTTTTATAAATATACACTTTCCCTCCAAAAACGAATGTTTTCCCTTGGTTTCAAACTTGTGGAAAAGGAGACGAAATAGAACAATATATCATAGGAAATATATGGCATTTCAACATAGAGAACTGTAAGTTTAAAGAAACATTCAATCATATAGTTGGTTCAGTGGATCGAGAATCCCATTTGTAACAGCGATAGAAATTATCTACTGTTGGGCTAAGGAACTCACTTCAGTAAAGTGGTGGGAAGAGCAATTGAATATTAAAGATAAAGGAAATTAACTGGAGTTTTTTTTTATCAGCAAAGCATGTTTCTTCAATATTTTTAGGTAGCCTAAAAGGTAAGCTGTTTAAAGAAAGGTTGACTTTTAGAAAAACCTGTTTGCAATAAGAAAAAATTCTGAAAGATTTTTCCCCCAGAAATGGTGTTTTGGTTGGGTATGCCATGAAACCAGTGAATGATAACAAGATGAGTTAGTTAATTGAGAGGCAAGTAAGCTAATGGCAAAGAGAGTCGAATACATTGAGGTAAGATCTACATCATATTCAGACTGTTGGCTTTTCTATAAAAATAAAGATCTCGAAAGAATATCGTATCATCATATGACCGTAAATCCCAAGTGCCACTTTCTGGATTCAATAACGAGCTTATCCAAGCAAACTATTTAGAGACTTTTAAGATCTACCAAATGGAAAAGGAACAAAAGACATAATGGTATATTGCATATCACCATCTCTGTTCATATCTAGACGAATTGATGTAGCGAAAAATATTGGGATTATAGAATTCATTCGAGAATATGTGGGAAAAACAATCATTGAAATGTTGCTTCCCTGAACATTTTTCTTACAATGGCGACAAATTTGTGATGGAACGTTGGAAACTTATTTGATTACCTGGCACTATTAATGGCAAAAGGACAACATTCTATCAACTTTTCTTCATCCATATTTTAATTTTTACTAAAAAGAGAAGGATGTAAGATTGTATGATCGTCTCACTTGCCTGTAACGTTATCATTTAATTTTTCAATTTTCATTTTCATCATTACAACTCTTTAGTCTTCAATTCAAGTTTTTTTTTAACAAAATTATCTTCTATAATATTCTAAGAATTGTAATGATAATCAATTTAAAAATATTTTTAGTCCAATTATATAAATTTTTATAAATGTTTTGATATTATTTTTAGAAGTCATGCAGAATATAAAATATTGTAAATTATATTCGATTCGAAAACAGTATTTATTTTGACACATTTATTTTGAAATGAAGCAATTTATGAAAATACTTTATATAATTTATCAATTTCATTTGAATTTTTAAAAAGGAAGATTTATTATTTTACTGTATGGGAATATATTATCGTATATATATTTTATTTCAAACATTAGAAGCTTCTAAAATTTAGAAGCCCAAGTCTACATTAATAACATTTTGCTTAACATTATAGCAAATGCGATAAGTATTATTTAATAAGCATCATTTTACGTATAAAGGAATTATAAATTTTAAGTTAACATTTTTTTATTGCTAATATATACCTTAAATTCAATCTGATACATAAAATTACCACCTCTCACATTACTTTATTGCTATTAGATTGGGTGATTTTTATATTTAAGTTTACTTTAACGTAAAATAGATATAATTGAAAATAACCATATAAAATACTGATGCGTAATAAAATAAAATACTAATGTTTTAACTTACAAGCACTTATATATAAATAACAGTACTGAGTATCCATTGGATAAATGCGTAAATCCATATTACAGCTCCCTCTTAAATTGAACCTGAAAAGTTAAAAAAGTAAGTAAATGTATGATATTGTAAAATCTATATAAAATGTTTCATATCCCTATCTTATTTTTTATCTAGATACATAGGAAAGTAAATCAATTTTAATGTTAAATTTTTAAAAAATAATTTTTATATTCATTATTATTACTTACTCAATCCTCATCCCATCCATCTTTAATTAATGAACACACACATTTCATTCCAAACTTTTAAAAATTAACACATCGGATAAACTAAGTCAATGTTGTAAATTATTATCTTATATACTTTGTCATTTTATATATAAAAAAAATAGGAGGAATTGTAAGGAATCAATTAGATAAGTTAAATATGAAGGATATCATTTTATTACTCCTTACATGAAATGATTTATCAATACTTTTGTATCTGTGTTCAGACCGATACTGCACCGGGATGGATTTTAGGAACTTGATTTTTTAAGGAGTTGACAAGCAATTGAGATTCAAACCTACGAAAAGTAAACACAGAACGGATTCGATATGAAAATCGGAGAAAAGGAAATATTACAAAAAATACTTGTAAATAATAAATTAACCTTTCAAATAACTGATTAAATTGATAGTAAATTATCTGTTGTTTTGTTTTAGAAGGCTATTATCCCCAATAGCCTTGTAAAGTATGAAAAGCAAAATTTTTTATTATAAAAAGAAAAAAATTAAATAATGATTAAAAAAAAAAGTTGCTTTGCTTTTAAAAAATATGCATCATATAATCGTTAGCACATAAGCAAATGTTATTTTATCAAATTCAAAAAGTGAATTAAAACAAACGTTATGTAAATATTTTATTTTAATTAATAAAAGACATAACATAGTAATTTTTAAATTATATTTATCAAAGTAATATAATACCTTGTGATTCGATTTAAATATCCATAGTCCGAAACCCATATAATAATATTTGGAACTGACAAAGAAGGTATCTGTCCTTCCTTCATATTTTCGAAGACAATGTCTGGAGTCCAGAGATCGACGAAGAGTTCTCTTGGAATTTCTTCTCGTATTCCAAAACAAGTAAAATTCAATCTGCTGTCTTTCCAGAACTCATGAAAGTAAAAATTCATCGAATATTCCTGCGCATAATAGTAAAAGTATAAATGAAATTATCCCATATTAATTTATACTTTCGATTTTATTTAAATGGTTACTAAACGCTTAATTCAGTTTTACGTAAACTAACATGTGATATATATTATAGTGTTTATGATTTTAAATATTGTTAATTATCTATATTTATATTCTTAAATTTATCATAAATTGGATTTATTAACATCTTTTCAATTTATAAATAATCAATCAACTTACGGCCTTTATTTTCAGTATTTAATTTTTTTATTAATTATTACTACTCAGAAATCCTGTGCTGAATAAGTGAAGTTCATCTGCTTTCTCTTAGTTCATTAGTTCAGAAGTATCATTTAAGAATATAATTGCAATTTTCTTAAATGATACTTCTGAACTAATTATATTTATTAATGTATGCATTTTGCCTTGTAAAATTGCAATAATTCTAGATTAATTAAAGCCTGGTATTTTTTTTATCTCATTAATAAAACCCCACACAATCATCATCTCAAGTGATTTCAGTTACAGTAACTTCCTTTGGGGTTATCCGACCAACAATAGATCAGGGGTTCTTAGGGAAAATTTTATTCCTGAGTTCAGTCTTAATATTGTTCTCCTACTTTTAGAGGATCAAATGGATAAGGTTGACCTGATCTAATAATTAAAAATAATAAATCTTATCTAATCATAAAAATCTGATAGATAAGAGACGAAGCCTCGTGTCAGGACCACAACCTCATCTGATAAAACTTAATGCAAAATATTATCCTATTCTTCCAAAACGCCTAAACATAATTTATAATAAGAAAAACTAAATATTTTTGATCGATAGCACAAGAAAAAGAACGTGTAAAATTCTGACGTTTTCATAATCAAAATCGTGACCATTTACGTTACATTAGAAGAAAATACTATAATTCCATAGATCAAGCTTGTAATAGCAGAATAGTTTATAGTTTCAAATTTCTCATACACTCTTCCTAATTTTATACTTTTCCTGTTTTATGCCAATTGGTTTAAAATTAAGAGTTCTCCATGCATTTTTCGCTTTTCTGTAGAAACTTTTGAAGATATTTTCTACAAGTATTTAGCTGGTATGTCATTATAGAATACTCATCATTGCTAGGATAAAAACCTATGCTTAATAAGGAATTTTAAATGTCTACAAACATCCATTCATAAGATGAAAGAAGATCTGAACAATTGACCATTGAACCTCACAGATATCTGTTAATCTATGAACGTAGTAATCGGTAAATGAACAATTTTTTTACGGATCATCACACACAAGCTGACTTTATTATATTTTAAATAATCTGTACGATGGGAAAGTATGTACTTTTATTAAAAATTTTATGAATTTTGTGGTTTATTATTATTAAAAAAATGTGTTCTATGTATGTAATTCATTGCTTTTTCTGTTATGATCTGTCATGAAAACTGATATAAATTTGTTCACTAAATTTAAAAATCTACAAAATAAATTTTCCTGCAGCGTTTCTCTTAAAATTAATGAGTATTTTATTTCCATTGTCTTGTTACTCAATATTTTAAGTGAATTCCTCAAAATCAATGTTTTTAATGTTAATGATAATAACACTCTAGAACCTTCTCTTTTTTCCATTATCTTCAATTGATTGCATTTCTGAATAAGTCTATGGATTGAAAGTTCATCATATTAAGACACATATAAAATTAATAATAGTTTAAATATTAATTTTATTACTGCAATGTCATTTTACATTAAAAAATATAGTATTTAATTTGAAAATAATATTAACGTACTGTAATAATGCTAAAATAGTTTACCATTTTCTCTTCAAGTATATAATCTATTTCCGTGAATTGGATAAAAATGTAAACAGGAGTTGGTATTCCCTCTGAAATTAAAAGAGATGGAAACTTTTGAACTGTACTTTTAAACATGTACTATAATAAATTTATAAGAAAACAAATTTGAATATGTGAGGTTTATTTTATTTTATTTCTTTCAAATTTGCTTATTAAAATTAATAGAAGCATGCAAAGCACACAATCAACATATCTTTAAGCAAAATAGTGAATTTAATGGTGAAAACAAATTAGTTGATGGGCCAGTATGGTGACAACGAATCCATACCGTCAATGTACTGTAACTAGGATTCCGTGAAATAAGAATGGTATTCACCACGATTCACTGTGTCCAATTGGAATTTATTTTAAAAGGGCACATGACATCACTCGTAGGTCAATTCATTGTTTATTTTATCATCAGAAACAATCTTGTCTGCTATGAAAATATATAAAAATAGAAATTATATTAACATTTTGGCACACACAGTTAATGCTACTTCAAGTATTGCCAAACATTTCACACAGAAAATTGTTTCGCAAACAAACGTATTTCTTGTCTCATGATTCATGATGTGACTGTACGATAATTAAAAGCCATGAAGAAGTCATTCCTTACAATTTACTTTGTATAAGTTATATAAGACATATTCACGAAAAACATTAAAGGATTGATAATGTTAATTAATATGCAACGTTAATATTGATTTTTTAAAAATTCGTCATTTTCAAAATAATGTTCAATTTTGAATAATATATTTTAAGATTTCTTATAACTTTATTAATGCATTGTACATTTGTTTTCTTTAATTTTATGAGAACAAATTTACAACGACTTTTTTTAAAATTAGCTACGTAACATATTTAGTGCAAAATAATATAATAAGAATACTCAATTTTCAGGGAATTTATGGCCAGTGTTAAAATATTGTAGCTTAGGGGTTCGTTTCAATTGTGAGTTGAATAAAGCAACCATTTAATGAACACAAGACTTTTATTCGTAAGAACTCCACTAGATATAAGAAATTCCAGTTGTAACAATCACAATTATACAGCTACAACTTGTCAGATATAATAAGTAACAGCTTCCAATCACAGGTCTCAAATACCTCAGGCAGAGAACAGCTTCTCTAGACTAGCAGTCACGACTAATCGTTTTCACTCACTGACTGTCTTCACAAAAACTGCCTCACTTCTATGTCGGGCTGCGGTATTTATACGTGACTTGGTGGAGAAATCTACCAGTTTCACCAAGGTTCTGGAAGCTTCTAGGCTACATCCCTAATTATTGGTCCTAGAGCTTAGGTGATGGATGTTTCCCGAAGTATCTATTTCTCGCTAAGTACCTCGCCAACTGTCGTTAAGTTTTCTCGCCAAAACATCGCCAAGTCGCCAAATTATTGGAAAAGCCACTTTTAATGTACAACACGTCTAAATAAGGCAATTTTTGCCCAAAATGAGCGAATTTCCGATCTGTCTGAGATATTTTAAGACAAATATAATTATTATTAATAAATTTGTGACAATATTTTGTTTTCTTATTATATAAGAAAGTTAATCAATAAAATGTTGAGATAAAAATAAATTAAATAGCTAAATTTTTATAATATAATTAAAATATTTAGAACTAAACTATTTTAATTTTACTCTTTTTGATTGCACAGTTATTTTTTATGTTACTTAATTTTTCATTAATAACAAATAATTAAGAAAATATTTAATAAAATATTTTATTAAATATCATTATCTGACATGCTTATCTGTATTTCAAAATAAAATTACTATTGCGAAAAGTAAGATTCTATTACTTTAGTTAGCCTATTTCCTAAATTTAGATACACTTTTATATCAAGGAATGAATCTTAAAAGAACCATTCATAACTTTCCATAAAATAAAAATGTCAATTTTTAGAGAAAAAGTTCAAAAGGTACATATATAAGTTTTAGTTTCATTGTGAACCTTTCTGGTGTTTGAAAGCAAAAATACCTTCATCAACCAACAAATAAAAACTCTTAATTATATTTTATGTCTCAATAATTCTAGATATTTATAATATTTATTGAAATACTGAACATTTTATCAAATTTATCATTTTGTAGAATATGCTTCAGTTCATTATCTGTCTGCTAACAAAGCATATTTCGGAACCCATTTTGTATGGTATTTGAATTTCCAGTACATCAGTTTGGTGATCTGTCACCATTGTGAGAATGTACTATTTAAAATTTTCTTGTAAAAACTTAATGCTTTTTCCATGGAGAAAAAAGTTATTTAATTTTGTTTTCCATCATCCTCTAAAATTTTAATTTAGTTTTTTATTGGAAATTAAAAAAACAAATGAACAAAAGTAACAAATTCATTCAAAATAACACGTTTTGTAAAATAATGCCTTCTTTTCTGAAACTTATTATAAAACGTTTTGTTTTTACTTTAAAAAGAAATTTTCTATAATAACAATGTTGCAAGGAATTCCTTGAGACAAAAATATTCGTTAATATGTATTTTGGTCTTGAACTCACCTCATATTTTCTAGGTTTATTACTAGAAATTATTCAAAAAATTATATTCGATTATTAAATTTTATTAAAAAAAATCTTTGTTGCTTATTTTTAATAATAGTTCTATATAATCAACATGTTATAGTTTTAATAAAATTGCTAAGGAATATTGGCTGTTTCTCTTGAAAGAAAAACTTCACGCTCAATAAATTTATAACTTTTAAGAAGTAATATTATAAGTTTTCTTTTCACATCTACGGTTTGTTTTTCAACCAATTATAATTTTCATAATTTAATAATTTTTTGATGGGAGAAATTAATATGAAAACGAGGGCATTATTTCGATTTTCGCATGTACATAATTAATCAATTTAATTAATAGTATGACTGACTTTATATTTTATGAGTTATTTGATAGATTTTGTGAGGCTCACTGGTGCAAGGTCCAATATTGAACATTTCTGCATCATACAATATTTAAAACTAAAAGTATTTTATGAATTCTTGATATTTTTAAGCTAAGCACTTCAAATACTTACAATACTAAAGTTAAATTCAAGTTTTACAGAAAATATTTATAATTTTTTATGTATGATCTTCGTAAATGCATTTTTTTAATTTTATCTGGTTTGGAAACTTAACTGTTCTATATAACTCTGTAATCGAAATCAAAATATTTTCGGTAAATAAGTTTGGACCTCGCGAGAATATTGTTATTTTTATTTCTTGTAAAAAATACCATATTTCTTTGATATTAAGCATAGGTAAAATTTATTTATTTAAACTTGTTAACAAATGTTATCTAATAATAAACTGACTGACAAAATTCTAAAAACTGTAAGATTGGTTAAGTTTTTATGACACTGAATATAATGAAAAAATTAACTAACTTGTTATTCATTTATTTAAAATTTATGTATAATAAAATATGTTTTAAGTGTTATATTAAGGTTCTAGGTTGAATATACTCAATCTCAGAATTTCAAATTCACAAAGTAATCATCCTACCTGGATTTGGCGGGACAATATTCTTCTCATATCCTGTTGGAATCAAACTTTTTTTTAAATCTAAACCACATTCACTGTAAATAATTAAAAGTAGGTTTAAATCATAAATAGTCTATGATTTGACTTAAAAATTAAAAGTGAAAATTAATCAACATACTAAAATTTTTAAAGACACTTGTGATAAAATATCTAAAGTATGAATATATTCGGATAATAATATACATTTTTAAATTTTACTTCCTATTTTTTAAAACTTTATTAGTTGATTTTAAATATTAATTTACGAAATATAACAGAAATTATTGTCAAAAGCATTGAAATTAAATATGAAATAGATAGCAATCAGAAAAATGAGTTTGCCAGTAAGAAACTTGATTTCAGAGGAATTGATGTGAAAGCCAATATATTGATATATGCAAACTAATTTTTAGTTTTCATAGAGAAAATAATTACATAGATTTAGTAATCTAATTTAATATATTGAAGTTTAAAGGCCTTCGATATTAAATTGCGCTAAAATTAAAATAAATCTAAAATACAATCAATTTACTTAAAATGTAAGAAGTTTATTTTTAAACAAAGGAATATAGGCAAAGGAATTGAAGAATTTCAAGATATAGCAAACTTCTTTATACAATTCAATTCTTAGTACAAAAAGTAAACAACAATTGTATTTAATCAAAAATAGTCTAGATTTCTCATAATTTGGGATTAGAAATGTAATTTATATAGCATAGTTTTTAATTTTCTAAATAACATCAAAATATATGAGAATATTATTCTTGAAGATATTGAAACAAAATGATTACTATCTTAACCAAAATAGTGGTTGAGTTCCACACTTATTACATGTCAATGTAAAAAATATGCTTTATTTGGGCAAATATGCTAATAGTTTTATGCAGTTTTGAGAAAAATTCTGTTATATGACATAGAAAAGCTATTTTTGACATTATATACTTTTCTTGAAAAATTGCATTTTTTAATTAAACAGTGCATTCAAGTGAAAAAAATTACAAATCATGTTAAGATTACACAGTTTTTGAGGAGCAATATTAATAAAATATATATTTTGAAATGCAAATTTTTGTGAAAAAATGTTAAACATGGGAAGTTAGAATAAATTTGACCGCATTCATACATCCACTGTATTTTAAAAGAAATTTTGAAATTTTTTTAGGAAGATTTTGAATTTTTTTCTCGAAGGCGATTATTAAATTTTTCTGGATAATAAAACCAAACCTACTAACATAAAAATCCATTAACCATAGTCTGTTTATTGTAAAGCCTGCTTGTTAAATTTCAAGACTATAAATTTTGGTATTTAATTAGATGATACACAAAGCAATATTTATAAAACAGCAAAGCAATACTTAAAAATACTGAAGTTAATTAATTTGAATACGCGAAAAAATCAAGTTAATCAAAGAACAAGACGTTTTTAAAGAGGTATCATTCATGTTGGCACAATGTAATGGTTATCAAATAATTTTAATCTCAAAGACAATAGGACCTAAGGCAAAAGTTTATTTAACAATCAATTCTCAATATTCCACAGAAAGCAAATTAAGCTAAGTCTTAATGTAAGTAAAATGTTCTGTTGACCAAAACCTCTTCAGTTACAACAGGAGATAGTGCAATAAAGATGTCATTACAGTGTACGAACAAATTTAGCATTATAAGTTACCATTTATTAAGTCTTTAAAATACGAAACGAAAGACAATTCCTATTATTTTTCAAAATATATCGTGTTATTTATTATGATTTAAACTCAGATCAAAAGCTATAATGGTCTGCTTGGGTTGCATATATTACCCCATTGGATGTTAAAACGTTTTGCGAACCACCACTTATAAATATATTTTGTTGAAAGCATAATTCATCTAAGAAACTTTGAATTACTCTCTAAAATGTATTAGTTTTGTAACTGTTAACATAACTTTTCTGATGCTTTCAAGTACAGTATAAAGTTAAGAATTTAAAATTTATTTTGCATAATAAATAGGCAATTAAAAATAGTTAAGTTATTTCAAATTACTCTTTATTAAACATTTATGTAAGAAAAACTATTTTTTATTTATATATAATTCTACTCTATGTTTCAACGGATAAAAATAAAATCATTGCAATACGAAAATATAAAGATACATTTTTTATTAAAAGGGATTTTTTAATAAACACGATCTGTTATAATATAAAAGAAAAATTGGATTTTAACTGCTCTATTTAATTTGTCTTAAAAAATTCTAAACAAAAATGTATTATATACTTTTGAATTTGCTACAACTATTGATAAAAGGCTGGTTTTAAATTTTAATATTTTCATATCATTTCATAAATTAGAGATTTATTATTCATTTTCTTTTTAATTGAAATTTTAATAAAACTTATAATGAAATTATTAAACTTATAAAGATGAATATCAAAAACATTTATAGCACAGAAAAACTTACCAGTAAGTTAGTTTTACGAAAATCAAATGTAAAAGACAATAAATGTAGACTTTTACATGTCGTTTTTCCATGATATTCTCATTACCTTTCTAAACATTCTCTCTGAATTTGAAATCATAATATTTATGTTTGTTAATAATATTATGCATAATTCATGCAAAAATTCATAATATTATGCATACGTTATAACTTTCAGATAAGTATAATTCGAAAAAACATTAAAATATTAATTTTTGAACAGTTTCATAAAAAATATACTTATTTATTACAATATATTTTGTTTAAAATAGGAAACTTTATGAAAGTAGCAATAATCTAACATGTTGTTCGTGATTGATTATGTAACATATAAAAATCATATGAGAAATAATGTATAGTTATCGTCAGCAGCTTATATATTTATCTAGAATTACCGTACTAGGTAATGAGATAGTATTAAAGTTTTATCTAGAAACGAGCACACACACACACACACACACACACACAATTGTTTAAATAAACTCTCGACTCTTAGATACATTTAACTTCTCATGGTAATTAGATTTTGGTCCATTGATGTTGTTCAGTGACTTATTATTTTATGAGTTAAAACCTTGTAAAATGAAAAATCAATAGTAATTACTCTTCAAATAAAAGAATTACATAAATAATATCATTGCGAATATACTTTCAAATTTATTTATCATAAAGAACAAGTGAATTATATGTTTGACTTTCACAGTGCATATTTATTAAAAAGTAATTATTGATTCTCTTTTCAAAAAATCTTTAATAGGACGTATTTAAGCATCTTTTTGTTCATGTTGCAAATGAATATCATACACTTTTTTCTACAAATATAATATCATTAATAATGTTCACAACAATTATTGTCACTATTAAAAATAAATAAAATGATGCTTGAAAGTTCAATTTTAATTTAAAGCATATTTTGTTCTAATATATATATATATATATATATATATATATATATATATATATATATATATATATATATATATATATATATATATATATATATATATATATATATATATATATATATATATATATATATATATGTGTGTGTGTGTGTGTGTTAATAAGTTGTAATACTGTTAATAATTGTTAGGAATGAATTTTATTGTGAATTACACACACTCATTTTCTGATTCCATAGTTATTAAGATTTTAAATTTCAGAAAATATTTATGCTTTAAATTTTGTTTTATGTAATAAATGCACAAAGAATAATTATTGACTCTAATTTTAATTTTAAATAAACTTATTAATTTTAATTTGTAGTTAACTAAAAATATTCTAAATATCATTCAACTAAATAGTTTTATGTTGTTTCCACCACAAAATAAAGAAACTATACATACTATAATATGCATTCATTTTAAATACTAAATCATTGAAGATGTGTGATTTTATATTTGTTATATAAACTAATAATTTTTAACAATAACTTTTAATAGGGATATTTTCCAGTAAAGAATGTAGTTGTTATTTTATGATTTTACCGATAAAATAAATAGTTTGTATTTGTGATTTCTCATTAAAATTAAGGAAAAAATCTGATTTTTAATATTTTTCATCGAATGAAATAAAATATTTTTTTCAGGTATTCATGTATACATAATTGTTTATTTTATAATTTTTTGCTTATATATTATTATAAGAAGATAAAGTTTATTTAAAATATATATAAAAAATATAAAGACAAAAATATTATTTAAAAATATATATATTGATAATAGAAATCAAAAATTTATTGTAGATCTATTTAATTAAAATTATTAAATATTTTTATTATCAAAAAATTATGTGCAGAAATTCTAGTAACATTTCTTAAATATCTGCATAATGTTGAATTCAATATTTTAAAGCATAGTTTAAATAGTTTTAATGATTGCATTTGCTGTTAATGAATGAATGTTAATGAATTTCTTAATTATAATATTAAAGGTTCATTTTCTCTTCAAAAATAAATTATAAACAAGATATAGCTTTTAAAATTTACATTCTATTTAATTTATTAGCAACTATATCCTAGTTATAATTACGGAAAATTACTTAACTATTAACAATTCCTCAGTAAGATATAAATATTTTCACGATGCATTTATGTAAATATATTACATATAATGATTAAAAAGATGCATATATTATTAGCTGTAATTATTCCTTCGCAATGATTATGTAATATACAAAATGTTGAACTATAAATTTTTTTGCCAACGTGTTACATGAACACATATTTTTAAAAACCAATTGTCATTGTCTCTAATTTTCACATTCTTACTTAAAATTCAGTTGCACGATTGATTTATTCTCTAAATTATTTGCAATTCGTATAAAAACATTAAATACACAAATGATTGCTAAAATTACTGGGGAATACAGCCGATCTAATTTCCATAAAAAGTTACTAATTTACACGATGGAAAATGTTATTCCAAAATACTTTCATTTACAAGATAAACCTATGACTATGTTCATGTTAATTTATGCTAAACTGTTATCAATAAATAAGGAACAAGTTAAATTATCAATAAATAATATTTAACTGAGTTTATTATCTTAGAAGTAATTTATTATGTAAATTACAAAGTATCTTAGTTATAAGTATAAACAGGTAAAACATTATACACATAATTGTAATGATTACTTCAATTACAACAATAATATTATTATCTATTTACAAATATTTGAAATAAGATATTTTATAGAAATTAGAATATATTACTGAAGCATAAAGAGCCCGACTGAGTAGTGCCTACAAATACAGTTTAATAACATATGTTTTTAAATAACCACTTCCGATAACTCAAACTTTTTTACAAGTTTGCACCATGAATTTCATTCTAAAAGTTTTTTAAATAAGAATCGTCAAGCAGACATTTTAAAAGGATCTATTAAAATTTTCAGGTGAACACTTTAAAATTTGTAGTTAAAGAATTATGCTCACAATACATTTGAAACTTTATCTTTGCTTAATTATACATTTGACTGTTATCGAAATAATTTTGTGGTAAGTTTTGAATTTCGGTTAAAACTATTTAAATTAGATGTGAGTATTATATGATGTGTTTGTTAACAACAAAATGCTTATTAGTAATAATAAGTAAATTTCCTTAATAAATTAGATGCTTTTTATATAAAGGCAATTAAAAATTCTTTGACGTGAAATGTTTTCAAATCTAAAAATAATAGCTAAGCTTGAAATTATTTATATTAATAAATATCCATCTGTGGGGGGGGGAAGGTTTAGACAAAAATGTCCTAATGTTTCAAAACAATAGGTAACTAGAAATAAATTAATATTCATATAAAAATCTAAATACTATTTATTCGAAAAGAATAAATTTATACATAAATGTATTTCTACTTTTTTACGTTATTTAATAGTTTTACTTATATTTATATATTTAATATTAATATACTTGCTAATAGTTGACATTTGAATATCTTTTTATTTAGTGGATAAAGATTAGGACATATTTAAGTTGATACATGATTCAAAAATGTAGTTTTATATTGTAACTACAAAAAAACATTCAATCGTTATAAATAAACAATGCTTAACAGAATTTTCTAATGTCCTATAAGTGGTGTATTTTTAGTGCAATATCCGTATAAAGCTCTAATTTTTAGCATTTTTGGGAGAATAAAATTAGATGTTGAAAAAGAATTAGGATTATGTTATTTACATATTTTTATAAAGTCCTACAATGAGAATAATTTGCTTTCTTCATGGTTTAATCAATAAGCTTGTTACTTGTTTGATTTAAATATTTAAAAATAAAATGTATCAGTATTATAATTCTATAAAAACAAATACTGTTTAAGATTTTTAACTTTGCAATTTTGAGTATATTTTTACACAATAGTATCATTTTCATGTTATGTTTAGTAATCAAGATAGTTAATTAAATAATAATTAGATAAAAATGCTAAACGATTTCTTAGTTTAATTATACCGTTATCAGCATTTGATTAATGGTAAGTTCATACTCCCTTAAGTATCATTAATTATCATTAATGGATGGTTTTGAGAAAAAAAAAATTCAAAACTAATTTTGAGAATAGAAACACTGTTGCCTTGTTATATATTATTTTTCTTTCAGTCAATGTGAATTAGAAAATTTAAGAAAAATCTTAATTCCTAAAGGATATGCAAAAAACATCGTTCCTACAAAATCAGGTAAGTTGAATATCTGGCATATTCTTCCATAATATGATTTTCATTCAAGAAAACAATTTTAAATTATCAATGTTGAAATGTCACAAAATGTATTTATTTAATTGTTAATGTAAATAAGTACTTTATATTTTTAAATTATAAGCTAAAGTTAAAAGTATTGGGGGTAAATTATACTTTAAATTGGGGGTAAATTATACTTTCATTAAATTTATAATAACAAAATAATTTTTGGTGATATTAAATTTTTTAATTATAATTTGATATGTACTTACTATCCGAATGTCAAAATTCGAGAATTTTACTTTGAGATGTTTTTTATTTCTAATTTCGGTTATCATACACACACAAAATCCATTATTATTATATAATCTAACGAGTAAATTATAAATACGTATCATATATATATAATATGCATCTTTGACTAAATTTACTAAATATAACTAAATTTGCATTTAAAATAATGAAATGATTAATATCAATTTTAGTTTATAAGTTATTTCATGTCAAATAATGTACTTGAATAAAATTTTTTGTCTATTTCAGAGAAGAAACCAACTCTTGTGTATGTTTCTGTTCATGTTCTAGATATTGATTATATTCTAGAAGAAAAAATGGTATAGATTATTTTCTATAATCATTTAAAATTTTATTCATATGACTCTATTGTGCAGAATAAGGAACATAATAAATGAAGAAACATTAGATAATCATTGAGATAATAAATTACACATTAACATCTATGACAACTATTGTATAAAGTTAAATAAATTTTATTACTAATTTAGTAATTCAGTTCAGTAAATTTTATTAAGATAATTACTATGAATACTTCAATTTAATCTGGATAACAATCATTAGATTTTAAGAATTTTAATAGTTAATATCACAATGTAAACAAAATTGTTAACCATTTTCTCTTCTTAAAATTATTTCAGTATATGGTCTTATTATGTCAATCGTAAGGATGCAAAAATTTAATATAAGATTAGATATAAATTTAAACAATCTTAAAATAACTTTATTACGATTTTAAAATTTTGAGTTAATGGTCGTTGTTAAAATATAGTCATTTTAATGCAAATATTTGTGATTGTTGTTTTAATTTAGTTACAATTTTAAATTTCATCATGAAATTTGAAATAAAAAATAAATTTAAAAATGGCAAATAATTTACAAAACAAATCTTCTTTACAAGTTATATTTAATTTTTTTAACTTGTTAACAAAAGCCTTTTTCAATATTTTTGTGAAACATAAATATTTGAGTTACAAATTTAAATTATTTGCATTAAAATAAAATTAAAAATGCACATGTAATACATAAAAATTGTCAGCGCTATTAATATTGAAAAATGTTAAGTAATGAATAGAAAACTTCTTTTTTCTGAGTAATATTATATTGAATCCATCATAAGTTGTCAACATTTGGGAAAATTTTGTATTGAAAATTCTTTGCACTGTGATTATATAAGAAAAATTAAAATCTATATATTTGATTTTAAATTTATCTATTTCACATGTAAAATATTAATTTGATTTTTTAAAATTTTGTTTCAGTTGCAGTATTTTATTTTACAGAATAGTTAAGTATGTTTTTAGAAAATTATTTTTTATCAAAACATCATTTTTTTATTTAATTACACAATGCCTCAGGTCTTTGTTATATTTTTTTTAATTAAAAAGTATCTATTTACTTAGTAACATATATATACATAGACAATAACAGTTAGTCACAACTAATGTTTTATCAATATTCAAAACAAGCTTGTTGGAATAGTATTCAATATTTAATTTATAACCCTTTTCAAAAATTATCAAACTGTTCAATATAAAATTTAAATCATCAATTAGCGCCTGAAAAATCTTCAGCGTAACATTGGGTTGTTCGGAAAGTCGTTTTTCTTGCATGGATCAATTTATGCTAGTAAAAAGCAACAACTTTATGACTGTGGAATCGTGCTACTACCAGAAAGATGGTAAAAGCTATTGGATTAAAATGAACAATGTGCAATGCGATAAAATTTTTTATTATATTTACGTTTTTCATTTTCATGAAAAACGAACTGACTTTTCGAACAACCAAATAGTTTATGATAAAAATTTCACAACTTTTATATTTTGAAAATGATATTTATTTTATTATGTTTTTGCAGTCAGATAAATAGCTATGTTTAAATATGCATAGGGCAACCACTTTAAGATAGCTTACTGAAACTACACTTTTATTTATATATTCTTTTAGCAATCAATTTAACTGAAGAAAACGTTTTAATTTATTTATTAGAAGCTGAGTTAATTTGTTTTCTAAAATTAAAATTATTGAAATATCATTTTAAATGAATATTACGTCCTTATTTGTTAGAAGAATCAATTTACATTTGAAACATTTTTTTTAAAAATGATTAAAAGAATTTACATCTGAAATTATTGTTTAAAACAAATTGCAGAAGAAGAGATCGTGAAATATTTGTATATTGCTTGAATTTTTTCAGTGTTAAGAAATTTAATAATCTTTAAACTTTATTGACATATTAACTGTTTTAATATGTGTATGAAAGTTTACCCATTTAGTTACGACTAATTATTTATTGTAATAACTTTATGTGCATTGCTGACAAATGTAGTATGAATATGACTGACAAAATTTGTTTCTTCTCAGTCGCTTCAGACAGTCGTATTAACCAAGTATTTACGTTATATTGCTCTTTGACTTCATGGATAATCTTTATCAACTTCTATGTAAATTGAAAAATAAACTCGGATTGTTTTCAGTTTAATACTTTGAAAATTCTAGAAAAAAAAATAATTGAAGAAAAAATTTGCTGTTTATGGAAATGTTTAGATATTTATATCTGCATATGATACCTAATGTCCTTTTGTTCATTTTAAATAAACACAAATATAATATCATGAGATGATAATTCGTAAATAAATGTGTTTTACTAAATGGATTTTACTTTTATTAGGAATTTTCAATGAATTTGAACTTATATGAGTTCTGGAGAGATGATAGATTGAACTTATCTTGCTTTGAAAAACGAGAAGAAATTCCAAAGGAATTCATCTTCGATATCTGGACACCTGATATTATTTTCGAAAATTTGAAGCAAGGATTTGTTCATACATTACCAATGCCCAACATCATCTTGTGGGTTGTTGATCATGGATATTTAAACCGCATTACGAGGTATGAAATTGATATTGTGCAAATGTGTTACAAAAAATTAACACTATTATCGGAAAAATATTTTCAAGTTTCAGAAAATGATAACTTCCTGATACTCGTTATGTATTATACTTTTATCATTTAAGCAATTTATTACTTAAAAAAAACTGATCTAATTTTATATACCAATCTAATTTTTATATACCAATATGTTTAAATTCCATATATCATTTTAATTTTCTGTAAAACCAATACAGGAAAATTATTTTATAACATCCACAGTACCTCGCATTCTTTCGAAATATTTTCAGTACATCATTTTAAAGAATATAATGAAGTATTTACAATATCCATCACTCATATAAACTAAATTTTTCTATTATTTATCAAGCACTTATGTTTCCAACAGAATTTTTTTGTTTTCGTTAGATAATAAGAGTTTCATTAATGTTATTTAATCGGAACTATATAATATGTACTGGGATGTATATGATCAAATTGTCAGTATTATTTATAAACAGTTCTATTTAGTGCTATCTATAAATAGCATGAACATAGTAAAGCAAATTTGATTAAATTAAAGTATACAATGCTTTAATTTTTATTCTCATTGTTGCTTGTTATATTTTGAACACTTATTATATGAAGTTATTGTGTATTTTTATGATATTCCACCGTAATAAAAATCATTAATAGTTTTGGAGCTTTAATTATACTTCATTTAAATGAAGGAAATATATAATACAAAAAGAAAAGGAATTTTAAAGTCAAAGAAAATCAGCAAACTACGTAATTTAAAGATTTCGTGCATTACCATTTATTTTTTTATTTTAGAATTTTTGAATATCAATATTATTTCCATCTTTGTTTCCTTTGTACTCTCCACTGAAATACAAATTTTACGCATTCTGAGATTAGGTTACATAATACTAAAAATACATCTGAATCATCATTGTTGAGTATGTTTGCTTGACAGCGGGGGTGAAATAAATCTATTTTTTTAAATTTTTATTCATCTATCTTCATTTATACTGGTAAAATACTTAATAACAATTTGGATATTTACGAATATTAAAATGCTGTTTGTTTTTAATTTGGGATGGAAAATTATATTTATTGTATTTAAAATTGCATTTTGTTTTCCAAATGAGTAAATAAAAAAAAATGGAATGTTTTTTCTCTAAGTATTATATTTTAAATTATAAATTTGGATTATTTTAAAAATAAATTTTTATTTCCATTCCTTAAGGTACAGTGTGCGATTGAGCTGCAATATGGATCTACACAAATATCCCATGGATACACAAAACTGTTATCTTCATATGGATTCTTGTAAGTTAAATTATAAACATTTAATTTTTATGAAAATAAAATCTAATTATTTTCAAATATTATATTTATAACTAGTAAATATGTAAAGTTTTAGTAGCTTAAAAATGTAAAATTACAAGTACATTAAGAAGTAATACAATGAAAGGTATTGATAGCTTCAAAATTTTAAATTTCTGTAATTTATAGCATATATTTTTGTAGAATAAACTCACATAGGAGAAAATAATTTAATATTTATATACCTGAAAATTATAATTATGAATTTGTATTCATAACTCAATTGGTAATTTAGTAACAAATAGCAAAAACATATAATATTAATTGTACATAGATCCAAAAGATACTTACAATTTCCTTGATATTTTAAATGAGAATTATTATACGAGTTCATATTTTACATGTGAAATGGTGCATGATTTTCACCTGAAGACCAAAGGAACATTAGAAATTCCTAACAAGATGAGCCTGAACAAATCCTTTTAGAATAGCGTTTCAACATGTTTGAATTTATTGTAGAAAATCAAATGAAACCAATTTTATTCGCAACTAAGCCATCCTTACTCGATTTTAGATTTATATGTGGAATTCTTTACCAATTCATTGTGACAAGCGTACAGATAAGTGAATAGATTTAAGAATTAAAATAAGTCTTTGTGATTTTTTTAGATTACTCCTTTGTGTGATATATTTCATCTAAAAACATGATAAATTTATATATGACTATCAAACGCTTTCAATGTTTATAATTTACTTTGTTCATAGATTTTTTTTCTGCAAAAGAAGAGTATCCTTTTAAACAACGCTATAAGACTCTTTGCCCTTTTTTAAAATTCTCCGCTAGATGACACTACCAGAGGATCCACTCCCTCAATTTTGACATTGATTGAAAGGGAAGGAAATTTTCTCCAGACCATTGCACCCATAGTAACTGCTCAATGACCCACTATAGGACTTTCGATTCCACAGATTTAAATCTGCGGAAACGAAAGGTGGAGCACGTATATCGTTTATACTCGGTGGGTTTTTGGCGGCATTGGGAATCGAACCCCACCCTTCCATATGGAAGACCGATACTCTATCCAGTAGGCTATTACGGCCTGTTAAACAGAAGAAATTATGAAAGTAATGGGTGCAATATTTATTCGAAAGAAAAAAATGTACTTTTAAAATTATTTGAAATTTTCAGTATTAAACTTTCAACTATGAAATTCATTGAAATAAGCATTTCATGTCTTTTTAAATTTTCAATTATTAATTTAAATATGTTTTCAAAAATCATTGATTTACATATTCTTTACCATGTAACAAGATGTATAAAAATAATGATAAAACTAAGAAAAATTGTAATGTATGTTACATTTTATGGTATGAAATGAAATATAAAGTTATACCAGATTTGCCGTTTTATAAGACGTGCTTTTTACCTTTGAAATAGGTCTGTCTGAAAAACTGGATGCGTCTTATACATGGATATCCATTTTCTGACTGCATTTATTTCTGGCACTTCCCTCTGTTCAGAATTATGCTATCTTTACTTCTTTCCATGTAGAGTACAAATATTAAAGTTACGTAGATTTCAGTAAATGCGCATGCACTTTCATCGAATATCACAGTTATGTTCTGTTAAACTTTCCAATTTTTGTGAATGAATTTTAGGTGTGTAAAATTTCTGTTGTTCAATCTACTTAAGTTTCTTTCCAAGTTTGATCTAAAAAACAGTGTTTGTAATGGTATAACATTGCATATAAATTATGTGTGATTTTAATCATGTTAAAAAACCTGGAAAAGGGACTACAGAGAAGCCTTTCAACTCCAACTGAGAAAATGATAAAAACTTGTTGAAATTAAGAAGAGATTCTAAAAATAGAAATTCGCAGTAAACATAACCTACGGGACCTATATGATACAGAAAAAGTGAATAAATCATTTAAGGAGAGTGATATTTGTCATGAATTAAACAGTGCGTGGGACTATTTGATGTATCAAGATTCAGATGCTTATTTAGATACTGTTTTACGTCATTCTTCATTTAGCTCTAAAGACGAGTTTCTGGAATTTCATAAAGAAAATTAAAAGATGTCATTTTCGAGAGAGATTGGGTATTTGTAGAAAGTATTAATGTGTATTATTTTATATCTAGAGTGCTGTAAATATATCATATCACTCAATAAAGTTTTATATTTTAAGAATGCATACACGAGTAAAAAGGAGTTGCATCTTTTACGTCAGCAAATACAATAACTAAATGAAACCATACCAAATAACAACGATAGAAATCATATTTTAAATTTCTATTTTGAAATTCGTTTTAGAAATAAATAATAATCCATAAGAGAAATGATCAATAAAAGCTATTATTATTTGTATATTTAGAGTACTTTTTATATATTTTCTGTTCTAATGTTTATAAATTTTGAAGATATATTTTTTTTTACACAAGTAACACATTAATTTTTTTTTTCAATTATATTAGTATGGTTTCATTATAAATTTATGATTTTAAATTTAAATTTACTCCAAAAATTGATAAAAATTTTAATGGTATTTTAAATCTTGTTTAAATGGGTGGTTAAACTCTTTTTTGTGTATTCAATGGTGATCATTAAAAATAGTGTGGTAGGTTTATTCGCTAAATTATTATGATTTAAAAATATTTATACTTAGTAATAATGTAACGTAAAAATATAGTTACGTAGTTAATAAAGTATATATATGTTTCTTTTTTAGTATCAAATAATGATTCGAAAATGTTGCTGAAGTGGTTCCATGAAAGAAAAGAAAAGGATAGAAAAATTAAAAATCTTCTTATATCAAATATAAATCCTTTAAAATATAAACTAGTGAGTCTAACACCAGGCAGTGTATGCAATGAATGGCCAAATGGTAAATTGTTTTTAAATTTTGGAGTATTATAATTGATTTTAAGATGAAGCTTTCTGTATGAATGATAAATTTACATTCCAGACCATTAATAAATTTCAAGAAATTTTGTGAAATATGAAAAACTTGTAATGGAAATCACTGACTGTAAGCACATTTATTTATAACTTTTAGTTCTTCTGCGATTATAATAATTTTAGTGGAGTAGAAAATTAAAATAGAAATTGACTCATTAGTTAAAGGAGATGCTGTCTGAAAATATATTTCAATTTTATAGTGAAAATTTTAAAAATAATTATTTTACAAAATACTAATAGCTTCTTTATTATTTACATCTGGTAGAATTTGATATAAGTCAATAACATTTTTTTATTGATGTATGTCTCCTTGATAATTGGTGATTGGTTCTTTGTATTCCATCTTTAATATTTTTGTCTATAATTGAAATACTGACTTACGAAATAAGTGATAATAAATCTAGTAGAAAATTATATCAAACAGTATAAAAATCGTATTTTGAAAATATTTTGGTATTGTTGTGATAATTACATTGAAAGAAAATTTCATTTCTCAGGAAGCAGTTTCAATATAAAAATAAAAAGAAAGTTTAAATTTTTTGACAATGAAAATGGATAGGAAAGTAATCAGTCGAAAAAAATGAAAATGGCTCTAAAGTCGAAAAATATTTTAAATCAGTTTTAATATTTATAACTTATAACATCATTGCAAGATAAACAAATGAGTTTTTTTTTATTTTTATGTCTCACTGAACATGTATTTGAAATATATTTTGCTTTTTGAAGTTTATAAAAAGCAATAATTAAATTTTTAGCTAATATGTATTTGGGAAAGTATTTTCTATTTATTTCTGTATATGAAAGTTTGGTTTATATATTAGATTTGTATTTAATTTAAAAACAGGAAAACTTCATATGATAAGAATAGCTTATATATCAGCTATTAAAGGATGCTTAGTTGGACTTTAAATTGAATCTTCTGAATTATACTCACATAATTATATATAAGAAAACATATAATACTCTGGTTCTAGTATTTTGCGTGATTGGTTGTGAAAAATAAGCATAATTTTAATATTCATAACATTATCAGTCTCTTGATCGTAACTCATTTGAATACATGTAGATAAGATTTGGTCGTCACATTTCACACTTTTTCAATAGCTTCCAAAATCCACTCTTCTCTCCAGTGGTTGTGGGTTTAACCAAAACAGCCTTTAATGTAACAATAATTTAATTATTCAAAGTTAAGTTACACACAATAACAAACAGAAACACTACATTAAAAGGATGATAAAACACATCCGAAGAGTTCGAAATCAAGAACCTAAGGAACTGTTTTTCCTTCTCCCCGCTAATGGCGCTCTCGGAAAGGAAGAGAGAGAGAGAAAGTGAAGTGTGAGACTCTCTTATAAAGTTCTGCAGAGAAAAGTCAAAAAAGAAAAAAAGAAAGAAATTAAGAAGTATCAAAAGAATTCAATTTTTATAAACTTTAAATAAAATAAATTTAAATGAAATTTATCATTTGTCAGTAATTTGTGAACTTAAGTGATTTCATTGTCTTGATTCAAGAATTGTGTGTGACCTATTCTAATATGTTTTATGCAATCATTATGCCTTTCATAAATTAAATAAAATGTCTGATTATCTGATGTGAAATAATTACTTCTGAAATCAGTGATTTTTTATAAATATACAAAATAAGCAATTATAAATTACATTGCAGGTAACTATACAACTCTGTATGCTAATTTTACACTCGAACGTCGGATCAGCAGTCATGTATTCAATTTTTATATCCCGAGTGGCTTAGTTGTTCTTCTCTCGTCTCTCACCTTCTGGTACAGTGTCAAATCTGCTTCGGCAAGACTGACAGTAGGTCTTACCTCCCTCCTAACCCTGTCCACAGAAGCATGGCAGGCACATAATGGTTTGCCATCCATCAGTTATCTTACAGCTCTGGACCTCTGGCTTTTCTCGTGCATCATTCAAGTTTTCCTCACGCTGGTCGTCTACACAGCTATCTATCATTTATCCAGGAACAAAGTAAGAATTATTAAACTTAAATGTAAAATCTTTGAATTGAATCGGATAACATTTTTTTGAAATTGAGTTGTTTATGCAGTGTTTTGCTCATGGAGAAGAGAAATTAGAAAATTTATTTCACATTTCACGGTTTCGTGTAAATATAAAATAAATTATTGGTGCCTTAATATGATTCCAATGAATAAATTTAATTTAAGAAATTAAATAAAATGAGACAGTTCGAGAGCTTATATTTATTTTTTAATATTTTAAAATGTATATGTAATACCTTTAACAGAAATGAAATTAGAACAAATGTGTGAATTAAAATTTATGGGAGTTATGTTCATGTGCTGAACATCTGTGATATATAGGGGTAACTAATATTTAATTCAGTTATAATATAATTACAACTTTATATGGCGTGGTTAAATATACTGAATATTGGACTCACTGAGATCAATATAACAGTAAAACAGAGCTTTTGAGACCATAGAATTTGGGTTCAATCTTGGTTACTTTTAAACAATAAAAATGAATGATAGTGTTTTGCATTTTTGTCTGTTGAGGTGGGTGTTTAATTGTAATAAGCATTTAATACCTTACAATATATGAGTGAATCCAACAATCTATACAAAATCCTCCAGGAAGGCAATTTACGAGGTCGATATCAAAGTGTCTATTAGTGGTCTTTAGTTATTAGAGTACCCGTTAAGTGGAGCACAAAATAAAAAGAAAGTCTTTTTGTAACATCATAATTCCCAATACTGTGAATAAAATAATTTATTGAGCTAAGGAAAATATTTTAATAATAAGTAGTTTATATCAAAAGATCTTTTATAACTAACAGTGTCTTTTGTAAGTCATAATGATTAATAAATAAACTGATTTAATAAAAAAAACAATTAATATGTTTAGATGATTTAAAAAAAGTGCTAATATTATTTCATTACATTAATTCGAAAAGTTGAAAATAAGTTAAAGAAAAAAAAAGGGGGGGGCATTCAGAAGAGGAACATTTTATTCTCAGATAGGAGAAATATGATTCAAATTGTCTAGTAACATTTAGGTGAATAAAATCAAAAATTCATAATTGTGTTAAAAATACCGGAAATTTAACAAATTTTTAAAAATATATGATTCAATTATGTGAGCTGTGATTTATTTCTCCTCTTTAAATAATGTGTCTTACTATAAAATCATAATCAAATCCTATAAATATTGGGGTATGTTAAATGACATGAAGTCGATTTCTGTCCACGAAAATCACCATAGAACATGCTGCTAATTGAAAACAAATGCAAAATTTATAAGTTGAAAAACCTAAATGTATTTCTATAAAATCTAGATTATATATTCAAAACTGTTTTTCCGCAATTTAACAGCCTAGCTTAACTGGTAATCAGTGAATTATACAATATATATATATATATATATATATATATATATATATATATATATATATATATATATATATATATATATATATATATACATATATATATATATGCATTAAATTACATCTTGACGCAAATAAAAATTTGCAGGAACAATTTAAAAATATTTCCAAAATATTTCCTTGTAGACTATTCTGTAGATTTCGATATAAATGTAAATTATAAGTTATAATTCACAAAAACTCATTATTTTCAAGAATATCCTAATTATTTTACAATAAATTTTCGCAAGAACAATTAAATTTGCTTGCATGGTTTTACTATTTTTATGCAAGTAAAATGAACAATGCTACTTTCCAACAAAATGCAAACACTGAAGAACGTATTCAAATCATGTAAAATTTTAAATATATGCTTAAATTGATAAAACATGCAAATCATTTTCATTGCAACGCATATGCATTTCACTGTAAATCTTAGTGCCATTTGCAAGCACTAAGAATCGCCAATTTGAAGAATGGCGATTATTTTTTTTTGCATGTTTTTTTTTTCCTTTTTCTTTATGTAAGATGTTTAACTGTACTTTGTACAAGACATCAAACATCTTCCAAACAAGTTTCCAAGTTCAACCAATCTGTTGACATTCATTAGTATCCATTGGAAAAACGGATTATCCTTCAAAGATATAGATGATCGTGTTGGAGGAAACTAAGCTACTGTCATGGAGACAGCAATCTCTTTATGCAATACGAAGCGATGGATCATCCATCTTCCTTGCACCACTTCACGTGACGACAGGCATATTGTGTTTATTACAGACATGGTTCACTCATAATGAACCATATCATAAAAGATTCTTTCATTATTCGGTGCTTGATTGAGCTATTTGATGTCATTTGTAATTGAGTGGAAGGTACACTAGACATCCCTTTTGTTTTATCCTTTACTCAAATCCGCAGACGTTTGTGCCACCAATGTTGCGGTAAACGAGGGACACTAATAGCACAATGAAACGGCATTGTCATTATTGACGAGTTATATTTCTTCTCCAACACCAAACTTGAATACAATGATAGTCTTAAATTCAAATCTGGAAACACAATAATAAAAGATTACTTAACTATTGCGTTATTCATTGCTGCACTAGTCCTGCACCCGTTATCATAGCTTAGAATGGTATTGAATTTCACAACTGCATCTTTTGACCTATGTATTGCTTGTGTGCTGAACAGCTACAGCTGCATGAATAAGGTGTTGGAACACGTGATCCATCCACATTTTACACGCTTGCTATCAGCCATACTCAACAGCTCATGATGTCCATACTTTTCTGGATTGGGATACACCACCAGTTTCGGCATTATGTGGAAGTAGCATGGAACAGCTATAGGTAAAAAATGCATCCAGCGTTTATTTTATTCTAAGCTGCGACGTGCGGTAATGGTTATCGCCAAGAACAGAAACTACAATAACTACTGCTTTTGCCATCATTTATACTCCACTATAATCTGTAGTATGAATCATTTGATTTTTGTATAATGTATTATCTGTCGAATAAATTTTGATGTAATATATAGCCCTTTTTACAGAATTTGTGTGGACAGTAATGCATTTTTTTTTGGTCTTTCTTAATTAAATTTAAAAAAGAATTTCTCATTTGAATCAATCTTTTATTAGAGCACATTTATGGATAAATAAATGAAAACTTAAATGTTTTACATTTATAATACTTATATATTAAAATTTCATAAATAATCATTTTCTGTTGCTCTAATTTGATTTATGTTTTTCATTTATAACAATATTTTATTTTTTTAGGAGTACAAGCGAAAAATAATTCGCAAAGACTATAAGGCACCACCAAAATCTAAAGCGAATCGTGTTTTTGAATGGAATTGCATTGCAAACGATATTATATATGCTAAAGAAATTGCAGAAGAAAGAAATGAACAGAACTCATCTAATGACGATGGGGAATTTAATGGGGAACCTGGAGCTGACGTTGAAACATTGGATAAAATATGTCGATATTTATTTCCAATCGGCTTTGCAGTGTTTGCTATTGCATATTGGATATACTATTTATCTTGAATAAATATGATTAAAAAATAAGGATAATATTGTAAATTATGTAAAAATATATAAAATTTATTACTAAACTGTTTGTATGTTTTTATTTTTACTCTACATTAGTGCTTAAGAGCTAAAAACTATTCTATTCAAATATAATAAACATAAATTTGTATTTAATTGAAATTTATACACAATGCACAACTGTAGACTTACCCGAAAACTAAAATAATTAATTTAGAATTCTAAAAGTCATAATATGGGTTTTTTTTCCTTCATAAACTTAAGAAAATTATGTGACTCAATGACAAAAAATGTTTAAACAAATACATAAAATTATAATTAATTAATGTATATAATTTGAGTCAATTAAAACATATGACAATGAAAAAGGGCAAAATAATACTAATTTTATATAAAAGCGCATCTGAGCAATCATCAACAATTTCCATCAAGCCTTGAAATTCAAACGTTTTGCATCTGATCATTATTGCTTTGTTTTCTTTTATATTTCAACAACTATATTTGCTGTCACTTATTTGCTATCTATACATTTCTATCAATAATCACTATAATATATTTCTATCGACTGTATTTGATGCCCCGATTTAGTGACTTATTCAGCACCAAATTTGATCTTTTTATCTCAGAGTTGTACAAATGAATGAACAAAAGACCAATAGAAAACACGAAATTTGTAATATAAATATTATTTTATTATGGCATTATTCGATTAGGTCAGACATCAACATAAATATAAAATATTTTGAGAAGGTGTTTTAGAGACACCTGATTGCTATTTATGGCCTTATTTTATAAGAAATATATGTATTTAATGCAAAAATTTTTACTATTTTACTTAAATAACTCGCAATAATTTATAAATTATTTTACTTCATATATTTATTATTTATAAAGAATCTTTCCTAATAGTTAAGTTTTTTCATTAAAAATTTTCATGTGCATATATGTTAAATGCAATTGTTTATGGAAAATAAACTGATATTCTGTGCATTATCTTTTGTCCTTATTTAATTATTTGTTATTAATGCTATGATTATTTAAGTGCTATAATTTCATTAGGGATCATTTAAATTCAAAAATTACTTTCAGAATTTTAAAAATTTAAAAATTCAGAACACTTGTTGCTGTTACTAATGACACTTTGACAAGCCAAGCTCGCTATGCCTTGGCTATGCGAATTTAAGTCAATTGGGAGACTCTTTTGTTTAATCAGAGCAGAATGAAGGTGAAAGTACGACTTTTACTCTGCAAATCCTCCGATAGATGGCAGCAACAGAGGATCTTCTCCCTCACTTTTGGTATTGAAGGGGGAGTAAATTTCTCCAGACCATTGCACCCATGGTGACTGTTCAACGACCGACCACAGGATTTTCGATTCCACAGTTTTTTTAACCTGTAATTTACTAAACAAGTGTACTAATATTATACTTTAGATAACTAGAATAATTACAGTTATAGTAAATACAGAAAAACAGTGCTTTGTAAATTTTCTCATTCTTTTGTTTCTTTCTTAATTTGCAGTATGACAACACATGGGAAATCTAATATTTTAAAGATTATAGGCTGTATTTTTGATAACCTACATTAAAATACTTCCCATACTGAGCTGTATTTATTAAGACATTAAAATTTTGTTGAGATCAGTACTATAATCTTAAAAATACGATATAGAACAAAAAATATCACATTATTACGTAGGTCGCTGTGTTCTGGTTGGTTAGGAGGTCGTTCTCATTATCTGAAGGTAGAGATTTCAAATCCCGGTTTAATCAAAGATCCATCATGTTCCCTAAATGCTGATGGCGTATGTTAAAACTGGAGATGGTCACAATGTCCTCCAAAATGATACCTCTGGGGGCTGCAGGCCGAGTTTTGTTAATCTTTTGCTCGGCCCGTGCTTCAAAATCATGAAAACTCTACCTGACTACTTCTGTGTAACTGGTAGAACCCAACTCAGAGCTAAGTATATGCCATTATGCTGCTGCAACAACATTATTTTGTAAGACAAAATATTTAATTATTTTTAATTTGAATTTTGTTGAAAATATAATAGAATCTGGTATTTTAAAAATAATTATTTGCAGACATTATTGACTTAAACTTTTTACTGTGACATAACGAAGAAATTTTTTTTTCAAATAAGAAATGAAAATACTAACATTCACGTGCATTTATTTGATTTAATAATATTTCCCTGTAAATTATTGCAAAAAAAAAACATGTTTAGGTTATTTACCAATAAATTTAGAAATTCCATTTTAGTTGTAACCCAACATCTAAAAATTTTAAAGCCCAACATACGAGTTTACGGTATTGAATTCACATTAGTAAAATTTGTTTTGAAAAACAACTTTTGGTTGCCATCAGTTATTAGCTATTATATATCAATTTGAGTATTAAGGAAGCAATTTTTTGTTGAACCAGCAAAGGATTAGTTTTTAAAACAGCAATTTGATTTGACTTTTTAAATTTAAGAATTCAAAAAAAATTGTGCTCTGAAAAGAGAAAAATAGCTGTGGTTGTTTAAAGTTTCACAAGAGTTTTCCTCTTGAATTACATTGTCCTTTAACACACAAAATTTTAGTAAACATTTGATAGCTTTGATTAGTAGGGCGAATAGATGTAAAAGTGTTAAGTATGTTATTTAGAAAAGAGTAGCTATGTAATGTATGTTAAACCATCTGGAAACTAGTAAATGGAGCAATATTTTAAAATGGTTTTATAAGTTTAGGAAGCACATTGAAGCTAAGCTGTTGAGGCCTCAGTGGCCTAGCTAAAAAACAGTTTATTCTCATAAACAAAAGACGAATTCTAACCCAATGGAAAATTCATCATTTACGACTGATCTCGTAAAATAAGTAGTGGCCACAATGGCTTTTCACTTTAGTGGAGACGAAAATATCAGCCCAGTTGTAGACTACATATTTTGATCTCGGTTCAAAATTATGAGACGAATTCCATCTGCTTAACAGCTTTATCCAGAAGAAATAAACAACCAAAAACGTATTGCAAACAAATAAATAAACCAAAAATCATATAAATATAGAATAAAAATTATTTAACTCTATTATATATTTTTCAAATTTATCTGCTATTTTTCACGCTATTAATTGGATTGAAATTATTTTGGCAACTCTATGTTGCTTATGCAAATCTATCTCTTAGTTGTTTAAAAAATAAATAGTTTAAAAAACATTGATGTCAATTAGGGTACCTACCATAGCATATGATCACATTGTCTCTTTTCTTGTGGGATTTGGTTAGTTCTGAGGAGTGTCAGTTCAAGTGGCAAATTTATCACTTGACAGTAATCTAAATTTATGAAGTCACTGGTTTCATTAAGTTAATTTTAAATGCGGAAAATTGAAACCTTAAAATATAATGCAAACAAACAAGAATAAATGTTCTAGCAAATTTATAAACCAGTTAAAACTAGTATTGTACATAAAATAACTAGTTTTTAGCTGTACATAAAATAACTAGATTTTAGCTGTACATAAAAAAACTAGTTTTTAGTTGTACATAAAAAAACCAGTTTTTAGTTGTACATAAAAAAACCAGTTTTTAGTTGTACATAAAAAACTAGTTTTAGTTGTACATAAAATTACTAGTTTTTAGTTGTACATAAAAAAACCAGTTTTTAGTTGTACATAAAAAAACTAGTTTTAGTTGTACATAAAATTAGTCTTAGTTAGTATAAGTTTTTTATTCTATACTACTACATTTAACTAATGTACTAGTATAGAATAAAAAAATTTCAGAAAGACAAAAGGAATTTGTTCAAATTATAATTTTAATTAAATTAATGTTTCTTATTTAGTAAAAGTTTTATTTCACATGATGATAATGAAAAAAAGCATCAAGTTTGTAAATCAATCAATAAAATTAATTAATCACGTAGCATTTATTAACTTGTTTTTTAAAGGAACAATAAAATAATTTTAATTGAAAAATATGATAAAGATAATCATTGAATCTAAAATTTTTCATTATATTTCATTTAATGATGACAAGTATTAAAATATTTGTCAAGCGATATATATCTTAAAATCATAAAATGCTACAGTTTGTCGGAACAGTTTAAATACAAAACATAGATTATTGGGATGTTCGAAAATGTACTACTCTGTCTGTAAGATGCATTTAATACCCGTTAAACGATATGGTAATAAAAGTATGAAAAAACAAAATTAGTTCTTTTTTTTGTGCCGGATAGGCTGGCAATATGGAATGCGCTGTGCTCCACTTTTCCATCTGAACCGTATTTGGTGTGGAGTCCGACTTCTTCAATACACACTCATGCCATAGGGACCCATTTATAGGGTAGACAACCATTCATACCTCATTCATACACAGAAATGACAAAGACAGGATAGAGAGAGAAATAAAATACATCCATGCCTGGACCGGGATTCGAACGCAGGGCCTCCCTATCCGCAGTCAGGCACTCTGACCACTAGACAGGACGATATGCAAAATTAGTTTTAATTTTGTGTTATAAATTATATGTATTGACAAATACACACAAAAAACATTACAAAAATGTGGAGTGTTCCTTAAAATAATTGAATTATACTCAATGATTAAGCCGTGATTATCATAAAAGTTTGATTCATTTTACAGTATTTTCAAAAAGCAATCAATCTGTACTATTAACCTTTAAAATAATCACTAACTTTAACCGAAGTGTTATGAAAACTAGTCTAGATATATAATATTTATTCTCTTATATACATTTTTATTCTCTTATATTTAATAACATTTTGATATTCAAATTTTTTCTTGGAATTTTAATATACATGTTTTCATAGTACATTTCTTGAGAATAGGAGCGATTGTTTTCATTTAGACATTTGTTCAGTTTCTAACAACAAATCTTAGAAGGAAAACAAAATTTTTTTTTATTAAATTTCTATTGTACCTAAATATAATGTATAATGTCAAGTATTATATAATAAATGAAAATACTTTTCTGAACATTATTAAAATACTTTTCAAAATTAGATATAAATAATTTTTACGTAATAACTTTACTATACTGTTAGTTTAATTTTTCATTAAAATTATCAAACATAAAAAATGCCGTATTCTTTTGTTTTTTACACTTTGTTGCAACTTTCTTTATCAATTCAATTAATTTTATTTGGCTTCAATGCATCGGTTACTGTGATTCATGTCTAAAATTTGTTATCATTTTCCAAAAATTTTTAAGCTTTTTCTGTCTTCTGCTTTTTATTTAAAAAATTTCTAGCTTTTGACTTTTAATCTAAAATTCACATTCTTTAGCAGTGAAAAGTTTGCAAAAAATGTCTCCAAATTTTTTAAGACTTTGTGAATAAATTATTTAATTTTATCTTACTGTATAATATATCAGACATTATTTTTATTTCTGTATATTAATATCTTTCGTAGGAAAAGTTGATGTAATGATTAATTGCATTCTGAAAGCTCAAAATAAACATGAGAAAGCTTTAAAAACTTTAATTCAAATTCTAAAAACTATATCACACATTGCAACTTTTTATGTGTCATATAATAAAACGTAAAAGTATACAGATCAAATTACAAAATTAAGTAATACCTATGTTTTTGATTACAATATTTTTAATATACTTAAAAAAAAATAATTTACTAACAATTTCTTAATAAGTATTCTTGTTTTTCATGAAAATGTTTTATCCAATTTCTTTGCGTTAAGCAAACTTTATTAAATTAGTATTTATGCAGTAAGTTATATTCTAAGTGAAACAAAATGAGTTTTGGTCTAGTTTACAAATTACTATAAAAGTAAATGCTTTGTTATGTTAATAGAGAGAATTTTACTTTTAATCAATAATAAACATTTATAAAAATATTTTGAGCAAAACATTGAAAAACTTTAGGTGTACGAACTTGCTTTCAATATTTAGTTCATTGTTTTCTGATAAGATAGCTCAGAGAAATATTACTATATAGTTAAATATTCGAGTAACTTGTCACGATTTACTAAGTAGTCACGAAAATAGCCCTTTTTTGCTTAAAACTGGCAATTTCTATATGACTTATAAGTAATAAACCACTGAAACAACATTTTGCACTTTCTTGGCAAAGTTACTAAAGTAGCTTTTCGTTAAGTTAATTGTGCTTAATTTTAGAAACAATATGCCTTACTCTAAAATAAATAGCAAATAATTTGAAGAAACTTTCAATTTATAATCGGTATTAAATTATATGGTATTTTCAAAGAAATATAACATAATTTTAAATTGAAAATTAAATGAACTCGAAAATAAGTTAAAAAATTACAGATTTTATTATAAAGAAGTGAGATTTCTTTCTTGTAAGTATCAAAATATTTTTAAAAAAATTATGAGTGTTACTTTAAAAACCAAAATTAAAAACTAAAACAAAAATTTAAATTTAAAAACATAAAAATGTTTTGTAAATATCTTCCAAAACAACAAATTATGACAGCATAAATGACACTGACATCAACATAATTCAAAATAAATTGCATAAATAATAAACTATAACTTTATAATTCGATAAACTATTTGAAATAAAATAATCATTTTTCTCTTTTTCATTACAAATAAAAATATACAATGTAATTGTTTAAAACTTAATTGCGTTACAATCGTGATTTAAAAATATCCTCTATATTTTTAGTGTGTTAAAAAAGAAGAATAGAAATACCACAAAAAAGAAATGTGGATTTTGTGCCAAAAGACTTTAGTTTGCTTACACTAGTATAAAGCAAATATCAAAAAATGTAAAATCTGAAATCGATTCAAGATTAGTTATTGCTGAGGGGTTTTTAAAGCTGTTTTGATTATGCTGAAAGTAGGTAGAAAAATAAGGGAAAAATTAAAATAAGGGAAATAAGGGAAAGTATTATTTTTATAAAAAAGCAACTGTTGTACAATATTTCATGTAAAGTGATAATAGCAATCTTCATAATTGATAGTGTGAAATATTTGTTCATCAATTTATGATCGGTAAAAATATTTTTAATTACATACTGATTCTGAGGAATGTTCTTAGAGGAATTCATTTCATTTGAAAAAAATGATATTAAAGTTCGAAATAGGCAAGATGTCTTTTTGTGTGAAATATATAAACTTAATATTCTTCTCTTTTAAAATTCACTAAAAAATTAAGAACTAGAATAAAAAATTATCATTGAGAGAGAGAGAGAGAGAGACACACACAAATGTTTTAATAAAACAAGAAATATATCTCAATACACACAATTTCATAGCCTTCATTTTAATATTTTTTTGAATAAAAGTTATTGTGTTTGGATACTTTTAATTTCGAATTACATAATTTCTGTGAATAATTTTTCACTGCAATATTAATATTAATATTTTTTACTATTGTAATGTTTTATCCCATAAATCTATATAAAAACATACATTCTAACTCTTTAGAAAAGAAACTACATGTGTTAATTTAAAACAAAATTTTTTGAGATATTTAGATGTTATTTATAATTAAACGCTTCTTAATTTCCATATAATCAAATTATATTTTTAACTGTAACGCTTTTTTTGATTAAAAAACAATGAATGAAAAATTTTTGTTGTTTCATTAAATATTTAAAACTTCCAGAATATACAAACAAGAATAACTTCTTAGAGTTTTAAGTAAAACAAATTTTCATTGTGTGCTACAAGCAGTTTGGATTTTGAAGAACTATTAGAAAAGAGAAAATCGTTAAACTTCCATCTGCGTGATAAATGGATGCTTATTTTTCCATTATAGATCAATATTCAGAGCGAAAATGTGCTGACAAACACATTTTAATATTTTTTCGAACATTTGACATGACTCGTATTGGCTTGAAGCGACAATTGGATCTTCTTCGAACATGATCTTTTGAATATTGTACTTGTTAAATACAAGAATGAATGCTAAATATCTTTGGTTATGTTTTGTATTCCATGAGACATTTATTCAAATATATTATATCTCAGCATCTAATTGGTAAGAATATTATTTCATTGTTAACAGATTCTTTGCGCAATTACCATTATATATTAACGATTTTATGATTTTTCTTAAAATAAATTATGCAAAAAGGATTAATTAATGTCATTTTGCATGCTAAATCATGAAGTTAATTGAATTTAAAACTTCCTTTTGTCTAAAACTAATAATTTTATAGCAAAAGTGCATTTAAATTTATATATTTAATTTATTGATTTATTTTAACATAAAATATACATCTGATGATATGGAAAAAACTTTGATTTTTATTTGAAAATAATTCTACAGAAGTTGATTATGAAAACATTATTCCAATTTAAATTAAAACTAAATATTAATTTGTCAGGAAAGTTTTTATTAATTTTATTATAAATATTAATTCTATCAAATTATCTCCAATAAATTTGATAGTAAGTTATTTTTATTTTACAAGAAACAAATTAGTATTTTGCAATACCTATAAATTTTTTTAATGTTAAAAGCAATACAGCTTATAAAGATATTATTCCTGGTAAACGTTTTTCATAAACTGTTAAAAACTGTCAATAAAAAACTTATTTTACTTTAAAATGAGGAAATGATTGATTTACTGCTCTCCTATTCTATAATTTAGTGAAAAAATAATCTATCGCAAATATAAAAAATACTGAAAATCATTGATAAATATATAATTATATTTATTATTTAATGTTACATATTAAATATCATAACTTTTACTATTTTTTATTTAACGTTTGATAAAATTTAATGAAAATATTAACTTTATAAATTAAATCTTTATTAATTTCTTATATAATAGCAAGTTGAAATTTTCGTGATGAAAAAATAACATTTATTGTAAATGAAATTATAAATTATACAATTAATGCAACGTTAAAGAGTTCAGAAATCAAAGATAAATTCAGTGAATTTTTAATTTTTAAGTAACTATGACATTTTCAAGCATAACATAAATAGCATAACATAACATAAATAGCATAACATAACATAAATAGCATAGCATAACATAAATAGCATAACATAACATAAATAGCATAGCATAACATAAATAGCATAGCAGAAATAATTGAAGCAAATTATTTAGCAGTAATTATAATATCATTATTTAAATGATAATTAAAATATTTTTCTTTCTTTGATGAATCTTTAATAGTTCTTGCTGTCTGAATTAATCGAGCCAACAAAACTTAAAAAGCCAAAATGATACTTTCATTATAAAATAAAATTTAGTTCAAAAATAAGTTGGCACAAATCAAACATTGCCTTTTAAAACTACTTTTACTATGATCATTTGCAAGTATTGTTATAATCATATATGTAAATTGGTAATGACCTGCTTCAAGCAAATTCAAGCATATACAATTATTTAAATATAACATGTTTACTAAAATTAAAGAATATAATTGTATGAAATATTCACTTTAAATTAATCTAAATTAATTGGGAATATTTCTTAAATGAATATAAGATTTCAGATATAATTTTTCATTTCCAAAACTGAATATAAGTTTTCCGTCTGTGGTTTTTTATAATTTTATTTTAACGAAATTACATAATTTAATAACATTATATGCTGATATTATATTTGATTTTCTGATTTGATACTAACTAAACAAGACAATTCTAAATAGTATTTTATTTAGGAAGACTTAACATGAAAATATACTTAAAACTTTAAATCCTATATTTTTAAAAATCATCTTAGATGAAAACTGCAGTGGAAAATAATTATGAACATATGAATAATTAAATGTGTAAATCTTCACATTCATTTATTTTAGTTTATACGATAAACTCTTATTTTATTTCCGATTAAAGGAAATAGTGAAAGAAACAAAACTATGCAAAATTAAACATATGATATATTATTTTAGATAATGTAGTTAAATGATCAAACCCGATTGTTAAATGATCAAACTCGATACATGAATTTTACTTATTTTTATCATGAAATGTCATATGCAGTAAAAACAGAAGAGTATTAATTTCAGTCACGTGTGACAGGTATTAGAACATACTTTATACAGAGTGGAAGGAAAATATTAAATTTTTTTAATAAGATTCATTGAGACGTTTTTGTGTATAAATATTTACTATGCTTGTGATAATTTAAAACAATTTATTCACATTTGCTTATGAAATTAATGTTATTATTTATTATATTATTTATTATTAATATTTATTTCATGATTAATTAGAAATCATTTTTTTAAGTTTTACTTTGATAAAAACTGAGTCTATTCTAAAATTCTACTTAAAATAATGCAACAAAATAATGATTAATAATTTTTTAACCTTTTGACTTTTCTGCATAATTATATATTTCAATTATCAATAATAATCTGTTAGAAATAACTGCATAATTATGTACATTTTAACTGTGTGCGTGCTAAACTAAATATTGTTAGAATGACTTTCCATATTATCAACAGTTAAACCAAGATCATTGCTATTAAATTATTTGTTTGTAATTTTATATTGGCTACTAATAACATGTTTGTCACTCAAGAATATTATAAACAAACAATTTTATTATGTAAAACTGTATTCAAGCATGCAAAATATAGATCATTTAAGCAATCTTCTTTTGAATGAGCACGTAATTTATTATGATAAAAATAATTATTACCTGGTAAACTTTCCAGTAATTTTAGCATTCACTGGACAAACAAAACAATTCAACTAAACAAAATAAGCTAGTATAGAGCGAAATTATAAATTATGTACAATTGCAAACTACAGAAATTCTTTTCATTGATTTTTGTATGAATATAGTAAAAATAAAGAATATGTAATTCAGAAAAAAACTCCATCTAAAGTATATATTTTAATAAAATTGTATATAATTTAAAACATGACTTTTGTTAGTATACTTAAAGAAAAAATAATATGTTTTTTGAATATTCATCAGTATAAAATTATTTGGTGAGAAAATTCAATTTTGTTTGCAATTATACTAATGAGTTTTTAATAATCTGTAATTTATACAAATTCTCTGATTTATACTAAATCTAATAAAAAAAATTTTTTCATGAAGATAATTTCATGCGAGAACTTTTATTGACCTTATATTGTTTTGATAACATAAAAAAAGTTAGCCACACATGTTATTTTATTGAATTTCTAAAATAAGTTATTATTTATGAAACAGAAATTATTTAAACTCATAATAGTGAATCTATCAATTTTTGTATTATCATATATTCTTTTAACAGTATAAAAAATGCATTTATATTTTACACAGTTCATAGAGAATATTTTAATGCAAAATATGGAATAAAGCAGTCAAGCGGAATTTTTTCAAAATTAGTAACTTCTAACTCATAAGGAAAACTTTTCCTATTCACCCAAAAGAAAAATTGCGTTGGAGAGGATTTCGTAGAAATTATCAATGTTGAGCTCATATTAAATCCATTTGATAACTCGCTTACATGCGTTCTGGAAACATGGGGGATAACATAAAATATCATTCTTTCATATGTTTTTTCATGTATTTTAACGATAGATGAAATCTATTTAGAATACATTTGGAATATGATCAAGACAGAAGAAATGAATTTTTAAATGTAATATTGAATAATTACAACTAAGTAGTTCAGAAACCAAGAAAACACTCTTAAAATTTAGCTTAATTGAAAAAAGCGTTTTCAAGATCTTACATGTTTAATTTTTTTATTCTTATGTCCTTTTATTTTTCCTAGGAATTGATTTCTAGAAATCATTTAGATGCTAGATCAAAGAGAAGAAATATGATTTGTTTTTATATAAAGAGATAACTCTTCACCTTCACAAGAAGGTTATAAAATTCGTTTACAAAATTTTCCTCCTAATTTCAGCTCCAAATACTACAGCATGGTATGTTGTCGACTAGGATCCAAAGTATAAGATTAAAGGTGAAGAATAAATGACATTTGTGGTCATGCTTAGTATGGCAATACTTCTTCTACGTTGCTCTTCTTACTGAAAATCATGTTCTTCGCTCATGTATGATGCTCATGCTCACTGTATGACAAATTTGAGTCTTACATTTCAATTCATAAAATATTTAGGTTTAATTCCATTGAACAATTTTCGTAACTGATAAAATTCAAGAAATTTACTTATTTTAATTAACATGGTATATATCATATTTTATCATGTTAATTATATTTTATCCAACGAGCTTAATATTTTTCACACAAACTTCTAGTCAGTAGAGAGACATGCAGACTTCTAAATTGAGTTTATCATTACAAATTATGATCATATTATGAAACAAAGTTTTATATAATGAGTTGCCAAGAACTTAAAATCGCTTGAAATTTATAGCATGGACTAACTTTATTTTTTGCCGCATCAGAAGAAAATTTTAACCAAGTTATAGTTGGTGCAAATTTTACTCTTTAGGTGTAGTTTATTCTTACGAAATATCAAATTGAGATACTATTAATTGATTAAGCACATTAAAAACTACTACTTATTTGTATCAGTTCAATAAATTTTAAAGCTTTCCTGTGACTCATTGTGTTACTTGAAGCTTTAAGCTTTAAAATTGTAATTTTAAATTTTATTTTCGATTACTTTTAATTTTAAAATATTTATATGCAACATTTTAATCATTATTATAGACTTATGAGTCACAAATGATTATTTACAATTTAATAATAGCTGGAAGAGCAGGAAGAGAAAATGCGGAGAAAGCCATTAAGAAACAATCATACGCGAGGAAAAAACAAACAGGAGAAATAATAAACATGTTATATAAATCATTATTTGTTTTGATGTTATTATAGTACAGGGAATTTCAGATGCTGATCAAAACGGGTAGAAACAAATTTGTTTTGATCAACGTTGTAAGTTTTTTCATTACATGTTTAATTCATAACTTTGAATTATCTTCCTTAAAATTTCAACAGCATTTACTAAATATCTTTCAGTTTGAATAGATTTAAATTTACCAAGTATTCCGAAACAGTAAGAAATAGTAAATAACGACATCACGATATTTTCAAATAATTTTATTCAAAACAATAACCGAACAATTGAATTTCTGAAGCAGCAAATCTTTTTCAATAATGTGATTTTGCGTGCACATCCTATTTTGTTTTTGACATTAAGTATGTTAATGTTTTCTGTTTTTAACATTACGGTTAGCATATTTAATGTTAGTCATTGATTTAAGTATATGCATTATTTCATATTCGTTAATGTAAATATTTGTATTATTTTACAATCTAATATTTCATAAACTGGCCGGCCAACTTGTCTAGTGGTCAGCGTGCCTGACTACGGATAGGAAGGTCTGGGTTCGAATCCCGGTTCAGGCATGGATGTACTTTCTCTCTTTATATCCTGTCTTTGTCCTTTCCTTGCGTGTGTGAATGAAGTATTAATGTTGCCTTCCTTATAAACGGGTCCCTATGGCATGTGTGAGGGTGCAATGGTGGCCACCCCTTGTGGTGCACCCGGGGCAACGCCTCATCGGCTAAGAGGTCGCTGTGTCTGGCCGGTTCCTTGGTATCAGGGAACAATAGATTAATAGACGCTGTTGCAGAACTCTTTACAACCTGCCATTAAAAAAAATGTTTCATAAACTGTAAAAAACTTGTCTAACTTCAAATAATTAACCTTGCAAAAAAAAATATGTTTTGATTAAATGAAAATATTATGTATATAGAAAATGTGCTTTCTTCACGAAGATTTACATACAAAGGGAAAAAACAATAAAATTTTTAAAGTAAAATATAGAATGGCCGTTATTTTAGACTTATAAATAGTACTAAAATTTGATTCTAAGGCAAGAAGAATTAAGATATTTATATTATTATTTCTCATTTACATATAAGGTAGGCTGTAATTGATTGTGCTTACCATTAGACAATCAACCATCATTATTAGACAATCATCAATATTCCTGTAGATCAATTTCACAATCAGGAAATTTTGCTCTAGATCTCACATATAAATATACAGCATGCCCAAAAATATTCCCAACTTTCATGATACAAGTTTGCACGTAAGTGGTTAATGACATACTTAAATATGTTATCAATCACTTAGTTGCTAACTTCTTCTTCTTTTAACAGCTGTTTATTGTATAGAGCAATATTAAGAAGGAAAATATTTCCTTAAAAATGAAATGAAATTAACTCTATACAATCTTGTAATATGATTTGAAGATTCATTGCCACAAAGTCAATCTATGTAACCTGTTTACGGTTTTGGAGGTGGATAATAAACTTCTATTAAATTCCTTCTCAGATTATAAGATCATAAGGACAGATAATAGATGCTCTGTAGACTTTCCCGCCACATTATGATCGAGATGCTGTAAAGATCATAAACTCTGTATCAACATAATTTTACCTCAATCTTGAATTGATTTTATAACTGTGATATAATTAACGAAAGCTAAATAAACTATTTCAATTTATGATTGATTGATTTGCTTCAACGTATACTGCAGCATGTTAGCCACCAGAAGCTTTTATTCATTCTTGAGAAATAATTATTATCAAAATTTTTCTAGGAAATATTATTAAAATAGTAATTTATTTTGGAAAGTCATGTCCTTCCCAAGTTTTAATCGTTTCAGCGTATGCATTTGTGGACAATGTTGACTTACTAAAGTACAGTCGTTTTTGGATATCTAAAGATACGAATCTATATAAGAAATACAGTTTCCCATTTACTGCTAGTTTTAGAGTGAACTGCAGAAACTTTAATTAAAAATTTTAATAAATTGAATTATCTATGTTTGATTTGCTTTAGAAACATATGTCCAAAGTTGATTTTTATTAAAACAACATGAAATGCATTAAATATCTAAAAATATATTTCTAATCTTTAATCTTTTCCAAATTATTTTTATTTTCATTTAATGGCTATAGTGCTCATGTGGGAAAGATGTAATTTATATTATTTAATAATAATCAAAAAACTTTATAACTTTATTTAATTCTATAAAATTATATATATATATATATATATATATATATATATATATATATATATATATATATATATATATATATATATATATATATATATATATATATATATATATATATATATATATATATATATATATATATATATATATAATTTGACAAATACTATTCATTTTCCATTATTAAAAATAAAAACCAAATATAGGATTGACAGAATTAGTCTATGTCTACTGTTAGAAAATTCAGCAAAGCTTATGATATTAAGAAATATTGAAGCCACTTTGGTTAATGTAAAATAGATCAATGAATCTATTCGTGCTTTATGAATAAGTAAACAAAGTCACTCAATTAGGATTATTAGTGAATAAAGAATAAATAGATATTTAAAATTAAATGACTAAAGAAAATTAACTGCAAATAATTTGAGGAAAAATACTTAAAAAAGAATTAAAAATTTTAGGGAACTACAAAAATAATTTAAGTTTGTACATAACGCTCAATATAATATGTTAATTCTCTTTAAAAGTGTATGTCATATGAAAGTATTTTCTGATTTCCGCTGTGTCGATTCCGAGTTTATTTGTCTAAAGCAAGGAATATTTCATTTAAAATAAATGTTTGATCTTGTTTATTTCGTATTTTATTTTAAAATTTTTCATAATGAACTTCGTTTAGATTCGTTTCTCCTGGTAACTGTTGCAGTCTTGAGACTTTATATCTAGTTATGGAAACGCCCTTGAAAATATCCTTATTTTTTATTTAAGCATGTTACATGAATTTAGAACAACTAGCTGCTTTCGTTATTTGGCAATATTGTATAATATTATAAAATGGAGAAGCAATTTGTAAATGTTATGAAATGTGATATCTCTTAAGAATGATTTAATAATTTGTAATTCATAATATTCTTAATAACAATGGAAAATAATTTGTCACTCATTTCACGTATATTAATTTGAAAAGGAGTAACTTATTATTCTCTCATTTAAAACACATATGAGATTTTCTCATACGAATTTTTGTTTTCATACCTGAAAATTTTATAATTATTTTAAATTTAGTTAATTAAAATAATTTAAATCAATTTAATAAACCTATTTCTTAATTTGTTATAACCATTGACTTTTATTTTTGTATTTCTTTTAAATCCATTATAGACCTTAAACTTTCAATTAAAATAATTCTTCTATAATTCTATATAAAATAATAATAATTTTTATAAAGTAATACTGTATAGTAATTATTTTTGTGATTATTTTAAAACTAAAACTTTTAAAATAATCACAAAAGTTTTTCTGAAATATATAATATATAGCTCTTTTTTTAAGAAATAAAAAATTTTACTCTTACCGCATAATTTTAATAATTTTAAGTGTTATTTATTGTTTTTAAGAAATATAAAAAAAGAAAAAATTACATGTGCGAAAGGGAAAAAAATGTTGTTATATGTAGAATAAAGAGATTTCATTATATTTAAGTAATTATTGATGCTTCCAGGAATATTAAAGTATAATTTTTTTTCTATATTAAAGACTTTTGAAATTATAATTTTAGAATCTTCCTTAAGAACAATTCTGATATCAAAAATGATTTTATTTATATATTTAAATGATTTGTGAAGTAAGAAAATAATCAGTTTAATTATATTCTTTGTGAATAGTTTATATCGAATGATATACTTAATTTTCAAAAATACGTGAAATTATGATTAAGAAAAATACTTTACCTTATAATTTAAAAACTTTATTTGAAAGTTTATTAAAAAATCATAAATTATATATATATATATATATATATATATATATATATATATATATATATATATATATATATATATATATATATATATATATATATATATATATATAAATAAATATATCTATATCTATCTATATATATCTCTATCTATCTATATATCTATATATATATATATATACATATATATATATATATATTGAAAAAATAATAATGTATATACTAGTGGTGACTCATTATTCATACTCATTGATTCATTTGACTTATTACATACTTCAAATCTTTCATAGTAAAATAAGTCCTTAATTTTTAACTGCATCTATAAAGTATTAAATCAATCTCTTAGTATTTGTGAAGTTGATGCGTTTATTATGAATTAATACTAAAGAGAATAAATACATCTATTGACCTAAATGTATACTAATTGAAGCAGAAAACTAATTACTTTTTGATTGTTAAATAGGTAATATTTTGCCTTTGATTTTTTAAGAAATTAATTTAAAGGAAAAAAGGAATACGTTTTACAGCACACGCGCAAATGAAATGATTTGAAACATAGATGATGGAAAATTTGATTTTAAATATGCTATAGTTAAATCAATTTTTTTATAAATAATATTTTGAAGAATCAGATTTTAAAGTTGTTGTCGTGTGCCAGTTAGGCTGACAATAAGGGGTGTGCTGCTTCACTTTTCCAACTGTACCATATTTAGGTGTGGAGTCCGATTTCCTCAGTACACACGTGCCACAGGTACCCGTTTATAGGGTTGGCAACCATTCACACCTCATTCATGCACAGAAAGAGCGAGAATAGGATAGAGAGAGAAAGAACATCCATGCCCTATCCGGAATTCGAACTCAAGACCTCCCTATTCGCAGTCATACACGCTGTCCACTAGACAAGTATTTATATAGATCAATTTCTTCGGAAAAAATTAACAGACAAAACTAAATTTGGTTTTAGATTTTTCAAAAAGTTTTAAAGAAATGTTAAATAATTTGTATTTCAGGTGTCTGAACACCTATTCATATATATATATATATATATATATATATACACACATATATATATATATGAATAGGTGTTCATGTCCTAATTTCCTGAAAAAATTAGGAGCCTCCTTAACATATTTAGTTAAAAGTGTAATTATAACAATCAAACAACAAATATGACTGTTTAAAATTATTTTATATTTACAATGATTAAAAGTTTTATTAATATTAAATAAACATGAAGGTATATTTAACTATTTAATTTCAGAAATTGAAGTACTTATTACATCATTTATTTATTTGTTTTTTAGTGACTGCTGTTGTAAAGAAAAAAGAAATACATTAATACCTGAAGAATATGACAAAAATATACCACCGAAACTAGAAAGTAAGAGTAATTTTTTAGGTATTTGAGATTATAAATAAAAATTAAAACTGTAGTGGCATTCACAAATTTAAATTGAATCACTTATATAGTGTGAGAGCTTTATCAAATTTTAAAAATTGAATGATTAAAATTTAAAACATTTTATTAGAAAACTAAGTGTTAAGATCTCTCTCTCTCTCTCTCTCTTTGTCTCACTTCTTATAATCACAAATTAATCTATATTAAAGACGCAATAAGTGAAAATATCTTTTTACATTAATGGGTTTGTCGTTCGTAAAAATTGTCAGTTAATTGCTTAGTATACTTCAAAGTTCAATAAAAACAGTATATTAAAATAGTTATGTAGAGAACAATAATTAATACAATGTTTAAAGTTTCTTCATTTGTATCATTTGACTCTAAATTGTCTTTACAAATTAAGACTGTTGATAGTATCCATGCAGACAAATAATAATTGCATAGGAACATAGAGTCGCATTCCACTCTGACAGACAGAAAAGAGGAATTCCCACCTGAACTTATAACAGTGTAAGGCAAGTGAATGAATAATACCAAAGTTTTTACAATCATATTTATTGTTTAATGAAAACATCACAACAAATGCTCAAAATGCAGACCACGTGTGTCATAACACATTTGACTCCGGCAAAGGAACGATTGCCTCACTTTCTCGGAGATTAATGTTGTTATGTTAATTTTATCCGCGGAAGCAACGATTCTTGCGACAAGATCTTCAGCTGAATCCACAGGCGTTTCGTACATTTAAGACCTCATGTGCCCCCAAAAGAAAAAGCCAAGTGGGTTGAGGTCCAGTGAACGAGGAATTCAAGCCATAGGTCCACTAAGTCTAATTCATCATGCAGGATATGTGGCATTCAAAAAGATACGGACCGAGATGGAAAAAGTGTTGGGTTTTCACAGTATATAAGGTGCATATCAGTCAATTCTTCGTACTTGCCCGTCGCCATAGCATTCACGAAAAGTTTCGGATGATGTTATACAGATAACTTAAAGCGATGATGTTGTACCATTTATAAAGGACAATGTCTATTCTGATTGGCTTTCTTCGGTAACCAATAAGAGCAGAATTATGTTCCTATGTTATTATTGATTGCATTGATGGGTACTATTCCCCCTCTTAATATGTAAAAACAATTTGGAATCACCCTGCATATTTGAATGAGTACTGCATAATTTATAAGATGTTTATTTTTAAGAATTTATTATTATTATTTACAAATGCCTGTCGTTTGGCCACTAAGCCATTATTTTTAATAATAACCTTGATGAAATCATTTAGATTATTTTGTAGTAATTTTTAAAAAATAATCAAAACTTTTATTTTTTCTTTAATGACTTTTCCTTTTAAAAATGAAAAAGGCCATACGGTTTATTGTAAACAAAATATGTTCAATGTTGTATTTCAGGCAGAAAAAGAAGTGAATAAAATTGTAAAATATTTAAAATTAAATTCAATATACTTTAAATTTTTTTTTCGGTTTGGAACTATAAAAGCTATAATATAAGCTAAATGCAAATATATTTCGTCAAATGAACTATATGATTTTATTGATTCTAAATATCAGTATGCGTCTTTTGATAATGCTGGTGAACATTGCTTATTGCAAGCATTATTATGTAACTCTTTAGTGAAATTGATAATAAGGATTTATTAATACTAAAGGGTAAGCAAAAAAGTCCTTGACGTTTTTAATGACTCAAATAACATGACCTTCAGAAAGTGGAACCTATTGTTTGTCACTCACCATCGGCATTCAGTACCTCCTGCCTATGTCTACATTTTTGCAACCTCCTTGGGGTAAAACTCGGGGGTTTCGAACATAAAGAAATCCTTGAGTGCCTGACGCAAGTCTGCTTTATCAGTGAAGTATTTTCCACGATGTGCAAGGAGTGCAAGAGATAATAATGTGATGATGCAAAGTCAAGTGTTTGTGTGAGTAAGGAGGATAACACAAAATCTGCCAAGCCAGTCACTGTATGGTATTCCTGGACATCCACGTGATATGTGACCTGCGTTATTGAACAAGAACAGTACACTCTTGCTATTAACCAGCGCTAATTCCTTCTGTTCCAGAGACAGTTGCGAAATATCCTATAGTTGTGGGTACAGATCCACAGTTACCGTTTGACTCGTGGGTAGCTCATAGCGAATCACTTGATGATTAATCTACCGACAAATGCCTTACCATAGATTCAGTAATAGCGCTATAACCAAATGCTTGACAAATTCAGCAACTTGATGCAGCAGCTGAGAAGTCCACTTTGAAGTCGTAAGGCAAACAACACCGAATGAACTCCTTTAACACTTCCATTTCTCTTTGCTACTGTACGATTTACAATTGACGAATATGCTCGGTAGACCTGCTTTTATTACGACTAATATTCTTACTCAAACTAGTATCTGAAACACGTTATACACTAATTTGCATACTCATTCATTCAATGGCAGCTCGACAACGGAAAGAACTTTTTAATTTAAGTTATATGAATTCTTTAACAAAATTTTGTATTTCACTATTTTCTTTAACTTTGCATAACACACGTTTAAATATGATATAAAAATATTTCTATAGAATCTTGTTGCTGATATCATAGAAATCGTAAATCATTTTGATGCAAAAAAAAATTCATGGTTTTTAATTCCATTTTGCTTTTTAGATAGATTTTTTCCTTAGAAATATTTTATTTTTTAAATATTTAATAAGTTTTGATATTTGAATTATTTATTTTTATTTAGGGATGCATTATAATTGCATTAGTTTATAATTATAACAATAGTTGAAAATGATAAGCTTTCCTTACTAAATTACAAATACATAAAAATAAGCAGCCTTGATAATAATTAATTTCAATTTTCGATTTCAATATACAATTAAGGAAAAAAAATTCAAACAGTTGATCAAATAATAAAGTTTCAATGATATCCATTAAAAATTGATTTATATAACATATAACTGCGTATATCTCTGCTTCTTAGAAAAATATCTTTTTAATCCTTTAAAATGAAATAAAATCAATTTTGATTGAAAGTAATTTATTTATTTACAGATGATAAACCTGTGACAGTCTATTTGACTCTTGATATTCTAGATATTGATGAAATAACAGAAGAAAAAATGGTAATTACATAATAGTAGAAATTTTAATGCTTAGTATAAGAAACTAATTTTTCTTAACCTTTTTATTTGTCTTAAGTTTAGATAGTTTTCTTGCATATAGGCTTCTTACATTTTTTTTGGTTTGTTAATGAATATTTTTCAGTAGCTCTTTATCATTTTAGGAATATTCTATGCAATTTTATGTGAATGAATACTGGAAAGACCCTAGACTCAATTTATCCGCCTATAAAACCGGAAATAAAATTCCTCGTCATCTCTTTAACGCCATCTGGCTACCAGACACCATATTTGAAGACTCTAAAGGTAGTTGGATTTATCAGTTGTCTATCCCTAACATAATGATACAAATGCACGAGTTTGGTTACTTACATCGTTTCACAAGGTATGAACACTTTCAAAACTTATATTTAATGAATTAAATTAAAGAATTATTGTAAATAGAAATTGAAAATAACCTATTTACAACTAAATCTTTCATAAAAATTTGAATAAATAGACAAGTCATAAATATTACTCGGAAAACCAGTATTCTTTAAAATCTTGCAAACTAAATTCTGAGCTATTTTTACATACGAGACATTTTATAATTTAAACTCAATATATGATTTTACTTAATATACAAGCTGGAAATTTAATCTTAAGACATGTGATTTATTTTAAAACATAAAATTAATTAATTATACCATAAGAAACATTGAAAGAAGAATTCCTTATACATTTTAACTTATCAAAGAATTAACTCTGCAATCTCGCTAAGCAAAGCACACGTGACTTCTTTTTGAACGATGAAAATAAGTTTGCTCATTTAATATATCCCATTCTGTAAGTCATATAAATTATCAATTTAATAATTAATAGGAAATATTAACATAAAATATTTATATAAACCTCTGATAAATCATCAGTAATAACCGAAGGAAAGTAAAAAAAGGAATTTTATATATGAGATTAAATCATGAACCTTTAAATAATAATTATACACAATAGGATGGTAAATTTTTTAAACTATGTTATGCAAACTTTTCTAATAATTCTTTTTTTCTTGAATTATGGACTATGCATAAAATTCAAAGATCAACTGATTATTTTATGAGATTATAGTGAAAATCTTATCTATTATTGTCTAAGTTTCATTTTTTAAACTCAAAACCGATTATGATTTAAGAATCGATTTTCCTTCTCTTTCAAACCGTTGATTTTAAAAGTACTATAGAAAACTTTTTGACAATTAATACTGCTTTACATGTTTCAGATATAACATGAAAGTATCTTGTAGTATGTTCCTACATTCATTCCCAATGGACACACAGACGTGTTACTTGAACATGAGTTCATGTAAGTATGATTTCAAAGCAAAGATATTTTGTAAATATGTATTCTACCTATAAGCAAACAATACTTTCCATTACAATATTAGTAAAGTGAACAATATCGGAATAAAGGAATTATAGTGCATTAATAAATTTTTACATTATTCGTTTTACATTTTGAGTTAAAAAAGAGAAAAGAGTGCAAATTCACCTAATAACTATAATTCTACCTAAAGCGAATAATGTAAAAATTATTCGCTTTAGGTAGAATTTATATATATATATATATATATATATATATATATATATATATATATATATATATATATATATATATATATATATATATATATATATATATATATATATATATATATATATATATATATATATATATATATATATATATATATATATATATATATATATATATATATATATATATATATATATATATATATATATATATATATATATATATATATATATATATATATATATATATATATATATATATATATATATATATATATATATATATATATATATATATATATATATATATATATATATATATATATATATATAATATATATATATATATATATATATATATATATATATATATATATATATATAAATGGATGTAAGGTTGTGATGTAAATTAAGAAATGTTTCCATCTTAATTTAATAAATTATAAAATTAGTATCAAATATGTTACAGAAATTTCTTAACAGAAGCTGAATACTATACTTAAATGAAAATGAAATCACAAATTATTACAATCCCTTAGAAGGAAAGTCCACTATCAACACAAGTTGAATTTCTTAATGGCGAGTTTAAAATTTACTTAATAAAGAAGAATTTTCTGCTTAAAATATATTTATATATTAAGTAAATGTTTACATCATACATTATAAAAATTATTTTATAAGTATGAGAGGAAAATGGATTAATATTCACTGTTAATATACTCTGATTTTCTGTTATAGATTAATATACACTGCTCAAATGATCAGTTAAATAAACTTTATTCAAATATTATTTCCGATAATTTTAATTAACTTATTTATGCAATGGCTTATGTAGATAAAAGAAGAACATATCTAACGTTCTTAAATGTATGGATAATTTTATTATATAAAAATGTCATTAATGTAAATATGGTTTTATCATTATTACGAGAACAAAAGACTGGGGGAAAAATTCTGCATTTAATAATAACTGTGCTTCTAATCATATTCGCATTCATAAGTTTACATTAAGAAACAACATTGTTTGATGTTATTGCAACATTATTCTTCCCTGTACCTGGCCCAGAGTTTGGTTCTACCAGTTACGGATAGTAGCTGGGGTGAGGTTGTCTTTATAATTTGAAATTTGGGACAAACTCCAATATTTGATATGCTACACCAAATTATCATGTCTCTTGGAGGATATTGCATCTAAAGCTTATTGTATATTCCCAAGCCGCCTTTAGTGACATCATGAAGCTTCGGATAACTTGGAATTCGAACTCACTACTCTTCGGCACTCAGAATGAAGACCTAATCAACCAAACCACAGTGGTTACATTATTTGATGTATAGACGCATTGTTTGATGCATAGTGACAAAAAGTGATTGCAGTAAAATACAATCAATTCCTTTTCATTCTGATTTAAATTTTGTGAAGATTTACGGTTGTTTATAACCCTCCACCAACAAAATTGATTTTTAATTGAAAACAAAAATCTTTGATCGCAGAATCACACTTATCCAAATTATGCATTTTCGCAGAATTTTATTATTTTATAAAATAAAATTTCAACTTTAACATTTTTAATAATTTTTAAATACTTTCTTGCATTTCTGGAAGAAGTATTTTAGAAAATGCATAGACTCCACAGGAAAAAAATGGCAAAATCATTATATAATAAATCTGTCGTCAATAATAAAATATAGATGAATTGCATACAAATTTTAATATATATTCCACTTCCTTACACTTATTTTAATGGAAAAGGTAATATCCATTCTAATGTTTAATAAGAAATAAAATTAATGTGTATTAATAAATTCTTATATTGTCAGCATATTCAACTATTTCCGTTTCTTTCAGTAGCGAATGACAATTCGAAGGTCATTTTGAAATGGCTACATGAGAGAGAAGAAGGCAGTTCTGGAATTCAAGACTTGTTTCTGGACAGTATTCATCCTTTGAAATATTACTTAAAAAGCTTCTCGTCAATAAAGCGAGAATTAAAGTGGCCCTTGGGTAGGTGATCAATGAAGTTATTGTCTTTTAATTATTCTTCTGCCAATCACTTCATTCGAAAGTTATAAAGTATTTCAGTTTGAAAAATTTCCTAAGAATCAATGAAAATAATGTTAGTGTTATAAAGTAATAAATATTCTAGAGTTATGTAACCAGATAAACATGTTATACTTCAAGAAAATGTACGTAATTACTTGATGTAGAATTAAAATTTTTAGATTCCAGCTTATATATATATATATATATATATATATATATATATATATATATATATATATATATATAAGGTAATTCTAAACATTTCACTTAAATCGTTATTGCTATAATTTAACCCTTTTTATTTAATTTAATTTTATTGTTATATTTTAATAATATTAAAATAGTTCATATACTATGCATGGGGACATGCTGTGTGAAAATATTAGTGTATTTGTGACCTCAAGTATATTTTCAATACTTATCTACAAATTTTACACTGTAATATAATTTTCACACTTTTTATAATAATCACACAATATCTCATAAGATGTAACATTTTGTGACTATGATGTGTAAAGGTTAATGAAACTTATAATTTACCTTAGAGCAGTATATACAGTTCTGTTGTGTATTTCCATGCAGTTTTCATCAATATTTCTAAGCTTTTTTAACCTCTTTGGGGTAGTTTCACTGTTGTGGGCTTTCTTCCTGAGATTATGGTAATAAATTTCTTCTCAGGGAGCAATATTACAATCAGGAAAGCGCGTCATAATTTTTACACTTCATCATCAATTTATATTTTTCAATATATTCTACATTTATTTGAAAAAATATTGTTTTCACTATATACTCCACTTATATTTGTAGGCTATCCCAGAAAGAAATATTTAAAAATTGAATTGGTTAATAGTATTATATTTAGATTAAGAAATATATCGTATTTTTCGATATATTTTATATAGGAATATTGAAGTATTCGCTTTCATATTTGTTTCAAAACACATATTTAAAAGTAATTATTAATTATTCTATATTCTCTTCTGAATATTCTGATTAAATAATTATCAAAATCAATACTTCGCTGTATTCAATTTACGATCAAATTATCAGTGAACCAAATAAAATGTCAAGATTATAATTCTCAGTTATATATAATATTAGTGCTTACAACTTAGAATTTCAATTTTGGCACTTCGTTTTACTCCTTTCTTTTCTAAGCATAATCACCAATAAAAATAAGTTTTGATGTAATGTCAAATTAATTGAACTCATCTAAAATAGCAAGTTTGATTTGACTTTTGTAGTTATTAATCAAATTACGACTACTGTATGCAAATTAGTCCTTAAAAATATTAAATATGGCCCATATGAGATTTCAGAGTCTTAAATGTTCTGGAGAACTGCTGAAGTATGTTATCTTGCCCAGTAATTCAGACAACACTAGATGGACCTTTTTATTTCCAGAGATTTAAAACACTGAATTAACAGGTAAAGTCTCTAAAATAGATATGTGGGTAAAGTCTAAGATGATATGTGGGTAACATTGATATGTGGATAAGTCTAACTGCAGAATAAATCTGCTGAAGAAGAGAAATGTTTTCTTCAGTATCAGAGGTAGAAAATGCTGCAAGAGAGGGGAAATAGCTCATCAAACTGTATCCCTTGATTTTATCCCTTGAATGCATAATTAAATAGATATGAATTATCATATTTATTCGAACTAGATGCAAACAAGAAAGTGAGGAATAATGTGAATTTGAATTTGAAACCATTTATATTTCTTTTGTAGTGCTTTAACTACATACATTTAATTTATTACCAAACTGTACCTAATCAATTTTGACTGATTAATCTCATTTTGGTAAAATTTCCTTTAAACTGTAAGAATCAGAATAATAGTTCGCTGTGAGATATATTTTCAAAGTTTCTGAATAGTGCTTCAGCAAATTTTTCAAATCATTATTTTTTGAAATGAAGTATGAATTTCATATTAGTAATATAACATGCGAAACTTTTACATTAAGTAATCGCAAAGCATACTTATGCAGTATATTTTCCAGCAACATACAGCGGCCTCGGAGCAAAATTCGTATTCGTCCGCCATTTAACAAGTCACATTTTCAATGTTTACATTCCTAGTGGACTGATCGTCGTGCTGTCATTTCTGTCGTTCTGGTTGAATGTTCGATCTGTACCTGCAAGGGTAGCATTGGGACTGACTTCCTTGTTGACACTCTCCACACAAGCATCACAAGCACGATCTCATCTGCCACCCATCAATTACATGACCGCTTTGGATATTTGGTTGTTTTCATGCATGTTGCAAGTGTTTCTATCACTATTAGAGTATGCCATTGTCTACCACTTGTATAGCATAAAGGTAAGTGGACATTTTTGAGAACTACTATTTTATGAGTTGGATTTGCAGATTTAAAAATTGATGGTGGCATATCATGGCTAATTTATTTTCTTTGACAAAATTTTTTTGTTGTTGTGGCTTATCTCTCCTGGTTGACAGCAACATCAAACCAGATCCATGAGCCTGAACACTTTCAAACAATGGAACACAACTTCTGGGATCGAGAATAACTAGCATTTACTTAAACCAATGCAGGACAAAAATTGGGCAGTAGTAGCTTGAGTCACATTGCATTTTCGATACAGGGGATATTTTTATTAAAAAAAAGGGTTGTCAGGTTTATTTTAAAATTTGAATGCCTATCATTTTCCACATAAACTTTATATGCTTGGTCGCAATGTCCATCAAGTAAAATGATATCTCTGAGGTAGTATTAGAGGTATTTGACATAGTATTAGAGGTTTTCTACTTAGTCCTTGCTTCAAAATCACAAAGACTTCATTAGGGTACTTATGTCAAACTGTGGAACCCAACTCAGAGTTTGGTAAAGGAAAGCATGCTGGTGCAACAACAACAACATAATCTTTATTACAAAATCAAGACTATTGGGATCCATAACTACACTGAACTTGCTTTCTTAGAAAAGAAACATCTAAATTAAAAAGATTTGTGTTTATGTTTAGTTTTTTGAAGACATTTTGGATATTTTTCACATAATTTGTGTTGCCAACTGTCTCTGAAACTAAGCAAACTGAGCTCTTTGAACAGAAGCAAATTTTCATTTGGCTTATGTTTACAGAGCTCCTGTTTATTGATTATTATACCATGTTTTGAAAAATAAATTATAATTACAAACGATATATGTCACATGTTTTGAAGTAAATGATTAAATTTTGCCCAAATGTATATTTAAATTTTAGTCCTTAGTTATTCACATCACACACACATTATCCATTTCAAATATTTAAAAATTTTATTAAGTGATTCTTAGAATTAATTAATTATGAAAAAATTTGAGTTTAATTATACACATCCCTGCTGGTTTGTATTAATATATCAAAAACTCTGCCAGTCATTAAGTTATATTAACAGGTAGTTATTTCTTTGCCTCAATGAGGGATATTTATATAACTTTATGATTGGAAATTAATGAAACAATTAATTAAAAAAATTAAACTGTAAGAGAAGGATGTAAGAGGGAGAGACAGGGAGTTACTAATTATTATATAAAATATATTGAACTAAGTTATCTTGTAAAAAATTATTATCATTTTATGTTTTATATAAGAAATTAAGTTATTTTTGGATAGTAAGCCCTTAAAAAATTTTACCAATACTAGAAATAAATATTCATAAATAATTGGAGGTGCTTAGAATCTATTTACGAAAGATGCTCATAGTTCTGTGAAAGTATTTACTTATAATAGTTTCAAAAGTAAATATTTCATATTAAATTTCCTCGTTTCTAAAGTATTCCAAATGATGCTTGCAAAACTTTTTGAAATTCTGTTTTCATTAAATATTATTTTAAAAAACAAATTCACGTCGTTTTTATAAAGTAATGGGAAAAAATAAATATCAGATAAAACTGAGTTTTCCCCATCTGTCACAATTTTCTTGAAGCATATTTATAACTTGATAATTTAAATTTCTGTTTACTCAGAAATTCATTTTATAGCGGATAAATAAAATTAATATCTCATAATCTTATTTAATTATCTTAAAATAAATATGCATACAAAACTAATTATATATACAAAATTTATTAAACAATAGTTAATTTTGTACATAAAATAAGTATGCATACGCAAGTTTAAATATGTATACACAATTTATTATCCATAGCAATATTATTTGCGTTTCATTTCTTGGTGAAAAATAAGACACATCTGCGAATGCATTTATTTTTATAAAGCTCATTTTACTCAAAGAAAACATTAATGTTAAAGTATGCAATAAATTTATAATATTTTATTGATTTGTGGTTTTTTGATACACTGAATTATAAAATACTTTTTTATAACTTGATGAGACAAGGTATCAATATATGGATCAATGTTATAACTTTTTTATCGTTGATCTTATCGTCAGGTACAAAGAAAACTAAAGGAAAATCCTATCTTCAAACAAAACATAAACCAAAATAAATGATACTAACAAGTAAGTAAACGCATATGATTCACGAGCGAATTAGTGAAAATTTCACGCATAAATTTTAATAAAATAGTTTGAGTTCAATAAAAAATATAAAGAGAAAAATTAAAACTCTAAACACTAACCGAGTAATAAATGATTTAAAAATATTAATGAAAAATATATAACTTATTAATTCGAAAGGATTTTTGTCTTTATGTCAGACTAATTAACATAATTTTATTTAAATGATTATTAATTGAATGGTGTTATCTGCTATTAGACATCGCATAAGAATTTCATTTGAAATCAAATTAATTAACGTTATCATAAAAAAAAGTAAAGAAAGAAAATATTATTTTGTTGATTCATATTATCTAGTAGATTTTTTGTCTGTTCATCACTCTGATCAAAAATACTGCAGGAAATGTTTTAATATCTTAGAATATTTTCTCGTTATGATGTGAAATCTCCCTCGTGAATAAAAACTATATTCGTATTAAAATATTTTAACATTTTTTTTCCAATGGTCGGGGTATATCGGGATGTATTGTCCCCTTATACCCAAGTGACCGGCCAAAAACAACGACCTCTTCGCCACCGACACGTTTCCCCGGGTGCAGAACAAGGGGTGGGCCATTATCGCACTCTCACACATGCCATAGAGACCCGTTTATAGGGTAGGCACCATTACATACCTCAGTCACACACAAGGAAAGGAGAAAGACAGGATAGAGAGAAAAGGTACATGCACGCCTGAACCGGGATTGAACCCAAGACCTCCCTAGCCGTTGTCAGGCACGCTGACCACTAGACATGTTGGCCAGCAAATATTTTAACATGGCTGATATCAAAGTTGCAATGAAATATAAATATTTTATTCATTCCTATTTTGTTATAATTATTTTTCAATATTTTGTTTATTGTTTATTATTATCTTCCTTATAAGCTCATATATTAAATAATTTTGTATATAACTTCTTTACTATTTCTCAGTATAATTAGCTTCTTATTTTTAATTTTAGATACGCAATAAAAATATAGCCAAAACTACTGCTTGGATCGACACTGTTAAAACTGGAACTGTTTCCCCTTCATTGACCTTAAGTAAATCAGAAATCAAGGAAAAGAAGGCCATTGCTGATACGAAATCTTCTACAGACAATTTAGGTCCTGATTTTGATGAAGACACTCAGTGGCTAGATAAAATTAGCAGAATAATCTTTCCGACTGGATTTATCATTTTTTCTGTTGTTTATTGGATTGGATATTTACGAAAGTAGTTAATGATAATTTTAGCTGTTGCCACGAAATAATTATAAAATGTAATAGAATATTTTGCATGTGTATATGTATATAATTTTCTAGAAATAATATGAAAATATTATGGGTTCCTTTGTTAATGGCGTAAATAACTTCTGTTGATTTTTAAATAAATTTCTGTTATTTACTCACAGCTTACTTTCTGCATTCACTGGTAGCTAAACAAAATGTTTATGATGCAGTTTAAATATTTTGTTTGGAATTCTGGTTTTCCATTAAATTTTAAATGACAGTGGAAGATATATCTAATTAAAAATATTTAAAATCATTTAATACAGCGGAAATAAAACACTTTTTATAGCCATTTAGAATATAGAGTATTTTCAGAAAAAGTTCTGAATCAAACAATTTTCCCCAATGATATTGTAAATATTACAAGCATTACAACAAGGTTGTAATTAAATTAATCTTTTTTTGCTTTTGCAGCATAGCATGTTCAGTACTTAAATCAATAGGAATCAAAGATTTTAAGACCGTTAAATGGTTTATGAAGTGAAAAGTTTTGTTCCTAGTTTGGTGCGCAGATAAATTTGTCATATACAAAGTCGATTTCATTACTTGAATATTGTTTAAAATTACTTTATTATTAATTATGTTTAGCAGTTTAAATCAGCAAAAATAGGTAGCTTTAAATATATATTAATAATTATTGTCTAAAAGATTAATACATTGATTATTTTAAATTAGCCTCTAGTGAAGTTTGCTATCATATTCTCAAACTTTTCATTCTGTTTAACTTCAGCCAATGTTAAACTAATAAGAATTTTCCATTGGGTAAGGGACAGATTCAGGGTATTGCCATGATAATCCTCTCGTAAGACATCTTACGCTGTCTTCATAAAATATTCTTATGTAATTAATCATAGTGATGATACCATCCAAAATCATTCTTCTTTAATCATTAAGCGTGCACTCTAATAATGCCCAATTTTTGAGAATAGAACTGAAAATCTTTTAATGAGTTACTAACTTGCTTACGCTTGTAAGCTAACTTAAATTTTGTTATGGTAAAATTGGAAATACAAAGTAAAATGCTATTTTCTTACCTTTTTGAATAGCATTTTTATTTTTAATAAAGAAATGATTTTACATTCCTTTTTCACAATCAATGTTTTCACACGCCCGTTCATTCAAAGTTAATATTAATACAGTTTTTTTTTCTTTAAATAAAAAAATCTTATTAAATTTAATTAATAAATTGATAAATGAGACTTTATTTGGATTTAATTATCACTTGTCTATATAATGCTACAACTTATTTTAATATCATATTATAAAAATACAGCAAATTTCGAAAGAAATATATTTAATTTATAAATAATTTGTGCAAATATTGTAATGTGACAAATGTCAATAATTCTTTAATTAACAAAGAAAATCGTATTCAACTACTAATCAGTGCTATAACTTGCATTTAGGGCATGTTAACAATTAAATTTTAGTAATATAAACTTTGTGTGATCGATATATATATATATATTTTAATAATATAATGTTAATTTAATAAATATACTACTTATATATATCAGCCAAAAGAATAATGTATTTTGATTCTGACAATAGATGGCGCCATCATAATTATAATAGGAATATCTTATTCCATCTCTGCTTCAACAGAATATTTTATACAGATAACAGAAACTACACGCGGTAAATTGAAAAGTTACAGAAGCAATGTTAAAGTCCCTTCACCTGTTTGAATTGACTCTACATTTAAAGTTTTAAATAAAACATTTATATAAACCATAATTGTTGTAATTATTAAATTTAATTAACAAAAAAACATAAAAATTGATAGATATTGATAAAATTGAAGATAACAAAGAATTATAAAAATTGTCAAAGCTCTAATTTAGTGCTATGTAAACCAAAAATAATACAAAAACCATTTCTTATAATTATGTGCCTTTTGTAATATTTTACATTTTTTTTATTATTATAAATGATAGATGATTACACTGCTTTTAATTTTTGGATTTATAAAAAATTATGTTATATATATATATATATATATATATATATATATATATATATATATATATATATATATATATATATATATATATATATATATATATATATATATATATATATATATACACAGGGTGACAACTTTATACTGTTGACAAAATTTTATTGCTTTTGATTGGTTTTAATTTATGTCCAACACTTTTGATAATAATTTCATTTGTTTAAGAGATCTTAATATTAGTGAAACAAATAGGTAGTTTTTATTTCCTTGTTTGAAATAATCTGCCATACCAACGACAGCAAATAATTGCTTTATTTGAGGTTGAATTGAAGCAAATTCAGATTGCCAGAAAGCTGAATATTTACAGGTAAATGGTATCACGCATCATAAATCGATTCTTGGAGCTTAGCCATGACGGTGATAGATCTCAAAAACCAAAAAATCTAAGTGTGAATAAAATGAAACTCGTAAATTTATTAAGAAACGAATTAACCGAAATCCAGAAACTCAATGGGGAAAATAGCTGAAGAAATAGGGGTTAATAGAGAATCAGTTAAACAAATTGAAAAAAAAAAAAAAGAACTTTGACTTATGCCATATAAACTTTAAAAAGTACAGAAACTAACTGAGCAAAATAAGCATACACGGTAAAGATATCGAGCTCTTCTTCGAAATTCTGCAGAAGGCCATAGAAGCATTTCATCTTCACGGATGAAAAACTTTTTACAATTGAACAATCCTATAATGGACAAAATGACCATTACTGGTCATCTGATCGTTCTAAAATTTCCGCAAGAGTAGAACGTCGGCCAACTTGGCTTGAGCACCATTATCCAAACTTACCTGATATTCTGATATTTTAATTTTGAGTAATAAATGGCGCCATATCAAAATAATGCAGTTAGAGTTTTAAACATTAATTTATTATTTATTATTTTATCATATACTGGGAATGATTAATTAAGATAAATTAGGAATAGCTAAAATTTTAATTTTAATTTCAAAAGGAATTATACGCTAAAACCTTTAAATGAAAATATTACATAAACAGTTTGTGAGGATAGTTGTTAATAAATTTTAGTCACTAATCATTTAATATATATTGAGAAAATTTTCACTGAACATTTTTATTGATAAATAAAGCATCGCTTGTGCCATCTACTGAGAAACTTTAAAACTAAAAATATAATAATTTACTTTTATTTTGACATTTTTTTTTCTTCGCATTTATTTCATCATTGAAGTTTCTTTCACCTACATTTAGAAATAAGTATAACCAACATTCAACTTATAATTATTAAATTTTAAAGAATATTTAAAAATTATTAAAAATATTTATGCTTTATTAATTTATAAGTTGAATATTGGTTACACTGAATGTTCTATCCGGCTGATGTCTAAAAGGTTTGAAAACCTAGTAATTAAGGTAATTTTTTGACAACTTTAGATTAATTTATTTTTCTTCAGCTTCATAGAGAGGGATAAATAGATAATTTATAATAATGTAAAAAGATTAATATCTAACCATAAAACCAGCATTATAAAGTTTATCAATGAAACATTGCTTAGAGATATAAATGTCATTTTATAATAGAAATCAGTTTTTATACTTTTATCTTTATGAGATAATTTTCAAAAATACAAATCTTTCTTTAAATATTTTTTAAAAATATCATCAAAGTTAATTCTTAACGTTCAAGTTGGCTAACATTTATGAATTCTATCTGATCATTACCACAATAGCTATTCTTTTTTGCTATCAAATAACTTTCCACAAATCACTGTTGCTTCTTATCATAGTTTTTGTGTATTTAGATTATACACAAATTATAATCTTAATCTCAAAAGAATCTAAATTTTTTTGCAAATTTAACAGTATTCATATAAGAAAAACTTTTAAAATCTCTATATTACAAAGAAATTGAATTTTTCATTCACCCACCCCCTAGTTAATATCATATCGGAAAATCCATTAAAAAAAATTTTAATGTATAAATATAAAACATAATTGCTTATAAATCACAAATTTGATTTCTTTGTATAAGTGAATAAAATTACTCTTGACTGACTTTCTTATATTAGTATATCCTCATTACATATTTGAAATATGTTTTCAGAAATTTATTTTCCAAACTATAATTTATACAAATCTATACAAAAATTTAAATCTTATGCTCGCAAAAATTTACTTAGAAATTAAAAAATGGCAATGTTGTTCATTGAATGAATTTTTCAAAAAATTATTTCTATAATATAGAATTTTGTTTTTTTTAATCTCATTTCATGGCTAATTTTTTTAATAAATAATTAATATATTTAGACTTATAGTATCTTTCTGAAAATAAATTTTAATTTCTTGTTTCTTATTGTGTAAAATATTCTTCTGCATAATATATCTTCATCTGAAATATCGATTATTTAGATATAAATCTTTATTTTTAAACCCTAACATTTAAATTATTTTTTTATACTTTATATCTTTGCATTTTGGAAGCTTTTCTAATTTTAAAAATCCAGTTATGTCAGCTATAACTATTGAAATATACCTTAAATATTTATCATTTGCTAGTTCATACCATTCGCATTTTTTTTTAATTAAAAAATTTTGGTACAAAATTGAACGAGTTCAAAACAGAAGAAATTTTTATTTGAAAAAAATTATTTAATTAATATTAATTTTTTTTAATCATTAATAACAAACTATGATATAGTTCCTCATAATATGCAGTGAATGCAGTTTAATATTATTTTCATATTTTAATTTCCGAAACAAATTAATTTTATTAATAAATATTGATATGCAACTTCCGATATATTAGATATATATATATTTTTAATCTTACAGTTTTTCAAATTAATAAAAAGAATTTTATTCTATTCATTTATATTTACTTATACTTTTTTATATGATCTGTTTTAGTTTGAGTTTATTTATTAATATTTATTTGTTAATTCTTTTTTGCTTATTTTTTTACTGTGGTTGCTTTTACGAGACTGTACCATGAATTAAACAAGAAATTCAAGAGTGAAATATGAACTTCTAACCGAGAGGGACATCTTAACAAATATATTGTCAGAAAATAAGATCCATTTTTGAAGAAGAATACATTAATAGTACCAAAATCCTCACAAATATAAAAATTTAAATATATAATCGAAAAAAAGAAGTGAACCGAGAAAAAAAGCAAAAATTTTATTCATAGAAATCCTTATAATTATGAAACAGTATCATATTACAGGTATTAACTTAAAAATAAAAATATAAATATGGAAAAAATAATTTTATCCAGACTTGCAACATTTAAAAAATGAATACAATATTGTGTATCTGTTAAATAAAGAAATTAACTATAAGATGAATAGAATTATAAATATAAATAACGCCAAAATAAGTGTGATTGATATTACTTTTAAAAATGAATAGATGTGTTTTATTGGTTAAGTTTCATAACAAACGTTTTCTTAACGTAATATATAAAGGCTAATATTCTTGATGAACGAATTAATATGCTATTGTGTCAAACAGAATAGCTGTGCAAATTAAATAAGTTAAATTTAAAATATAATTCATTGTATACGTTGTCTATCATTTGACGCATAATTTAGGATGCATTCAATTATTTAAATGAATATGGGATAAGAACATGCCTTAAAATAAAACGGATTCATTTTGAGCAATCTTTGAAAACATCTATTTTAACCAATAGAGGGCAGCACAATGCATAAGTATACGAAAATCTGTATAAAATCGCTATGATCTTAATTTTTTTCAATAGAAACGTGCTTAGAAAGGAAATAGATACAGAAAAAAAAGATAGATAAATATTACAAATTTAAACAAATTAAAAACAACATAAGAGATATAAAATCTTTTGAATCTGAAGATAATTTGGCACATTAGGACTGATTTTCAATATAGCCATCTGTTATTTGTAATAATGAATGTAAATAAGAATATTTCATTACCCTATTCCCCTTCCTTTCAGAATTTTTATTATTCTTAATTGATTCTTTTAAATTTATATTTTTATATGAGTGTTTAGAAGCTACGTTGCATAAAGAGAATGCTTTTTTTAATACTTTTTCAATATACATATATATATATATATATATTCATTATCATATTTGTAAATGACTTAGCATTTTGACAAAATAAAAAAAAAATTTATTATGATATTAAGAATAATCAAAATAAAAAGAGAAATCGAATAAATTTGATAGTATTCAGGCTCAGTGATCAGTATTCTGAAATAGTGTAGAAACCAAGGCAAAAATATTTAATTTCGAATATAGATTTTCAATTGAATTGTCTTAACACTCTTCATGTAACAATAATTAGATGAAGGAGGTGTGCACATTGATAGAAATGAAAATAATTGAACTCCTGAACCAAATTTAGGTGTGGTGATTTTGCACGAAGTGGTAATTCAAAGGCTGTTAATCAATAGAGTGTCTAATTTTAAGGTCATCAAAGAAGTTCTTGCCTTTGAATGAAAAGATAATACTTATGCAAATTAATGTATGACGTGGTTGAGACACCAGTCTATGGAGAATAGGAATATCAGTCTTTATAAAAGCAGCTCTATCGCGCACATTCATAATCGTAACTCGTACAGTAGCGAAGGGAAATGGTCGTGTCGAAGTAGTTCTTTCTGTGTTGTTTGCTTTTAGACTCCAAAGTGGGCTTGTCAGCTGCTGCATCAAATCGCCTAATATGTGAAGTTTGGGGATAGAGCTGTGAATGAAATAACTCAAAGCATTGCTTTTACGAGTCCAGGTCAGGAGATTTGTCCTTCTGGGATGAAGCTCGGGTCTGGTGGATTAGACGTCAAGTAGTTCACTATGAGCTTCGAACAACGGTCACGTCGGACATGTGCTCGCAACAATTGGAACACGTGCACCAGAAGTAGCCTGCCATGTATCAGAAGCAGGTGGATCGCAAGGACGTACTATTCTTGGCGGATAACATGAGTTCGTAAGACGCGTGTGTGGTCAGCATTACAATACATCAATTTAGTTGGGAGACTTTGTCCATCCTCCTTACTCATCTGACCTTGCACCATCGGATTACTACCTATTCCATTCACTGAACAATTATCTTTTTGGAAAATCATTCACCAATGAAGCAGGCTTGCTCACGAACGCGTTTATGTTCTAATCCCTTGAGTTTTACAGTAAGGGGATTGCTCAACTGGACACATGTTTGCAGAAGGTGCTGGATGACGATGGTGATTACTTCGATGACTAACAAAAGTCCGCATTTTCTGTAGACCATGTTCTTTTGGATCATAAAAAAGGCAAGAACTTTCTTATTTACCCTTGTAGCTGCTCTATGGCTTGTTTAAAGCTAATAATACAGTCTTTGTTATCTATATCTTGACGTCTGTGGCAGCTCAAAGTGGCAAAAGTATTAATACAAGTAATAATTTTTATTTTAATTATATTTTAATCGTTTAAAATGTATTTTACATATAACGTTAAAGAAGATATTTATCAATGAATTAATGTGGATTTTGTCTAACGTAAAATATAATGAAATTTAAAAACTTATGTTTAAAATTAATATTGTAATTTTGAGAAAATTTCTTTAAAAAAATAGAAATAGAATTGCTAATTCAAATTATGATCGAAAATTTTTACACCAATTCATAGTAAATAATTAGTGAAATCTAATGTTAAACAGGAAGCTCTAAGTAACACACATTGAATGTCATATCTACAAAATTGAAAAATTAGAATGTTTAAAGTTAGAATATTAAAATTAATATTTGTGTCTTTTTCTAGCATTTGATTTAATTAAATGATTAAAATGATACAAGTTTCCTTAAAAAATATTGACATCTAAAATTGAACTATTTTTAGCTTTAATTCTGTAACTATTCCTTACGTATTTTAAAGTTGATTGGATATGCACAATTAATATGAATATTAAGATTTAACTGAAAAAAGTAAGATATCTAATATGTATAATATGGCAAACATTTATCCTCCTACTTTCTCTCTTCATGTAAGATGCCCCAGTATAATATCAGTCCATCATTTAAAGTTAAGTGAGAGAGAGAGAGCACCAACACACTAAACACAAATGATGAAAAATCAAATATACTTTTCTGTAATGTTGAATGAAAGGAAAAATATATTTATTCTTATATTTATTTCAGTTGTAACGATAATTTGAAGCCAACTGAATCAAAAGTTCAATTTCGATCATAAATGTCAACATTTATGATCGAAATCGAGCTTTTGAACTCCTAAACCATATTCAGAGAGTAATTTGTAATTGATACAAAGAATATAAATTCAATTCAAACTCATTAATAAAGTATATATAGTAGATGTAATAATTATTTTTTAGTTAATAACAATATCTATCTATCTCTCTATATATATATCTATATATATATATATCTATATATCTATCTATCTATCTATATATATATATATATATATATATATATATATATAAATATATATATATATATATATATATATATATATATATATATATATATATATATATATATATATATATATATATCATATCTATCTATCTATCTATCTATCTATATATATATATATATATATATATATATATAGTCAATATTTTTAAAAACTACGAACAGATCTACTATTCAAACCATAACTAGGCTGAGAATAGGACACCACAGGGGTAGGAAGATCGATGGAGAAGGCAAAAAGATCTACAGAAGTTGTGATCACTGTCCTGATACAAAGCTTATGCCTACTCACATCTATGAGTGTCCGGCTATGAGCGCCAGCCATAGAAAGATTGGAGTGCTGCTGACTATGATATATCCGTATGGAGACAACATCAAGCAAGTCGCAGAGGAAATTTTAAAAATTCACGGAGTTCGACTCTCATTTACACGACAAAAAAATATTTTTAAAAATTAAGTTTCAGAAAATACAAAGAAAAAGAAAAAAAAAACTATCATGTCCATCATGATTTTCGGAAAAATTTCCGTGCTGCATATATGCTTAAAGATAAATTTTTATTAATAAATGCGTTTTACCAACTCCTCAAAAATTGAATTTCAATACCAATAAATAATGTATGAAGCATCGTGTAAATTTTTCAAGAACATAAATGGTGAAATTGAAATGCAGGTGATTAAATTTGCACTTGCATCTGAGTACGTGGTACTCACATTCGCGATAAAATGGCGAATAATCTTCCTTTATCAAAAGCAGTTTTTGAGTTTTTTCACAATCTTTGTAGCTTTCACAAAAGCTTAAAAAATGTTTCCAAAACATTGGTACCATCACTTAAAGACTGTGGAACTTGGCTGTATTATCGAACTCTATGAAATGAGTTCATCGAATTATTCGTATTATCGAATTTTACCGCATTATCGAACTCCGTCAATTGGATTTTCGAGTAACCGTATTATCGAACTCCAACAACTCATGTTGGGCACAACATGAATATCGTCCAATGTTATGTCTAACAATGGATTCCGGAAAGGATCCGTACACAAAAGAGTATACGTGCTATGATTACATTTACGTAATCATCAGTTGACAGTTAAAGACCTTTTCTCCACATGACATTTGAAGCCAGTTGCCTCTAGAAACAGAAAAATTTTAAATACGCAACACATTGCTTAAGTACAATTACTTACACCTAGCCCGGTGTAACTAGTACACCTAGCTACACCAGGATACCGTTTACCATTCAGCAAATAGCTAAAGCTCTAGCATGGTGTCATCAACATCAATTCCGGATCATGGTATGGTATCAGGTATTATTCAGGATCATGATATTATTCAGGGATGAATCTCGTTTCTGCTTGTAGAGTATGGTGGACATTGAAGAATATGACAGCTACGCGGATGATGCTACCAACTAACCCATTTAACTGAAAGTTAAACTAGTCCTGTACCAAAAATTTATGTTTTGTGGTATTTTAATGTTCTATCATGTGACGCCTCTGATGTACCCTGTTTACTTCGCTTATTATTCTGTTATTGTCACAGTATACAATATTTCAGCTATATAATGGTAGACCGCTTATCGCACTACATAGCTTAACAGATTGGTTGTATTTCGAATTATTCTCTAGCTAAAAAACTCTTTAAATTTGAATCCCATCAACACCCGTATTGGACATGATCATCATATCATATCATGGCCAATGTGTATTGGCGACACACATTGGACATGATATGAACAGAGGAACACTAGCGAGGATTATCTGAACACAGAATCTGATGCGGTTTGATCTCGATTACTTCAGACTATCAATAATGGAATATTTAATAGAAAATCTAGCCATAGCTATGCATTTTGCAGCTGACCGAACTGGGCACATAAGATATTGAATAATCGTCTCATTTGTCACAAGATTTCATTTGTCTGTTTTGTAATCATATTTGTATATCTATCTCATCATTATTACTCCTGAAATTTGTTTGACACTATATGCATTACTACTTGGTGTTATAAATTTCGTTTTTGAAAATTGTACGTAATGCGTTTATATCTGTTTTGAAAAATAAATATATTTCTGCAACAGATTGTAAAGTGTGTTTAACTAAAAGATGAAAGATGAGAAAAGCATTATTGTATTATCAGAAATGTTCAGCTTAATATAACTGTGTACTTTGGAATAAGGAAAAGTATCTATCCCTAGTTTGAGAAATAATTTCTCAATAAAATGTATTTAGAGTTTGGTAGAATAAAACAATATAAAATTTAATTTAGATGAAATTTTTTCAAATCTTAATTGGAACTGTGACGAATTAATTTTTGTAAACTTATAACGCATACACTTTCATGCTATGTTTTTATCGGCACCAATGCAATAAAAATTTAAGATTTATCCATTAATATAATGCATTATTGACCTGAAATTCTTTACAATATAGTATCGGTATTAGTACATACCAACTTCATATAGTAAATAAGTACGTTAACCTTACATATACCCCAATATAGTCCTAAAAATGCATAGTTTTCATTTTATGAAGTTTTTAAATCTGATATGGCATATATTATAACATTAGCAATATTTTGCACGTATGTTGTCCTTTTTAAGTCACATTTTTCCAGAGTAACGCTTATGGTGAAGCAGCCATTCACCCAAAAATTACGCGATAATTATCATTCAAATAAAAATTCTTAATTAAAGTTTATGTATAAAAAAAGGATTATATAAATTATAATAACTAAATAAATTTAAAGAAGAGAACAATATTTTTAAACTGACATGAAAAAATTAATTTAAATGTTATAGACAAAACAATATTAATATTAAAGATGAATTTATTGATGATCACTTACTTTTACGACAGTATGGTAAGAGAAAAATGTCTCTTAAAAGTAATAATGAATAATTAGGCAATTAATTATTTAAAGAAACACTATTCACGCTGTGAGATATAAATTCGTGTCATAACTCAAACTAATTATCTTACTTTAAAGCATCGATAAGTTAATAATAAATAAGCATTTATTCTAAAATAAGAGCACTAGTGATTTATTCTCAAAATGTCCGAAATTAATTTTCCCCTTCACTAATAAACTTAATTACCGTCATTTTAAGGCATAAAAATTAAAAGTTCATCGATACTAATTGCAAATATTTTAAGAGATTTCAAGCGAATCTATGAAAAATTCAGAAAAACTAAAACGCTTTTATATTAGCTCCTTAATTCAATTTACTTTAAACAATGTACATTCAAATTAATTTTAAAAACAAATAGAATAAAAGTGATTACAAGAAGTGTACAGGCATATTTAAAAATGATCTTGTTGTGTTAATTAGTTAAGTCTCAAATGGTTAAAATTTAATATATATATATATATATATATATGTGCATTGAATATTAAAAATAAGAAAGAGTAATCAGGAAATATAAGTTAAAGTAATTGCTTTTGTAAATGATAAAATTCTTTCAAAATGAAATTATAGAAATCGAAATTTTAAAAAATTGATATTTTACGGCAAGATTATAATGATATAACTTAATTTTTTGAGTTTTCATACTAAGCATGTTATAATAAGCGGTAATTAAATTAAAAGTTAGAGAAACGAAAAAACAAGTATTTTTTTCATTTTAATAGCACTTAAAATTTTGTTAACATGATTAGATTCTGTTAAATTGTTCAACTGGATTTCTTTATAAAGAGAAATTTATTTTATTTCATATTATGAACGTTAAATTATGAGATTTAAAAGATTTAACCATATTTGGACATGGATTAAAACAATAGGTGCCCATTTTTGCGACATTGTTACTACGATAAAATATAATTCGTTAATTAAGCAAAATAGTATTAAAACTTATTCCTCCATTTTCGGTATCTAAACCACATTTTTGAAAACACCTCTATCCCCATTCAGAAAATCCTGAAATGAAAGTTCGTGCAGCAATGGCCTTCTTTGTCCAACTTTTTCAATGAGTAACTCGTCTTCACTCATTTCTTCAGACAAATGTTCTTGGATTTCTTCAGGGATGATGGTAGTAACGGATGGACGTCGAAGTAATCTATAGATGTTGTTAAAATCATGCTTGGACCCCTGAGGTCAGCATTGGATTTTCGATGATTGGTAACACGTTATCTACTCTGATAAATCTAAATTTTAAAAGCCTCGTGAGAATATGAGTATAAGTTTATCGGGAAAATTTCATGAATCTCTGAAGTCTAATTACTTAAAGAAGACCATTGAAGCGTGAAGGACATTGAAGACGACATCATTTGTATGTACCTCTCATGATGAAAGACTTCCCTTTAGATACTCAAACCAATTTGATATGAGATTGAGACGTAAGCATCTTTTCTGATAACCTACGCTTATTCCTATCCCCCGTGTATTCAGGCGAACTTAGATAATTCCAGGAGGTTAGTATTACACACAGCGTCTACCAATTGGTCTTCGGATTACGTTTCTGCTTTTATTCACACTTCCATGGCTACCTAAATGAAATATACTCAGTAAGTATAACTATTATTGAACATATCTGGAATACCCTAAAACATATTTCCCAAAAATAACACTATCTCGCGTTTTTAAGGATATGTGTTTGATATTGCAGGTGTCATGGTTAAAGTTCCCATCAGAATATTATGCAATGTTTTGTTATTGAACGCTTGTCTGCTCTTTGGGGCCCTACACAGTATTAGATATGCGGTTAATTTAAATAAAATATATGCTCTGGTATACAAAACTTTAAGCAACATGTAATTTTTTTTCAATATCTCTGTGGGAAATAATGTGAGTGACATCAAGTTACGAAATAAAAGATTTCATTTTATATTTAAGCGATGACGAAAATATAGTTGCCCAAAAATGATTAGAATGCATATGCCTTGAAATTAAAGAAAAAAGTATTTATTGAATTAATAGTCTCATAATATATCATTTGTGTGAGCAAGTGGAAGAATAAAAAGTAAATGTTGATTTCTATTGGATATTCCCACCTGTTACTAAAAAAATTGATTCAAACAATATTTCTATATTCAGCAAAATATTATCCAGTAGATCTTGAGGAGAAAGTGTCTATTTCTTAATATATATTTTAATTCTTGTGTGTTCACCACAGGATGCAGTCGTACCCCGAGGCGAATCCCCAAAGATTTTTACCCACGTTCTTTGATATTTAAATCTCGAAAGTACGCTGACCAATGTATTTAAATGATATTTTCTCTTTCCAGTAGTTTCTGCACAACAGAAATCAGGTGTAGTCATGCATTTTCTTTCACAAAACCGATGTCTGCTTCAATGGTAACATGAAACAAACGCAAATGGGGAAGAATCACCTCCTTACAATAACAATATCTGATTACAGAACATCAATCATAAAGCTGGAACTCAGTCTGAATGTTCAGAAAATGCATCTCCAGAAGATGATTCCATTACCAACATAACGGAATTTTTTCATGATGTTAATTAAATAAAATCATGTTCGACTTTACTCCAAATTGACCGGTGTTAAAAATCGCTTGTGGCACAGAAAAAACTCTCATCCCTAAAGAGAACAAGACTACATTAAAGAAATATCTGGATTTTGTGATACTGGGGCAACTTCAAGCAGAGACACCAAATGCAAACTTTCAAAGGGATGCAGCATTCAGGACGGCGGATAAATAGGCTATCTTTGGGAAGAGTTGTGAGCATAGAAATTAATTACTTCCCAGTCATTTTGCAATGTGCCTGAGCAAAGGCGCTTGCAGGCTAGTTTCGGTTTCTTTTCGATTAGAGGACGATATATCGGTAATACGATTGTTTACTTAGGAAGGCCACCACCAAAAAGATTCTAAAAGCTGTATCAATGATTTGGCAGACTTTCCATGAGCGCGAAGCGACGACATTTGATGATTCCAAACTCTTCAGCTTCACTGGTTCTACAACTTGTCACCCCGCCAGCTTTCCTATCATTCTTCTACATGTGATATCATCCAGGTCAGAGAATTCACTTGCACATGCAGTGGTTGTCGCTAACAGCATCTCTGTGTTTCTTTTTACTTTAATTTTTATCTGAGCACATCGATCGCATGCGTTTTGTGTATGTTCATGATATTTGTTACGTTTTATTACGATTATTTTAATATGCATGTTTTTTTCTACTGGATTAGGTGTTCTTTGCACTGATTGCAATTATATAGATATTATATATTATATATATATAAAATTGTCATATTTTTATTTACTTGTACAAAAATGTTATTTTAAGTAAAAGGAAAATAGCAATATTTCATTTTTACTTTATTATTTACATTTTAGTTGGTGTCCTTTAATAAGCAAAGCATAGTTAATGATTTAAAGATTAATATCAAATATTCTTAGAAAAGAAATAATAAATTTCAAGAATCAATCAAGAAGAGTGATGATATAGCTTTTAGCATATTGTACATATGGCTTTATTGGAAAAATACATCCAACAGTACAAAAGAGAACAAGTGTCACAGAAAAAATATAATGGAAAGAAAAAAACATTTAAATTAATAACCAAAACAAAATAACACAAGAAAAGAAGTACAAATTAAAAAATTAAAAATAAAATTTAGCAAAAGAGGAAAAGCCATGCGAACTTCTTAGCTTGTTACTTCTTTAGCGCCACCCAAGAGGCAAGTGTGAAGTAATGGTATCATGGAGGCGATTGACACTATATTTAACATTGAAATCACAATATTTAATATTTAAACAATCCATTTCATAATATTTAACATTAAAACAATGAATGTTCTTTACATTCAATATAAATCATTCAAAGTGTTTTTTCCTTAAAATTTTATTAAAAAGATTGTGGTAAAGAAATTCTGGAAAAGAATGCGTTCATTATTTTCCATTCATAAAATTTAAAAAACATAATTAAATAACCTTTATACGGATTACTAAAAATAAAAATGTTTTAAATGGGCAATAACACATTCAAATCACAGCAATAAATGTGATATCATGTTATAATTTATGAATGCAGTTTCATGACTTTGATATACCTCAAAACACTAGCTGCTTTGATGTATTTATTATAAGGTTTTTTTTTCCATATAAGGTTTATTTTACTAAATAATTGTAGCATGTTTCTCAGAATGGAAGGTCTCATATGTAATCAATTGTTGGAGAAAGAGAGATGAATAAATATATTCAAATTTCCAGATACATGATTATGGCGGTTATTTATATTATCGCATGTTATTTCCGCATGTGTTAGAGAAAACACTTGAAGTTTTTTTTCTCTTTTGACATTTTAGTACAGTTCACAAGAAATATATTCTCGAAAGACAAAAGGGAATAGATATTGAAATGAACAACACATTAGCTTTTAGCTGTTGTTAGCAAAACTAACAATTTTAATAATATTGATTCATTAAAGTCGCATTGTGTTATATAGTAAAGCAAACCTGCCATTTTTCATGGACAACGGAAAACTTTTATTTAGGATTATTGAGATAATTGTTATTAGAAAAAATAATGACGTAACTGCATTTTTAATGGTATTTACAATTTATTTAACTTTGTTGGAAATGTTGTCTTCTATCATAAATAGTTCTAGACTATAGATGATTTAAATTATAGATGATGTATTGAGGTCATAAATTCTTTTGTAATGAAATAATTACAAATGATATATATCATGACTTCTTCCTTTTCTATTTCAAAACATTTCATAAGAAGTGTGTAGAGAGAAAAACAAATTTATTTGTAACAAAAAGCAGTCACACATGAATGATACTTTTAAAAGAGATGGAAAAACCATCTGTTTCGATTCTTAATCATAAGGAGATGAGGGAGCCATCTTAATGTTTATTTTTCTTATATTGTGTCATATGTAACTTGACGGTGAGTTCAAATCTTCAAATCAGAATTAAAAATGGTTTTGCATAATTACAAACTCTATAATGTGTTTCAAAATTAGACATATAATCAATATTTTACATCAGCCAAAGAAGAAGAATTTTTACATGTATCATTCCATTCCGTTCATCTTTTCTCAATTCATTCCCAAGCAAAAAATCGGATTTTTTTAATATAAATAATACAAGCTATTTTTGCTTGTATTATTTATATTGAAAAAATCCGATTTTTATTTATTAAGATTAAAAACCACGAGCTAAGAGACTGAATTTTAAGCTGTAATAAAACGTAGGTCTGAAAGTTCATGTTTTTAAGTTTATTTGAAACTATCGTTATTTAAATATTTAAAGCAATATTTTATACTATGTATCCAAAATACAAGAAAATGGAATTGATTTCTGATGTTAGACTCTTCTTTAAATAATTTATTTTTTGGGAAAATGAAATTCAAGAAATAGATTTTTTTTTTAGAAAAATGTTTGAAATGTGAAACGAAAATTCCAAAGGAAATCATTTCTAAAATAAAGGTTGTGTAGCATCTATATTCTTTTAAAGAAACCTCTTTTTTAGAATAAGAGTATTATAAATTTTTTATTTTCAAAAAGGAAAAATAGCTTGTATTTTTTATATTAAAAATGTGTTATTATTTGAATATTTTATTTTTTCTGATAAACATTGACTATGCTTATCAGATATATGTACATACTAATTGCATTATTTACCATGTAAATCATTGTAAAAGCATCATTAAAATATTATGAGTCTACAGCTTTGGTAGCATTTTAATTTTCTTTCCTCCTTGTAAACAAAAGAAAACTATATAATTCTTCCTAATAACTTATCAATTTAATTATTAAGAAATATTGCTAATAATATGTTTGTTTCTCAAAATACATGTTTCGGGTATTTCCCCGATTTTCTATTATTGCATCATAAAATGTTACAGCTGATTTTTGAGTAACTAAAATTTTTCTAAGTTAATATCATTTATGGATAATTTATTTTAATAAATATGTTGAATAATTGTTATAGATATATTTTTTTAAAAATAACTTACAAAATAAAATTATTCGCACTAGTTTTTTTTTTATAAAACATTAAGACGTAAATTTTACCTGGTAATTAATTAAGAAGTCATTTAAGAATAATTAAGTATGTAAGTAGACACTTACGTATTTAATTGGGACAATTATCAAAACATTCTGGTAATATTAATATACAAGAAATATTAATGTCATTGATGCTTGAGAGTTTATTTAATATTTTTAATTAAGTGAAAAATATAGCTTTATATATAAATAAAATATTGTAAATGAAATATGAAAATGAATATAAAATGAATGTTATAAATAAAATATGGAGACATCAATAATCAAACAAAATTGATTATTGATGACTCAATATTGTATTATCAAAATAAATTTTAAAAAAAAATCGAATTAAAAAAAATTGCCAAAATAGAATCCTCAAAATAAAATTTTCATCATACTCAATAATTTAAAAATCTATGATTTATAAAAGTTAAAAAGGAGGGATTATCTAAATCAACATTTTTAACTTCTAAATTTAAAGAAAGTGAATTCCGCTTTTATAATTTATAAAATTAATCAAAATTGACCTGAAAATAAATGAGATTAAGCTGAAAAAAATTTGAAATCAATATGCTGAACTGGAATTGGCTAGATCATTATTTATTTCAGTCAAAAAATAAAACAAATTTTTTAAGCAATCTGTCTATAAAAATATTCAAAATCTGTATAAAATCACAAAAATTCATATTTAGAACTTTTAAATTTTTATTCCATATAAAAATATTTGAAAAGCATGAAATAAAATATTTGAAATAGAATTAACCCCTTGACTGACTTTGACGAGTCTGACTCGTCATTGATTTCCTGGGCCATCACAGACTTTGACGAGTCAGACTCGTCAAGCGCTTCTTTCGGCGGACGCCGTGCAAGTTACAATTAGATTACATAGTTGCTTCACTCGTTCGACGATTCTCATTTAAAAAAGCACACTGAAAGTAAGAGTTCAGTTTAGCAGAAGTCTCGCACGGTGAATGTTATACTAGCCAATATTTGAGTTTAGTAAAGATTATAAATAATCCCCGTAACATGTATAAGCCGTATGCATTATATGAAAGTGGGGATGATGGTGTAAATTGATGGTGTAGTTCAATTAAGCGAAATTAAATAGTTTTTTTTTGTCGCATCAAATTCCATTTAATTCGTCAGTCAAGGGGTTAAGGAGTAAAATAATCAGATCACATAAAGTTCTATTTGTTTTAGGAACTTTTTTTATCGTTACGTTTGTTTATTGGCAAAAATTGTCTATCTAAGAAAAACATTTCAATTTAGAAGGTAAATTTTAATAATCAGATTTATTTTTTGATTCGTTCGAAGATTCTATTATTTATAATAAAAACTAATAGAACTAGGGTTATTGAATTTCAATATCAAGCAATTTCAAGAAATAAAAACCGTATTCTTGAAACATAAATAATAGAAAATCAATTATTTGAAGCTGGAAAAAAATTTATTTTAGGAAAAAACAACAGAATATTCTATTAATTTAAAAAAAGATGTTTTCTTATGAAAAAAATTTATAAATTGAGCATATAAAAAAATTTATGTATAATCGATGTTCTTTTTAAAACATATCTAAGAAGCATGTCGTGGTTAAAATAATCCTCATAAGAAAAATGTAACCAATGAATAGAAAACAAATAAACGCTACTTGAGAATACTTATTAAATATTTATGTAATTACAACTTGAATATACATATAATAACATTTGAATGTACATGTAATAACATTTGAATATATACGTAGTATCATTTGAATATATATGCAATATCATTTGAATATATATTTTATTTTCCTGCGAAATTTAAAATCCTGTTATGTGTGTAAGATATTTTCAAAATTTTAAATTTTATGTTTAAAAGGATTTTACTGTGACATAAAAAATAAAAATCAGAAACTCTTATCCTGCCTCTTTTTAATTTCAAACTATTTTTTCTTCAATTCAGATAGAAATTTATGATTCTAGAGTTAATTCTCCGTATATTGTCAAGTTACAGAATATTAGTGTAATTATTCAGAAAGTCTTTAAACTAAATAACTTAGATTAGTTTTAAAAAATAAAAAGTTAAAAAAGATGATAACACTATAATATTTTTGAAGAGACACTCATTCTAGAAACGTTTAACCGTTCAAGAAAATCATCAAATAATATTCATTTCTAGAGCAACCGTAAAGGAATTTTTAATCCACTAGAGGTCGTATGGCTCGCAGAGTCACCCAATTGTTCGAAAATCAATAAAGCATGATAAAACTGTTTATATGTAATCAATCAACTTTTGAGTACTCTCCTGTCTTACACCAGATTTGGAAGAGATAATATTGTTGCTTTTACCTGCTTTTTCGTTATTCATGTGAAACAATTACTTTTTGAAACTGATATAGTAATGAGGTTGAGGGGATTATTATCTTATATTAAAATAAACACACCACCAACACGATATTATCTCCATCAAACATTTTTATTAATTTCCTTTTCCTTTACTATTGCATAGACATTCGAAAATTTTCACTTGTGTACAAAAAGCATAGCATACAACTCACTACTGATCCCTCTTACAAGGACTACAAGTATTTTGTTGGCGCAATGACGCAAAACTCTGGGGTTCACCACAGAATATCCCTCCTGTGACAGAGGAAATTGTTTCTTTCACGACTGCTTTGGTTACGACGATATGGTATGCTTTGGTTACGACGACTACAAGAAAAAAAAAGCTGATCAATTCGTTTTTCGTTTTTTTTTCAATTTTCTAATTTCGCGAAATATTTTAGTTTTAAAAGATTCATCTGTTTCGGAAATAGAAAACGTTTCAACAGGAGATGGCATTCGATGATGCGATTGGAAGTTACAGCAGCTTTCTCTACTGTTAGGTCAGAAACTGCAGCTAAAATAGTTTGAAAATTGTATGGCAATTGCTGTAAAAATAGTTCTAACTTTAGTTTATCTGGAACATTATGTAATTCTGCGCGACGCTTCATATTTCGTAAAAGTTCTGTCGGTTTGCGCAATGGTGCAAAACTCTGGGATTCAAGACAAGGTATTCTGAGTCCCATGCGATCATCATTGCTTCAAAATTTCTTCTACAAGCAGCTCAGTTTCGTTCGCCAAAGTGTTTTTGTACAATTGTATATTATTTTATTTCTAAAGAATAATGTAAAAATATGAATAAATAGAGTGTAAGAAAGGAATAGATCCTTTAAGACATCTATTATACATATAAATTCGAATCTTCAGCTAAACATGTTGATCAACCCAATTAGGATGAACCTAATTGGGTTGATCAGTAATGGTAAAGAAATATGAAATTTTCAATATAGAGATAGTTAATTTGAGAAGAGTGATGAAAATAACCAAAAATCTTATTTAGGAGAAAAAATATTTTTGCTACAAAACTTAAACACTTTAGATAAAGAAAAGCTAAAGATATCTCAAATTTGGTCATTAGTTAAATTAATAAAAAAACCAGAAATTATTCAATCTAATAATACAACACCAGGAAATTTATAGATATAATAAATGACTGCATCATATTCTAGAATGTAAACATACAACTAATGGTCAATAGCTGTTTTTATTGCCCAATGAACGTAACATAAATATATTTATTCGAATGTCCTCAAAGTAATATTCGAATAAAAGAAAATTCATCAATTACTAAGGAATATTTCTCAGAGAACCACATATGAAGATAAGAATTATAAAAAAGCTTTCTAAAAAGTTCTGCCAAAAATCAATAAAATCAATTCAAGTGAACCAGAAAAGATTCAATGTTCAAAACTATTGTCTAAATTTATGACCATTGTGTATCATGCCATTGTGTATCACAGATAATAAAACTAAAATTTCTTGCACATTTCCTCCTATAAAGTTAATGCAGATAATTTGCATTCATTTTGTAAGAGCGAATATTTGCAATAATTTGATTTGCAAATATCATTTTACTCATATTTACCAGAAGTGCATATCGTGTATGAATTTTGCGAGTATGATTTCAGAAATTCTCATCTGTTAAACAGTTAAATGGTTCGATTCAACAGTATACATTGTTCCATTCTATTCAAATATTAGTTTCAAACCATTTGCTTAGAAAAAACTCTTTCTCTAGAGAGCTTTGCTTTTTGTGAGGATATTACACCGAAATATTTCTTACCACCGATTGGTCTGTAAAGATTATACTTCTTGATAAAATTTTGAGAAGTAGCTATACGACCCATTAATATCCTACAGAAAATATGTCTGTATTTTATCTATAATTAGATGTGGTTAATACTTTTCCACATGACATTCTGAATGCGAAAAAGTTATTAACTGCATGAGTTAAAGCTATTTTTGACATGTTAAAGTTATTTCTATTTATAGTATTCTGCATAACTGTTATTATATCGCATCAATATTTATTCTGATTACAATTATGAGAGCAGTAGCTAATCTACGATTGTATAAACTCTAATCCAGGTACACTGGAATTTAATCTTGATTAAAATAAAAAACTTTTATAACGTTAAATTAACTGTGACTTTATTTCATAAAATCATATTCCGCATGAGCATCTATACAGAAGATATATCTGTATAAACTTAGTTTACATTATAATTCTTTTTGTAAAATGTTTTGAGTGCATTACAGTCGTAGCTAGTTTTGCCAGTAATGTATATATATTTGACTATCTCAGTTTGTTCTATTTTATCTGTAAAACAATTTTTACTTGTGTGATATGCTAGTTACTTTGTGTAGTAGTTTTAACTGCTAATGAATTACAATTTGTAATACAAACTGTATTCCAAACAAAAAGAATATAAAACTGTTCTTATTGTTGTTATCTCATTTAAAGAGCTTAAAATCAAGCTAAAATTAATATTTATTGATTTTGACCTGCTCAAAATATGAAAATAACTAATCATCCATTGAAAAAAATGTATTGAAGTAATAAACAATATTTATTTGTCAAATTGCTTATATAAAATTATTAATTAAAAATTTCTTTTTAACACAAAGCACCGTAAAGCAAAATTATAAATCCTTTATACAGTGTTATTTCTCAGATAATGAGAACCAATATTCTTTGATTGATTTCTGCAATTAAATCACTTTCAGTTGCTGTAGTTTATTGAAATCAATAATCTTTTGCTACATCTGAAACTATGCATCCGAATTCTCTGATGGTTTTGAAGGTTCAACATCAGGGTTAAAAGGTGGTTGGTGACAATTAGCAAGTGTAGCTGTTGCAGGTCTAATTCTTGAACCCTTCATTGGGCCACCATCAACAGAAAACTCAGGAAAAGGAGCATTTGGTAAAGACCATAAGCGATTAGAATAGGCAAATGGATTCACTTCTTGATGATTACTTGCAGTTGGTACAGCTAGAAAGAATGGTCCTCCCAGAACAGACATAGGTGAAACACCAGCTGAAATGTCAGAACTAGGACGAACGCTCCTAGAAGTAAAGTACGCTTCTCTAGTCATCATAAAACACAAGACAGAATCAACAATCAAGAGGAATATCCCTGCCATGAGAAGGAGAGGACCAAGAAGTTTGTAATTTCCATCGAGAGCAGTGTGTACAGCAATAATTTCTGTGTCGGAATCATTGCTTTGCCACCTTACTGGTTGTGGAGGATAAGATATTGCTGTGGTTGCCGTTCCAGCTATCAGAAGAATAAATACAGTAACTGTTAAGACAATGATGATAACAATTTTGGTGAAAGGATTAACCTTGTAATTAGGTGGTGTAAAGGGCCGTAGCTGATCTTGATACAGTTGAGTTTCGTAGTTATTTCCATTTGGCCCATTCCGTATATCCCCCATGAGACCATTGCAGAAACTGCTGAGGAAATTTACCTGTCAAATAAATACAAATTTGTAAAATAAATCATTTAAAATGTATAATGGTATATTCCTTAAATTGAGTTTATTTTTCTTTAATCCTTTTACTGAACAGACAAAATAATTGCCATTTCTTTTATTCAATTTTTATTATGAGGAAACTTAATGCGACATATGCATGTACCAATTAAAAGGTAAATATATAGTCAAATTTTGTTTAATTTAGAATAATAACGATATAAAAGGCTTAAAACAAACACGCATTTTATCTAAAATTAAATGTAATTAAAATAAAATAACTACATTTGCAAACTTTCATATCATAATGTTTCAATTTTTCAGAACAAAAACTCTATATACAAATAAGAATCTGTAGAAAAATTTAAATAAATATTTAGAATTGATAATTTTATCTTTATTAAAAATATCAAACTTTCAGTTTGTTTCATTACAAATAACTAATTTTATAAAAAAAAAAATATTAAACATGTATAATAACAAATTAAAATTGCATATAAAAGGATAAAGCAAATTATATTATCATATAGGAAAAGAAGTCTTACATATGTTCACAAGCTTCTAGAATATTTAATTTATTCACCTTCATATATCAATTGATTTTTAAAGAGAGATATTGGATGTTATATAATATATTAGATCAACAGTCTAGTGCTTGAAAACCCAATAGAAAAAAAGGCATTGGAAAACCAATTACATTTGTTTTATTGCTGTTATATTAATTTTATAATACAATAATAATGTTATAGTAACAGATTGATAAAATATAATCATACGTGAGATAGGGACCTAAAATCTCTGAGATAGTGATAAAATTGAATTCATGTGGATGAATATTCATAAGAGAATTGTGAATCTATCATGAAGGCATAAAATCTCAGATAGCGATACAGCTAAAAAAATATTGAAGGTACAAGATTTCCAAAAATGATGGGAAATATTACACAAAACAGACATGGATCAATTTAATAAATACTACAGATTCCATTAATGGCATATGAATAAAACTCAACGTAGGAGTTATTCAGTTATCAATTTTCCTATTGGGTTTCAGAGTAGAAAATTCACATGTGTACTATTTTTGACTAAACGGTCCGTTGATTTACCACTCATCTTATCCAATTAATATCGTTATTGAAAGCTTTATTTCTGAGTAATAAAAAATGATAGGAAATAAATTTCTTGATTTGAGGAATCTCTAGTTTTCATATGTATCAAGCAAATGAAGGAATGAAGGTATGGATAAAATATCAAAAATCTGTATAACCTCCATTTATTATTAAGGGAATATTCAAGCTAATGAAATTTTTATGATGGTATGAGATATATGGAACTGGCATTTTAGGTTATTGTTCTCATCTTTTTTAAGTTACGTTTAATATAAATTTCTTCATAGACTGTTATGAACACCCCCATGCAGAAGTCTTGTGAAAATAAATCTTAACTCAATATCCAGAAAATTAATTCTGAGTATTGGAAAACATAATGGCCCAAACTCATTTCAAGTCATTTTAACATCCACTGAATTAATTGTTTTCACAGATAAAGTCGTATCCTAAACAGGCTTGCATGTAGAAAATAAAAACACATCCATTTTCCGCTGTTCATAATCGCCTTATATTCCGGAAAAAGCTTTTTACCCTGGGCTACGGGGAAGCAGGATATTGTAGACTTAATACATGGCTGAATGGAAGAGAGAGAGAGAAGTAGTTATTCTTAAAAGTTTCTCATGATACTCCACATCGTTCCATTCGCTGAGAAGGTGTAACCTGTAGGGCGACCATTGTTAATCAAGTTATTTGACTATAATTTAAAAATGTATGGTATTATCGTATACTCTTTCATCGAGTACCAACCAGTAGAAGATTTTTGCTCGAAATTATGTGTTCTGAGAAATTGTAACTTGATATTGCAAGAGGGGTTAATTCACGTTCATAGTAATTTGGGAAGTTGTAAAATAAAAAATAAAAAAAAAAAACTAGGGAAAACAAACAATAAGAATTCAGCTTAGAACAGCATCTAAATAAATACAAACAATGAACAATAGAATTTCCGAATAAATACTATAACTACGTATATAAATAAAATAAATGCAAAATAAAGTGCAGATGGGGCACAGTTATGCTTGAATAGAACGTACTATAAGATTCAATTAGCATGGGGTGGAGTACAGAAGTGAAAGCCATTCGAAGTCTAAGGTGGGCTCAACCAAAAAAATAAACAATAATCGGGAATAATATGTAGAATTCAAGATAGGAAATCTTCGGGATGCAATTGCAATTACAACCTAGGTTGCTGCAGATGATATTTACAAAGTAGTACCACGAGAAAAAAATTGAACAATCTGGATTAAATGAGCAACTAATCTGTATAGAAACTTAAAAAAATGACACTATTTTATACAAATATAATTTGACAATAATCTGCGTTCTGATTAAAGTAGAATGTACACAATTATACAAGTGAAAACAGGCGAAGTTTAAATTCAAATCACAGTGGGAGGGGCTTAACCACATGAACCAATGAAAGCAAAAATGCCATGTTGTGTTTACAAGCATGAATTGGAAACACTAGATTCAGAAGTGAGGGAAATTCGGCAGATAACCATTTTCCCTCACTGGAGGATTTAGCTGTGGTTGTGCAGTCGTTGAAAAATTTTCTGGATTAAGTTTCCCAGTATTCGCGTATAGTAATGATCTTCAGGTCTTTGTGAATCATTAAATTTGAAATTTAGAGCTAGGGAGCTTTTATTATAATCCCGAGGAATTTATTCTGCTGAATTTGGATTGCATTAATAGGCAAGATGGTAGTTTAAATTAATTTGGAACGGATAATTTGCGTATGAATTAAAAGCTTAGTCTTCAGAGAGAAAGATTTACTCTAAGAACTAAGATTTATTAACTATTAAAACTAAACTATTATTGTTGTTAGACTCCATTTCACAAAGTCATAGAACCAGAAACATTTCTTGGTAATCTTTTAAGTTGGAATACAAAAACATTTCAAAAAGCCCTTTATATGACAAATATGTAAATCATTGTATCCGATAAGCTATTTTAAAAGACTTTTGAATGAAATTGAAATGAAATGTATAATTTTTTTCCTTTCCCTGTTTTTTCATTTAATTTCAATATAAGATAGTTTCTAAATAATTTTGTTAATTTAATTATTATGTATTATCAGGTCAGTTTTAATCACTACGTGTAAGATAATAATTTTATGTTTACTATTTGGATCAGTGATTGAAGTTAATACAATGATAAATTTTGTTAAAAACATTTGCTTAATTTTGTGTGCGTGTTTGTTTGTGAGGCATGTGCCTAATAAAAAAATTCCTTTTTAATTATGTATCAGTATTTTACACGTGTGTACTTATTCCATAAAACTTCAGTCTTCATGAACAAATTGAAATGTGGTACGCTTCTGTTCTTTAAATGAGTCAGAGTACATAAAAATGAAATGAATCTATAACTGAATTGGCTGTTTATAACTTAGAAACAGATTTGGACTACCATCATTAGAAATATAATTTCATTTGGAGTACTACAAGTACAAACTATTTTATAAATACTTCATACTGTTAACATGCTAGACTATGAGAATGGAATAGTTTCTTCTATCTCCTTGTAACAATGGGGGAGTTTTTTCAAGTAGGATTTCAGAGATATTTGAAGTAATTCTATCAAGACATCAACTTTAAATTGATTTCAATGCACTGAAAACATCTGTGCTTGTGTTGGGTGATGGTAATCAAGCTCACATAATATTTATCAAAAAAGAGAGTTAAACATTCAGCTGCTTGTCCTTTCTTTAAAGAATATTTTTAGTTTTATGTTACAACAAAATCAAATGCATATTTTTGTGAACAATAAAGTTTTAAGTTGATATAATTTTCTACGTTTCTTGAATTAATGACGAGAAATGACTTTCCATGATATATTCAAAAACTAGCGTAAAACATGGTTTCAAAATCTATCAAAATATTCTAGAGTTTTATTTTTTTTAACTGTGTCTTATAAAATATTTAAATTAAGTTGATTGGTTTTGTAATTTTAACAATATTTTTTCTTGAAACATAGAAATTTGAAATTATTATATAATATAATATAAGATATTCATCTAATTGATAAAGAAAACTTTAGCATAAGAGTCTTTTTAATTTCTGAGTTACTTACTAAGTCAAAACTTATCGCGTTAACATTTGTATTTTTAATTGCCATGAAAAATGTATTTTAGATTATAAATTACTTCTTATGTTATACATACTGTGTTCTAATCTAAATTATTCATTCGTCCATTGAAAAACATAAATTTTATAGATTTTATTTGATATCGTAGCTTTTAACTTATGTGGCTTATTTTAAATCTAAATCAATTTGTAAATGAATTCATATCTTTTAATTTAACTTGAATTTTTATTGCCAAATAGCTATTGTGAAAGTCACAATCTCATTCACCCGGAAGTATTTCATTGTTACTTTCGTAACAGAATGAATTTATTGTAAAATGTTTTAGGATGCATTTTTCTTATATTTAAATTTTTAATGATAACGTATAAATAAAAATTATTAAAATCTATTGTATATATGTATGTAAATGTAGACAGATATATTTAAGAGAGTAAAAATATCATATATAATAATTATAATAAATCTTTATATTTGTTTTATGATATCTCCCAATTGGTTTTAATTATAAAAAAGTATTTTGAAGCACAAAAAACTTTAGAATGTTATTGCAAATGTTAATCATTAATTATAACAATATTATAGGATTTATAATAAACACATAGATGTTTTGCATACATATTTCTGAAGTACACCAGATTAACTATCATACCAGTATATAATAGGGAACAATAAAATATTTTTGTTTCAGTTGTTATATTAAATAAAGATTTAGGATTGTTTTGCAACAGATTTAATCACATTTATTTATATCTCAGAAATAATTGAGTAAAGAGAGCTATATTGCTACCAAAATATTTGTTTAAATTTTCTTTTTATAAATACTGAATTCTTTTATAAATATGTATAATATAAAAAAGGTTATATTTTGTCATTGCTTTAAGTATACTGATTAATATATTGACTTTGATATAATTGTATTTTAAACAATTTTTCTTTCTATTTAAGCAAATAGTTCATTGTCATATAAAATATAATAGAAAATAATTGTAATTATTGAAATAATTGAAACTGGTATACAGTTTACATATTTAACGATAACTTAAACGTACCTTTAAATTGTCCTAACCACCTGCGTTGTTTTGCGTGTAACTAAACTACCTATCATTTTCATTGGAGTGTGACTACTTTAACAGTAAATTTGCCGGCCGCTTGGACATATTATTCTCGAGCCCCAATGGATGAATCGTTACATATCGGTCAAGGTTGTTGCTAGGAAACGAGCTTCAGGGTTGAAAGCGTGAGGATATTTTGTCACAGAAGGAGGAGAAATAAATGCCAGTCAACATGACATGAGCTTTTATTAGCACAAACGCAGAAGGTCTCGCAAATAAAATCGAATACAACCTTCTACGTGAAAACTGATTTGGTAGACTATTTCTCAATAGAGCATAGATTTATTTCCACTGTCATAAATTTTTCTTTCGATGCAATATTTTGTTTTGTAATGAGAAAGAACTAGTAAACAGCATGAGTTAGAAAACTTATTTGAAAATTACTTTCCATGTCGATTATTCAATATAATCTATTTTTAAATTAAACTATACATGTATATATCTATCTATATATATATATACATATATATGTATGTATATATATATATACTATATATATGTATATATATATATATCTACATATATATATGTATATGTACATATTTATTTATATGTATACATATATATATACATATATGCATGTATGTATGTATGTATGTATATATTACATAAATTAGTAAAATATTGTGCTCATTAATTATTTCGATGGATGAAATAGTCTTATAATTAATTTTATGATATTTGCTTTCAGTACGCTTATATTGACTAATATGTTTATATAAAACTATTTACTCTCTATATATTTTTATAGATCTCTTATTACAGCTAATATATCTAAGCAAAAGGTTTTGCAAATGTTAATAAAATGACATGTTTAATTAAATAAAAACTTGTAGAGTATATTCTAATTTAAAAATAACACTTTATTCGAGCTGTGGAAACGTTAATTATCTGTTATGTTAATGTTAAATATGATAATGAGTTAAGAAATTTAGAAAATGTTACTATGCGAAATATTTTATAACTTCATTATGTCTGTTATTTCTTTCTTGAATATATCAGAATTATAAATTAAACTTCCTCTGAAATAACAAAATTCTGTTATTGTTTTTTCTTTTATGAAATTCCGTACTTATTATTGGCAATCAAAGTTTAGTTTCAGGTAGAACGGTATAAATATCATACAGTTGTTTAAGATATGTTATTTTTAAGAAACTTATAAATTTCAAAATAAGCAAAATTGTGAAATTTTATTTAAAAAAATGGACACAAAAGATAACGAAAATGGGACGATAGCATTTATTATTTTATCCAGTTACATAGTTTCTTATAAAATGTAAATTATCTATTTAAAATTTATTTTTTAGTATATTTTCTTGATTAATATATTTTTTCCATTTTAAAATTGCATAAAGATAATTCTATAGAAATATTCAAACATTAATATGCAATAAACATTTGTTATTTTTTTATGTTTATTTGTATCAAATTAATAATTTTGATTTATTTTATTTCATTGTATTACATCTTAAAAATACATTACTGTTTTAAGGAACGCACTATATAGCTAAGCATTGTTTTATTTCATTTAAATTTAAAATCAGAGTAAAATGTTGATAAAGAATAAGCGTATCTTACATTTTTCTCAAAATACAATTATACATCCGGTAATAATGCTATTTCTTTATTTTAACAATTTTAATTTATATCTCTTTGAATTATATAACAAATCATGAAAAATATTAGGAAATAAATAGTAAAAGTAATTTAAGAAATTAAATATATATATATATATATATATATATATATATATATATATATATATATATATATCATAAATGCAGGTTTATTTTTCTTATAAATAAATTTTTAATTATTTATTTTAGTGAGAATTGCCGACATAAAATTTCACCTTTCGTGAATGTTTCTGCTTATAATTAACTACAAGTGAAGAAATATTAAATTATTTTTTAAATTGTGATTAAAAGTTTTTTATGTTATTATTAAATTATTCAAACGAATATTTAATTCTAAAAACTTTATATATTATATAATACATACAATCTGCCATATATATATATTTCAATGGCAGATTGTAGACCGTTACAACTGCAACAGAGTCTATTAATTTATTGTTCCCTGATACCAAGGAATCGGCCAGACTCAGCGACCTCTTAGCCACCGAGGCGTTGCCTTGGGTGCACCACAAGGGGTGAGCCACCATCGCACCCTCACACATGCCAAAGGGACCCGTTTATAGTGTAGGCATCATTCATACTTCATTCACTCACACAAGGAAAGGACAAAAACAGGGGAGTGAGAGATAGAGAAAGTACATCCATGCCTGAAACGGGATTTGAACACAGGACCTCCCAATCCGATATACATATATAATTATTAGACATTTAAACGAATTATTTTAAAATAAATAGTACACCATTTTTATAACAACAATATCATATTATCATTACAAGAAAAAATGATATTTAGTTATTAAAATTTTGCAATCATCTCTCTCTCTCTCTCTCGTAGTGTAATTTTATCATATTATTTAAAAAAATATCTAACTGTTTCAAAATGTCGATAAGTAAATACATCCTGTATTATTATTATTATATTGTGACTAAGCGAGAAAAAAATATATCATGCGAACATCTTAAATACATTGAAATTAATTGGTTAGTTTTATGTAAAAGCTTGAATTTCAATATTAATAAATTCCACTTACCATTTATACTTTTATATAAATGAAACACTCAAATAGTTTAATATAAACCATTTCAGTTCTTCATTCGTTATAAATTAAATACGATTGAACGAATGCCACAGAAAAGAAAAAAAAAACATTGTCCTTCATTAATAATACAAAATGTCACAATTCCAAGTTCACTGTCAGCTAGAAATTCAGGAACTAATAATAAAACTAATGACTCTTTTGACGTCGTACACTTTACCTTTTTTCTTACCTGGAACGGTTACAACTCAACCACGACTGTTCGATATTTCTGTTATGGTATCCAAAGCAACAAATACGCATGATCAACAATTGTTATTTTTTAACTGAGAACTTATACCATTCACTTTTGCATGACATTGATTAAGATTTAAATGTTATGATATCATTTTTATTTGTTAAATATTATTTGACCATTATGATAAAAAAATTAATTATAATTAATTTATTACTCATAAACCAATTTAAGTCTTTCTTTATTCTTTTATTTACAAAAAGATTAATTAAATTTATTTTGCAATATACAGAAGGTAAAAATTGCATTTCATTATTAATAAACTTATATCACTCTGAATTATTATTATTACTGCGGTAAACTCTATTTCTATCGTTTTTCACAATTCGTGAAGTATATTAACTATCAAGATAGTATTAGGAATTTATTGATTAAATACTTCAAATCATTTTTATAGTTTTAATAATATTTACTAGTGTAAAAAGTTTAGAAAAAGATTTTAGGAATAAGAACACATATGTTTGAAATTTTTCTGAACTCTTTTTTTCCAAAATGAATTTTTCTTTATAAAAACTTAAGGTTTATAATTATTTGACGTAAGGTTAAATTCAAGCAATTGTATATACATTTTTGTGTGTAATTTCTTATATTTAATTTATCGAATATAGTTCAAATGAATTTTGATAGTAATGAATTGCATTGTACTTAAATATAAATGAATGTTCATCTTGTCGTAAACATTCCGAGGAAAATAATGAAAAATAAACTATAAGAAATTTAAAAAAATTCAGATATCTCAAATATTATCAATAATCTAGTCATAAAATTGAGATCGTCTTTTCAGTAAAATGCATTATTCTAAATCATAAAAAAGGTTTTCATGACTAAGACATGATTTTTCGGAAGCAAAAAAGGCCGAGACTTTGATAATTTAATTGCTTGTAAAAGAGCTTAAACATCAATAAAGATTTAAGTGGATTTTTTTATCGCGTGATTCAAGCTGGTGTGCATAAGAAAGGGCAACAACAAGCAAAAGTAGAAAGAGTGTTTATTGACAAAGACAATAACTCCAGACAGGAACAAAAGGGTTAACTGCTTTCTTCTGAAACGGAGATCCATTACAAGAAGAAAGTCCGACTTCATCCTCAGTTTCACATCTAAGCCTTATTTGGGATTCAAACTCGAATCCACATGGCTATACGCACCATATAAGCGCTGGGTGGTGCTTAAGCGGGTTATCATGGTCAAATAAAGACTTCTTAAATGAAATTCCTTAGACAATCTAAGTTTGCTGTTGTGCAGATGAAAATAATATCTTGAATCTATAATAATCTATGAAGAATCTATCAATTATAAACGCTGTGCAAAATGTGATACACATACAGTAATCGTTTATTACTTTTCAGTTACATATGGTATTAACTAGTTAAAATATAAATGAAACGTCTAAGAATAAATTATGTAAAAATTAAAAAAAATATTTTACGCAAGTGATGTTAGGGGAGTCTGAGTATAGAAGTCTTTATTTCCGCTCATTTTTAATTATTTCGGAAACTTTAATGTACATTATTTAAAGTGCTTAGCATTTGATTTGCTATAGCCTAGTTATAGAACAGAGTTCTTTGTATCATAAAGAACATGGTTTGAACCCAGACACTGTTGAACAATGGGGAATAGATTCTGCATTTCTACCTATAATACGTGCGTCTATAGGAGTAGATGCTTCAGAGTTTCCAGGTTTTTCTCTTTTGCAACACCTGAATATGGACCTCTATCTATGAATAGTACTTCTAAAAAGCTATGCGTGGTAAACCTTACAATGGTCATTAACTAAGCACCAGCCTTAACGATTCTACTCTAAGCGTCTATCCGTTACGTGGTGTTAAAATGTTGAACATAATAGAACATTTGTAGAAGAATTAATGAATTACGTAATTCAAATACTTTTTGTTGTTTTATAGTAGAAATATTCAGTACATTTCTGGTTACACTGATGTATAATATTAAGAATATTCAACTGAAAACAATTATTTTAGATAGGATCATAAAAGAAGTATGTAAATAGAAAATTTAATATGCAAAACAGTATGGATCAAAATAAGTCCTTCATTGATAAATAAAACCTAGTTATAAATAATGATTTTACTTTAAGCCCAGAAATTCCAGAATATGTAAGAAGATCATCAATTTTAAATAACGTTTGAGCTGTTATAAGCAAATTGAGCAGTAATCTCAATTTCAAAGTTATATGACCGAGAATTTAAAATTTATTGTTTTCCACAGCTTTCTAAAATTCATTAATTTTAATCTATCCAAATTATGCTCTTACTTAATTTACTACTTTTAAATTCTTACTACTAATAATGAAACAACATATTTAAGAATTAATAATAATTATTAAATTTAAAGCCCTTTTAGATATAAGTTAGTAATAAGCTTGAATCATTATAATTACATAAGATACACACACAAGATAATCTCACATAAGATATTCAACAAATAAATATTCTCAGATTTATAATTTACCTGAGACTTTCATTGTCATTAAAATAGCTTCAACAGTAGATTTTTCTTTTTATTTCTTTTAAAAGTACAATACAGTTACTATTATGAGTATTTTGGCTGACTATATATGAGAAACATTTGAGTAAGTTAAATAAATGTGGATTAAACAGCTTTACCACTACTAAGTAATAAAGGTTTGCTCCTCTCCGAGTATTCCATGATGTATTGACTTTCACGTAGAAATCAATATGAGTTTCTAGCATTTCTCATAGCCTGTCTATGTAATATATATATATATATAATATATATGTATATATATATAATATATATGTATATATATATATATATATATATATATATATAATATATATATATATATATATATATATTTATGTATATATATAAGCATTTTTAAAATGTTATTACTCAAAAAATAATTTTAATATTGAAACTGCATTTAGATGAATTTTCGGTGGAAAAAATTAAGAATATGAAGGGGCAATGATTAACTTTCATAACATTTTCATATAAAATTAAATTAAATTTAAAACATTGGAAATATTGTAAATTATTTATTACCACTCCCAAATTATTTTTATAATGTAATGAAAGAGACTGTTTCATTAATTCAAATAGGATGAGCAAAATATCCTAATATATTTTGTGGATGAGTTAATAAAACTTACCCCATCCATAAAATATTGTTTTAATAAAATAATTTCCTGGTTACTAATCATTATTTCATAAAATTGGGTTATGTTACTAAAAGAAGAAAAAACCGACATCAGAGACATTGCTTAAGAATGCTAAAATCTTGTGATATAAATGGGAGGAATTGCAACATTTGTTCATAAATCCTCATAGGAAATATAATCCATTTTCTAGTTATAGCATGAAAAGGCTGAAAGTTACTGACGAACAACAAAATCAATCGAAACTTCCATTACTGCACTAAAAGCCCAGATATTCTGTTCCTAATTTGAGATTCTTTCCTTTTTCCTTAATCTTCTATCTATGTGAATCGCATCTCCTCAATACTACTGGAGCATTTTAAGATGACTCTGTCTCTGCATTTACCAATGTATCTCTTTTATTTCAAAGTCACACTGGAACTACTGTTCCGGAAAAATGATTATTATATTGCTGAGAAATGCTTAAAGTTAGACTTTAAAATAATCTAGTATGAAGATTTAGGAAGAAACGTTTAAGCATTGTAATGAATAATCAAATTTCTTCAAAAGATACATATAATACTATTTGAAAGAAAGAAAAGAGAAAGAAGAGAAAAAAGTAAATAATGAATTGTTAAACTAAAAAAAATAAAATAAAATATTTCTGATAATTGATTATATTACGTACATCTTAATTAGTTAGTTTGGTATTGTATTTAAAAATCCAAATTAAAACTTAAAAGCCCTGATAACTGAATGTATTTCGTTTAATGATTTTATATAAACACATTTACAAATTTAGATCTAACTTTGTGTTAAGTTTTTATTATTATTCTTCATTTAAAAATAAATATGAATGTAAAACATTTCATTAAAAATATTTTATTTCATTTAGTACAATAAATGATTCTATATACTGTGCTGAAATCAAAAGATAAGGTTGGAAATTTATAAACTTCTGGGAAACATATTAACAAGTTATCTATAATTTATTTTTATTTGCCTTGTTAAAAATGCAACCTCTTAAAATGTATTAGAATATAATACATAAAATACGACAGAATGCTAATTTTTAAAACAATTTTTTTGAAGAAACTAATAAGAATTTAAGCAGCTTATATTTATTATTAAAAATGAAAGCAATAGGCACAAATAAAAATCTAAGTATGTTGCATGTTTAAATACTAATCTAATGTAAATCAGAGAATAAGTTTCTAAATATTTATACATAATATTTCACGTGTATCCTTTTTTTATTACAATAAAGTCCTACAAAATTTTTCTTTACAAATTATGTAAACTGATATTTTTTGAATTCAATTTAACATTGCAACCCATAATATTTGACAATTAATTAGAAAAGACGTTAGAGAGTGGTCTTTTATAAGACTCTGTTGGAAATATTTAAAAATTTATTATATATAAAATAAATCTAATTGTAAATGTTATAGTATATATATATATATATATATATATTATGCAAAATATTTGTAGAAGGTATTATATATCAAAATAACAGAATGTAATTTGATAGATTAGCTTACTTAAGAAAATGAGTATTTTCCAATTTACGTTTTGTCGGCCATGTTACAGAAAATCGGTGAAAGTTACAAGAATCTAAGAATATGACAGTTCCTTAAAGTAAAAGGATAAATGCATCACACACACGCACAATCTCAAATTTTCCATCTTAGGGAGATATAAAATAATTCAAATGGCTCTAAAACTGTAAATTGCAAATTTCTAAACTGATGTTGTAAATAAAAATTTTCTTACATGTTCTATTTTGGACATCAATTAAAAATTGATGATGGCTATTCCATTCTGTTATCAGTCTTTCTGTTGTCATTTTTTAAGATCATTACATAATGATTTTTCAAAATACCATTTTGTCTATTTTCTGTCTTAGGGCAATTTAATAAGTTTATTTTTATTGAGATAAAATTGTCTTTGTAGTATGCAGAAACAGGATTATTTATTATTTAATAAATGGATGATAATCTTTTCTCCTCTTGTTTAAGAAAATAATTTTCCAAAGAAATGATATCTCAAAGAAGGTTATATAATATTTGTTAAATGAAAGATAGGATTCATTTAATAATAAATATACATAAAAATTGAAAAATTTGAATGCAAAAAAATTTAAAATGTAACATGATTATGATGAAAACAAACCAAAGATAAAATCCAAATAAAAATGTAGAATAAAACTTTTGAAATTTATCAAGAGAATTACTATATCTTTTTCTAGATGAAATATTTTGCTTTTATATGATTTAATAGTAAAATCTAAATTAATTCAAAATTAAATTCAAAAACAAATAGCAATTATTAAATTTTTTATCACCAAATATGAAATATTAATGTTTGAAATACAGATAAATGCGTTGACGAAACTAAGGAAAGGAAATACAATGATCTAAAGGCCCTTTATAAAAAAGTATTTACAAAAATTAAATAAATTTTTAATTATTAAAGAGAATTTTACTTATTAATTATAAAAAATGCATTCAATTCAATACATTCAATGTTATTTATTATAAGTACTGAACTCCCAAATGTGAATATGAATAACACATGAGATAGATAAGTAAATAATTGTTCGATGCGTTTTAAAAGCGAAGAGATGTAAAACAGCTCGGAAGGAGAAAAAAAGAATAATTTTAATTGTATAGTTATTACGTAACTCTATTGAATAAATGTATAACTTTTCAAAAGTACAAATTACTTATGCTTCGCAAAACTGCGAAAGTTTTTATTTTTGTAGAAAATTATAACATCAGGATTGCTATTCTTTTTGAAGATGAGATAATCTCTTTGCCAATATTGGATTCTGAACTCCAATATTATAAAACCATTGCCAAAATTACAAAAGTTTAAGCTCTTGAAAATTTAAAGGACCATTTTAATTAATTTACGGAAAACAATAACACATTTTCTAACAAATCTTTCAAAAATGTATTTTGAATATAATTATCTGTGCTAAATAAAAATATCAGTAAACGAATTTCGTTTCAAAGCTCTAAATAAAGCTTAAATTTATAAAATGTTACTGGACTCTACTTTTAATTTTTTAATATGATTATTAAAACTTTTTTAATATTAGCTATTAAATTAATTTGAATTTTTCAGTCTTGAAATGATATCCTGCTTATGGTCTATGAGTTTATAGCTATAATTATTTCTTCTAAATCAAGACATTTAATTTGTTTTATATATATATATATATATATATATATATATATATATATATATATATATATATATATATATATATATATATATATAGGTTCAGTAATTTTTATATATATTTATAATTTAGAAATTTAACCAAAATGTCTGATGATCTTTGATAAATTGCTTTCAAATACAGAATTTAAGATATTTTTTTTAAACTTTTTATTTAAATATAATTATAACAACTAGAATTTTAAATTAATTTTGTCTGAAAAAACTTAAAAATAATCCATAGTTTAAAAAAATTATATAATTTAGAAAAAGTGTATTCTAAAAGATTTCATTAAGCATACTCTTGATAGAGACGAAGCATCTTTCTTCATAATTATTCTTTTATTTATTATTGATTGTTTTGTCATATTTTATGTTTCTTTAAGAATTTCTGGCTATTTTTTGTTCTGTATTTTGAGTACTCACTTTATAGAAAATCATTTTATTCTAATTTTTTATGAATTTCAATAATGAAACACATAACATAATTTTACACACTCTCAAATTCAAAATGAGTTAAGAATAATTTATTCAGTAATGAAATTCATAAAAAGTAATACTTATACAGCAAAGGAGCATTAAAAAAGTAGGCATTTTTGTAAATTATTTCATAGCATAATTTACAAAAATGCCTACTTTTTTAATGCTACATGAATTTAAAAATTTAACATAACTTAATTTAGGAATAAATTTTCAAATTAAAGCAACAATAAAATTTAAATTTATCTATTTATTTGAAATAATTCTTTATTAACCAGAAGATAATTCTTATCTACTTTAAGATATCTTTATATAAGTTTTATTTACACTGATTCTAAAGTTCTAAAGAAATGTTTTTGAAAGAAGAGAATGGAGAGAAGTCATATATCCAACCAATTTTCTTCTGCGAAATGACATAATATTCCCTGTGCATCTATTTTAAGGAAAGTTAGAACAAAACAATATTTTAATGGAATAATTATGAATCCCAATATTATTTCTATAAATAAACTATGATATTACTCATAGCAATATCAACATTATCTATGATATTTCTAAATTTCATTAGTTTGTATAACGTCTAGACAGGATATTTGTCAGAATACATATAAAAATGAGATTAAACTAATTACAGATAACATTTACAAAAATAATTATATATATATATGTATATATATATATATATATATAATTGTTTAAAATTCTTAAATAAGCATATTTAACAATGTGAAATAGGTTTACAAAAGTAATGTAAATTATCATACGACCTTCAAATTTCAGAGTTAAATTTTGAAATTTAAAACCGAAGAAAGAATATGATTTTATAATTGAAAACTTACAAATTTTACAATTCGAAAAATATGCATTTTTTTTTAAAAAAATGTAATTACAAAATTTAAAAGTTATTTTGTACACTGTAAAACAAATACAATCTTAAGTACTAGTCGGTTTACATAATTTTTTTAATTCTTTATTTCTTATAAATAAATATTTTATTGCAATGTAATTCAGGGTAGATTAATTTATAATTTTTTCCATTTTTTTCTATAATGGATATTTGAAATTTCTAAGTTATAATATTTTATTTCAACAATAAATTATTATTGAATGTAAAAGTTTCCTCAAAGAAAATAGAAACAACTGCATGCCGTCTTAAATACTAAATATTTATCACAAAGCATATTGTTATAAACTTAATACTGAGTTGTACCAATACCGTGTCCCTTACTGTTAAAGTATAATGCTCAGCAACAATTATCATTGGTAAGAACTTAAGTTATTAGACTTAACATTTTTCTTACCTTAATGAATCTCTCTCTATTTGCACATGCAAATTGTATCTCCTATATAAGCTTCTAGTTATTTTTTGGTTGTGGCAACAACATGAAATTAAGAAACTTATCAGCGGGTAATTTCATTAAATGCTTATATAAGTATTCTTGACGAAACAGGCAAATTTCATTTCCGTACTTACAAACTCGCTTAAAGAACTATTTTTATTTGCTCACCAAAAGATGAGGTGATAGTCTCAGAATTATGAACGGAAATGAATTTTATCATAAAAATTTTACTATCATTTTAGCAAAGCAGCTTATGCTAATGACAGAAGCTTACGAGAATAGCTATTTCGATGAATATGCAAATTATAGATGGCATGTTGGTTTGAAAAAAAATGTAATATTTATCTGCAGAACTGTCATCTTAATCTGGGTGATCAGAAAATGTTGTGAAAGATTGAAAAGTCAACACTGCTCAAATATTTAATTTGGCAAAATTATAAGAAAAGAAGCTTAATATTAACTACCTTTAAGAAATCATCGAGATATTTCACATTTTACACAACAGTTTACTGCTTTGCTTTTTTCACTCAAAATACACCCTTTATGTTTTTGCTCAAAAACAAATGAAAGGTGCAATTCATTACTGTTTTTATTAGAAAGGAATGATTTAAATTGACCTGAATTTTCTAATAATTACAAAAACAGGAGAAGAAACTGGGCCCATTATTCGGTGTATGACACCAAATCCACAATATCTATAATGAGGAAACACATTGATATTTTTGCCTCTAATAAAACTTCAACAAACCATATTTACTATAAAAATCCTGCTAAAATTATTTTTTTTAATCAGAAAGCATACCTGTTAACCTGTAATGTCCCAAAAATTTACAGTTTTGAAAAGGTTGAACGAAATATATGTTTAGATAATGTCACCAACTGACAAGTAATGAAAGACTACCTCACGATAAGGGTCGGAAGCAACTACTTCTGAACAGCAATATATTACATTATGAAATATTAAAATCAAGTTACAACCATTTTACACGTCAGATTTCAATGGGATTTTTGTTTATTTCCATCTATACAAGAAAAGTCCGTGGTGGAAAAATTTATAAGAAATTCGATTGCTATTTTTGCAATTCCCTAATTATACGCAAGCAGTCTCCAGAAAAATGCTTCTCTACTTGTTTTCAATTTTGAATTCTACGATGAGACAATTAAGTATCAATTTCCATGAAAGAAAGCTTTTCAAATTTATCTATTTACGTATATAAATCATGAAATAATTGAGAATGCAAATTGTATTGAAAAAAAAATGAAATTTTCATGTGGTAAATACAAAACTTTCATTTTGCTACCTCTACTGGACATCTACAGATTCGTATATATTTATGTAAATGTATATGTATTATACTGATCTACTTTCTACTTTGAAACACAGGTAGAAATTCAAATAATAACATGACATTAAATTGGCAAATATATGATGTTAAAATTAATAAGGGGTTAAATTTATAAGATATTTGACAACTTTCATTCTGAAAATCATTACCTAGAAGGACTTCCTCAAACAGTAATACATCTGAACATCAAATAATAAAAATATTAGATTAAATGGTATATGCAGATATAGTTATGCATTCAGCTTTAAGACAACAAAAAATAATTTCAGCTACAAAGACTGGCGTATGGAAAAGAATTAGTAGGCCATTCACCATCAAAAGCTATGAAAGTGCATTACCCATCAGGATTATGCCATTTCTTATTGTTGAGAATTCTAAATAAAATGCTGGTCATAAAAGCAAAATAATATTTATAAATATTACAAAAATTTATCATCATTTCCAAACCAATATTTCACAGGACCTTAATAAAAATTGGGGCGTGGCTAGTAACCCAATAGAAGTGTAATGGTCTATATTTCAAGCATTATCATTATCAGCAAGATGTGTACAAGATATTTTTAAAGTCTAGCCCATATCCTAACTCTAGTTAATGGGTCAGTAGGACGATTCTGAACGCTCGTTGGCAATATGATTTTTTTCATGTTACCATCAAACACTGACGTGATCATTTTGATGAATTAAAAAGAACCAGGATTTATCAAAAAATGCAAGATTACAATATTCCTATCAACATGTTCATCTTTGAAAATGCTCTTATTTGTAATATTCTGTCAAGAGAGAAGTCATGGACAACAGACTGACAATCTTTGTTGTTGCATATATCGATTGAATGTTTGAGCAGACAAATTTCTTTTTTACTTTGTTTATTGAGGTTCAATGGTTATTTTAGAATTCATTGCTTATCTATAATAGGAATGTATTCCATGTATTCAACTTATTAGTTTCCTTGATTGTCGGGGATATGAGTCTTCTGAGATTCAGAATAGGGATCCGTATTTTTTTATACCCTTCTATTCCATGTTTTCATATTCTTTTGACAATTATAGAATTTCAAACAACTTGAGCAGTAATAAAGTTATGTGTTAAAATGATATTCATCTAGGCTCTAACTCAATCTTTATCGCAATCATAAAATTGTTTTAATATATTATAAACATATAAAAGTCAATGAAACATTTAATTGTTTTGTTGCACTTCAACACACATTATTCAATAATAAAGTATTGTTCATTTTTATATACAGTTATATATAAATTTGTTTGATTCATTACAACACATTGTGTACAACATATATTATTAGAAATATATGTCGATACTTCATGAAGTGTATAATGAATCATATAATATCAAAGGAGAAAATTGTTAAATTCTTAATTTACCTGGAAAAAATCAATATAACTGACAGTCATATATTAAAAGCGATCATTTAGTTTAAATCACAAGCAAGACTAATCATTCGCTGTAAACTATTGAGTTTTTTTTTCAAAATCATTCATTTATTATAGATTAATTTGATATTATTTGAATAATTTACTTTCTGAAAATAATTCTTAGTGAAATGCAGGTATGGAAGATTATATTCTAACCAAAATTCAATGGAGAAGAATGATTAACAAAAAAGTGAACCAAAATATTCAAGTTTTTATCGTCATATGCTTAGTTATATGAAAATATTTCAATCGAAGTTTACTTTAGCAGGATATAAGGTAAAAAATATATACCTTGATTCTACGCAATACATTTACTTAAATAAAATTTAATAGATAAAATTACTTTTTATAATTAATCAAAAGAAAATTATATTCTCTAAGTTTTGTTATTTCACCAATCCAATTTACAGTCAATATATAAATAAATAAATCTCTTATTAAAATTTTATGTTCATTATTTGCTTATGGTACCCATTAGCTAAAAACACTTTTAATTATTTGCATTATCTTTTTATATACAAAATAAATATTCAAAAAATTAAATTATACTTGGCCAATATATATATATATATATATATATATATATATATATATATATATATATATATTGGCAGTTTCACCTCCATCTATGTATCGTTGAAGTTTTGACTTTGTTCTTAAGGAAATGAGAATTATTTAGTAAAAATTTTACAGTCACCTAGTGACAATTTTCCAAAATCTGCTTTTATTTTAATCTTCAATGGATATTTCTCTTAAAAATAATTCCTGAAAATTTAATAGTTTCAAATAATGATATAAATGGAAAAAGCAATAAATCTTTGTATGCTAGATATAACTTTCCTAAAGTTAACTTTAACAAATTTTCAGCTTTAAAAAAGAACTCATTTTATTACTTCATAAGAACATAAAATTAAAGCAATATATAAATTAAATACTTATAATTTAATTTCTAAATTTTTATTTCAAATACTTGATAAATCGTTCATAAAATTAAATTGCTGTCAAGTTTATGAAATTGATAATAATTAATAATTATTAACAAGGACATCTAATTCATCATTTCTCAATGTATATATATATATATATATATATATATATATATATATACATATATAGCTGTTATTTTTTATCTCATTTATTTATAAGTTTCTAAGTTTCAAAAATGAATATTCTGTTCTAAGATATATTTCTTAATTTCAATTATTTTTAAATGGAAACATCAAAGTATTAATTTAGAATAAATTTAAAGAAACGGAGAATAAATTGCTTCATTATAACGAATTCGCAGTGAAAGAAGAATGACTTATTAAAGTAATCTTTCATAAAAAAAAATCTAATGGTAAGTAAAATGATACAGGCTAAAAGATTTATTTTAAAATATATGAATCATAAAAATCATAATGGTGAATATTTTAACTTTATAGTTACTAGCATACTGAAAATTAAAACTGAATTGTTGGGACAATGATATATCATAATCATAAAGAAAAATATATTAAACAAAAAGAAAAATAAGAAGATCACAAAGAACTATGAAAGAAGATAAAGAGAAACGCTTATAAAGATGAGGAGGAACTCTGATTCTGATGCTACTAATGCCAAAACCATATATCCTCTCCACTTGTAATGAAAGCTCGCTTAAGACTGCAACATTATCATTAAATATAGCATAAAGAGCCTTTTTATATAATATATAAGAAAAATCTTCTGGAAAGAAACAAGATATTTACAAAAGAAAAGTTTTATGCTGTGTTTTTACTTATTAAAATTGAGTACAATAATATTTCATTGAATAAAGTTATGAATAAGGTTTTATTAAATGCTGAAATTATATTTTAATACGACCATGCATAATGTGTCCATATAATGACAGTCAAATACTTCTTGAAACATATTTCTACTATACTTTATTAAAAACAATGATAGGTAAATCTCAGAAAGTATATATAAATAATAGGTAATGGAATCTGACTGAAAAATTCAAATTTGCATTTCATCTTGGTATCAGATAATTTTCAGCTTATGAGAATTCTAAGTTTATTCGCGCGGAATTCATTATTAGTTTGCATTGCAGGCATCTAAAAGAGGTATAGAGAAATTAATTAGTCATTTGAATAATTTTCGTCATAAAAAAATAATGTTGTTAAGATGCCAAAAGACAAAATATGACCTCTGTTGTTTTCTAGCTTATAAAAAATTCGTGTTTTTGAATATATATAATATACATATATATATATATATATATATATATATATATATATATATATATATATATATATATATATATATATATATATATATATATATATATATATATATATATATATATATATATATATATATATATATATATATATATATATATATATACATATATATATATATATATATATATATAGTATTTTAATACGAAAATTTAATTTTAATAGTAATATTTTTAATATTACATTCATTAATTTCAATAATCTTTATATCGTGTATTTTAATTTTTTCTGTTTGAAACTTTGATATTTTATATTATTGAATATTCAAATATAGATATATTCTATGCAAAAAAATAATCCTCAATATTCTGCATGTATGTATTCAAATTATTCATAATTTCCATTTTTCATAGATGCATTTTGTTTCAAATTTTAGTGATATAACACTTATTTTAAAAACTTACTGCATTAATTGTGGTTAAAATGATTAATAAAACAATTCTGCGAGCAAAAATTTATTTCAATCTCTTATCTTTTTTAAAATAACTGTAGAGATTTTATAAAATATCATTAAACTATACGTGATATAATTTAAGAATCTTAATAATATTTATTAACTCTGACTGATTATTTGAGAAAACTTGGACTTTTTTTATTATAATGAACATTCTTCCTTTTGCATATTTATTTTTATTAACTTTTTATAAGTTGTTAAAATTTTTTTAGAATTAACCTTTCTTATTTTTTAAAATAAGGAAATATATAATGATGAGATTTAAGCAAATTTAAAATAAACAGGTAATAAATAAATAAATTAATATATAATAATATGATAATATATATATAGCATAGTATTACAACATAAAAAACACTAAGCCTAAACGCAATAATTATATTTCAAAAGACTAACTATTGTAAATATTATTTCTATATGTGAGCAAATAGCTTAGTGAGTTTTACGGATCATTTGCATTCATCATTTTATGACATTGTTTCATTGAGAAATATGAAAGGTCCAACATATCATATTCCTATAGCATAGATCTCTTTTGTTAAGGAATTAACAATCTGCTATTTTATTAAATATTTACGATATTATATATCATTTATGTAAATATATACGATATTTTCTGACATGAAATGAATGGAGTTATGAAATTTTCTTCTTACATTAACATGATGTATATAAATGAATAATGTTCAAAATTGAATTCAATCTCATGTTTTAGAAATAATGTTTCTTATATGTAATATATAATTTGAAATATTCGAAAAAAAATTCAACAATAAGTTGCAGTTTATTAACAACTTTGGGAGTTAAAATAGCTTTAAGTCAAGTTACTGTTTTGCTGAATGATAAAAGCAAAGGTTATTAAAGTTTTTCTTAAAATCCTTATTTTAGTAAGAAGAAAAAATTATTAAAATGTAAATGTAAGTTAAAGTTTTAAAAACTTTACAAATGTAAAAAAATTATTTGAATTTTAATGATGAAACAGTGCTTATGTATGGCAAAACAGGATCATCATTTTCACACAAAATGAAGCTTTTTTATCAAAACTAATTAATCTTTTTCTATTTTAAAATTGTTTATGTACTTAACTATAACTTTATGGAGTACCTTTGGACATAAGCAAAATCCTTTTAAATGTGTGTCACTAAGCATAAATTAGTTTTAATTACTCAATGTACTATCTTTAATCAAACATATACAATGTGTATATAAAAAATTTGATGCCTTAATTTCTTTATGAATAAAATTGGAAAAATATTTAAAAAGTTTCGTAAATCTTATTTAAGTTTATTTTAATAAAGTTTGTGATTTTCCTCTTAATATATATATAGCTTCGTTTTCTTATTTAAACAATAAGTGAACTTAAACATATTGTAATTTTGTAAATAATTAGCTGAAAAAATAAATTAAAATATTTTACAAATAATTTCAAGTATTATAATTTAATTATTTTGTATTTTAATTTCTGTAATATAAAATTAAATATTCAAAAATATTCTATACCTGTTACAAGAAACAGTACATCGGGGAAAAATTTGACTATATATATAATATGTGTGTATATATATGTATGTATAATATATGTATATAAATATTATATATATATATATATATATATACATACATGCATACATATATATATATATATATATATATATATATACATACATACATGCATACATATATATATATATATATATATATATATATATATACATACATGTATACAATATATATATATATATATCTATATATATATATATATATATATATATATATATATATATATATATATATATATATATATATATATATATATATATATATATACTACAGTGATAATAAAATAATGCAATTTGTTAAAATTTAAGTTTAATGTTAAGGCTGTGTAACAATTCTGTAATTTATTTCATGTATTTAGTGTATAAATTATTATAGCTTTTGCAATGTTGTAAAAAAAATAGCTTAATGAGTTTTAATGCTAAACGTATGTGTAATAAATGTTTAATATCTGTATTTTACAGAATTAATTAAAGTATTAATTAAAAAAGAAAGGTAATTGAGAATTTATTTAAAAATATTTAAACAAAAAAGCGATTCAAATTAAATAAAATTATTTACCTCCTAGACTTCTTTTCACAAATAAACTAATGATAAATAAATAAATAAAATTTATAAGCTATCTTGTTGTGTTTGTTACATTCATTTAGAAATTTAAATTTGTTTTTACTTACCACTGTGTTTATTTTCCGAAGTAGTTGAGAAGATTTCTTTATATTTGAAAGTAAATAATTTTAATATATAAAAGTGCAAAAAGTATTCAAATTATGAGTTTGCAATGACTTTTAATTATTTTGATAAAATTATATTTGATTTAAACTAGCAATGTTAACATCAGGTTATCTTAAAATTGACAAATGTATAACTTTTATTTCTTAGTTATAATAACGATTTCCTTTTAAATATAATGTTTCATGTACTTGCACTGTATTGTTTTTTAAAATATGCAGCGGTATTAATATAAACGAAAAAAATTATTCTCTGTAGTAATATTTTGACTCTACATACATTTATGTTTGCGTGTATCAGAATTCCTTGTGAGTTTCAAATACTTCCAGTTTTTATGCTTCATTTATATTTATGTGTTTACAACTGTTCATAAAACAGAGAAATAAGAAATGCAGGAAGAGGTGACAAGAAAAAGTATATCAAAGAAGGAAACTGAGAAATATATTCAGATTTTTCAAGGTAATAAATATTTATATTTAATCCAAACACATATTGTTTGTTAGAAAGTCTCTATGAAACTATTTAATTAAAATAAGAGGGGTAAAAAATTTAATATGAATAAATGAATACATGTCCAATTTTATTTTTATATTAATAAAACAATAAAATAAATCTTTTATGCCATTTATCTTAATCTTCTTACTTTTAGAAGGTAAACTTTTATATAAAACTTCCATCCTTAATTTAAATTAATTATCATAAAAATTAACTGTTAAAACATATTTTATTTGAAAATTATATTTTATTTGAGAAAACAAATTTTATTTGAGAAAATTTAACTACATAGTTCAAATTTAAAATACCAATAACTTTTATTTCCGATTAACTTTTTGTACGCTTGTAAATAGAGCTTTCAGTCTCGTTCTTCAAATAACCAAACCGGTTGCAGAATTGTTAATGCTCCCACGTTTTGGTTTTAGAGTTCCTGGGTTCGAATCACACCCTGGGCGTAGATGTTCGCTGTATTTCGGAGTCTTTTGACTTGGGACTGGGAATGACTGAGAGTGACTTTGAACTTGTCTCGGTTTGTTTAGCTCTCAAGTGCAGTTAATGACTATTAAGTGATAAACAAACCAAACCTTCTTGTTATCTCCTATAAAGACTTAAATGTCCATCACATCATACTTTTCCGACTGTTTGAGAAACTGACAAATTCTTCTCAAGTATCCTTGCCATTTTTTTACAAATTTACTGCTGAAGACAGTTGAAAAAGCTTACAAATAGTTGAAAATATTAAAAATCATCCATATATAAAAAATAATTAACAGAAATTACAATGCTTTAAGAGTATTTTCATGTGAAAAATACAATATTTAATAAAAGAATAAGGAAAAAAAGCGATAAAAATGCATATGCATTAACATTATCCTTGAAATTATAGAATATATTATAGATAGTTGTAAAAATTGATACTAAATTCTAGGTAAAAATTTAGTTATTTCTGTTTGAATATTTTCTGTAACACCAGAATAATGTTGGAGATGTGTCAGAACGAATAAAACATTTCGAAAGTTCTACAAAACTTTTATGTGTGTCTAGAAATATTAGTATTTGCTTGATTGATCTTTTATTTTGATTTGTTTAGAGTATTAAATAATGATAAAATTTTAACCACTTGGCAGGGAGATTAGTAAACATGAAAACATTTCAAACCTTTTTATCAAAATTTGTAAGAATATTTTAATGGAAAAAATTGAAAGGCATCAAGATAGTTGTTTTGTTAATTTTAACAATTAAATATATTGTAAATTCAATAATAGAATGCACTACTAATATAATTTAAATTAAAATCCTTGTAACTCATTCAGTTGATTTGAAAATGCATCAAAATTAATTTCCTGTAGTATTTATTTTGTGGTAAAAAGTTCCTAACTTTAATAAGCTGTCTTTATTATTTGTTTTCACAAATATATCAAAAGTTATCTACAAAGTTGATCTTGCGTAGATAAATCTGACTAAAAATAAAAATAAAATATAATAATTTAATATATATAAAATCATGTGTGTGTGTGTGTGTGTGTCACTGACTATTATCTGACTATAATTTAGCTTATATGCGATCAGATTCACATACAGATATTTTTTATCAACCAAATCAATATTTAAATGCAATAAAAGTATTAAAAATCTATTAAAAATGAACCAATTAACTGCAGCATCATATTTATCCGAATAAAAATATATTTAGTATTTTAGCGAAATGAAAATGGTTGCAGATTACCAAAAAAGTTCTTTAAGAATTTATTGCCAACAAAGTATTCCTTAACTGGTTCACAGAATTTTCTTTGTCTCCATATAATTTTTTGATGTAAACGTTTTCATTATTAAAATGTTACCAAGCTTGATGCAATGTTACTTAATAGTTTATTTCTAAATAATCAATTTTTGAATCTTTTTTAATGATGAAAAGCATAAATAAAATTATGAAATATTTAGAATTTTAAAAAGGAAATTTCTCTTAAACTATCGTTACAAGAATTCTAATGAAATTAAATGTTCTAAATTGCTCTGCAGTGATGTATCACTTAGTGTTGCCAAAACAGAATGCTGAATATACATTCTTTATCGCTTTGACGTAATCGAAAATTAAGATTGCAAAAAAAATCTTTAAATTTAAAAATGCTCCATATTTATTAAATTACATCTCTGCCGCATAAAGAAATAAAATAATTCATGATAGTAGAAATAAGGATTTTTATCATGTTAACACTCATGGCATAATACTAATAATGAATATAATATTTAATTACATTATTTGAATAATCTAATATCAGAAAATACTTTTAAAGATATAAAAAATTAGGAAATTCAGAGAATGAAATTTTACAGTTTTACCCTTAGCGTGGATTTGGAAGTCAGAATTTCCCATTATTATAAGAATCAGAATTTTCCATTATTTTTTTATAAGTTAAATACATGTAAACTCGAGGCAAAGTTATATGTATTGTCAATATATAAATAATCATTTTGTACAGAACTCAAAATAGAATTTTTTCTCAAACTCATTTTATTAATTCACATATTTCTTTTACCAAAATTTATTAGTTACGTGATCCTATTTATAATATTATTTTAAATTTATTATTTCAACATACAATTCATTTAAAAATGTACTTTCTTTTTTTCATTTTGAAGTCTGTGCTTTTAAAAAGCATAATATCATTTGGATAATATGAAATTTGTCTATTACTTAAATCACAACATGATGTTTTCCAATATTCGTTTGTCTTATATCTAGACATTAAACCAAATAATTAAATGTTTGTTTTTAAGCTATATAATGAAAAGTTTTCAAATCTCAGTTCATACACTAATATTGAGAATTAATTGAAGGATCTAAAATTTGAGCATACTAGATTGCTGAATATGTAGAAATTACCCATTAAGATTAATTTTAAGAGTGAATGATATTATGTACAGAAACACATGATAATAGAAGTTATAGTCGGTAAAAAATAGAGAATTTTAAAAATGTACGTTAAGCATTTCTTTTAAAGTTAATGTCCGATGCGCATCAATATAAACGACATGGTATTGCTGTCTTAGTGTAATATAACATGTTGAGAATTTTGTATATTCATGAGAAATCATACATCTTTGACATCCCTTTCTAGACGACATATCAATGAATTTATTTGAAGCCGAATCACAGAGAAGTTGGAGAAAGTTGAATTGTGTCTTTAATGTCAGTGAAATTATTTCGGGATTTTTCATTGTGTCATTTCATGATGTTGTGGAACATTACAAATGTCAAGTGTGATAGTTTAGTAATGGTCATCCACCAACATGACAGGAGATCTAGTTGTTGTCGACGACTGAACAGATGGCAAACATCCGGGAAATTGTAAAACACGCCCAACTGATTTTATAAATCATGCATATCAAGTTTTACTGTGGGTAAAAGGTTTTTTACACTGTTTTTACGAAACGCAAGTACAGTGTTGGCCTTTAATGTCGACTGCTTATTGAAACTGTATTTTCCATAGTGTTAAAAATACGAGAATTAAGAAACGAGCTACAATACTGTTTATTGGTGAATGCAATATTATTTATTGATGAATACAGATTCAGTCTGATTATAGATTATTGATGCATTATCATTGATTTACCGTGATTGTTAAGATATTATTATATTGTTAAGAAAAAAGTTGACAGTACCTCAATTCTTCATTATGGATAACAAACTTTATACTTCATCATACAGTAGCAGTCTCAGAGATTTTGGAAAGGGAGGATAAGCAACTTAGCTGCTTATTAGCAATGCACCCCAATTTAAATTAAATAGACCATTAGTGTGACATTATAAAGAGGAATTTGACATCAATCTCATCAATTGTCACCAGCAACAATTCGGGAGATGTGATTGGCAATATGACAAGAGAACGATACATTGTCTTAAAAATTGGTAGACAATTATGTGAATAGCATTAACAAAAGCAATTTAAATCCTGTATAGCAATTAGGAAGAATCATTTCTACTATTGTTAGTTAGTAATCCTTGTTAGTCAAATTTCATATGGATATTTCGGTCTTTTGTCAAATTGAAATTAAAATTTTGAACTATGCGTATGTTAAACTTTCTTAACTTTTCTCATATTCTCTTGGCTTTTATACAACGTTTCATTTGAAAGATGTTTCATGCTTTATTTATATCATACCAGTGTATTATCTGAAAACTGTGTATCATTTTCATTCTTCAAATAATCATATTTTTCTATTACTTATTTTTATGCTTATAAGCGTTAAAATACGAATGCTTATAGCCTGAAACTCATAAGCTTCCAGTAAGTATGAGCTAAAATAATGATTTATATTATATGAGATAGAAATAAAAATTTATCTAGAGTGGTGCTTCACAATTCTATCTTTGAGAAATCAAAGCAGTTTCTATTTAAGCTGGAAATTTCAATTTAAACTATCACACAACACCGATCGAAAAATATTACGCATATAGATTACAGATTCATTGAATTGTTAGATGGTTAAATCATTCTTATCTATGCTTTGTGCATTGTAAATAATATAAATTTCATTTCGTATTAATTTAAAATACTAATATGCATGAATTTTTTTTAAATTTTCAATCCTTTTTTATTGCAATATATAGTTAAACTCCTTAGATAAATAGGAGGAAAATATGTAATAAAAGTTAATATTCGTAATTATATAAAATAGTTATTAACACAGTTAAGTTACTAATGAAGTCCATTAACTAGATTTTTTTAAAATCACTTAAAAGAACAAAATATTTACTCATTAATTTAGGTTTCAAAAGATATTTATAGTTAATGACATGCAAAATATCTCTGAGACATTTGATTAATATTTCAGAGCACAGATTTCATTTACCTCTCAATTAATTTAAGTTAATTGATTTCAGCACATAATTAAACTTTTAAGGAAACCTAAATTATTCATGATTTATTTGAAAATCTAAAAGAACTAATATGATATCTTTTTAAAGTTTTAATATTAAAATCATTCAAAATACATTTCTATCCTTTTTAAAAATGAGATGAATTATAATACTTCGGATTAATTTCATTTTACATATTTTGGGAATAATTTAGTCTTATATTCATAAGTGGATATTGTGTTGCATCTGAAAGATTAAATTTCTCATTAATAAACATTTATGATATAAATTAATTTTTTTTTCATAATCAGGAAACGTCTCCAACAAAAAATTTTTAAATTAATTTTTTATTTTCATTTTAAAACAAATCTGATAAAAATTTATTAATTTAATTTTAAATGTTTAAATTAATCGATACAAATTGAAAAGGATATTAATATTAAAATTACGCTTTCAGGAAATAAAGTTTACTTTTAAAAGTGATTAGTTGCTTTTATAAAAACTAAAGATTTTAAATTATCTTATTCTTATTTAATCAATTGTAAAGAAATAGATAAGAATAAATATTGAATAAAAATCGTGAACTACTGTAGGTAAATAGTTATGATGTAAATAATACATATGCGGATAAAAAACAGTTATATTTATTTGTTGAGATAATTAAATATTTCTATGCAGACACATTCACAACTTGTTAATGCATATTTTTTAAAAAATGTTTACATTTTTTTCATTAATATCTAAGAATATATTAATTTAAATGTATGCATTTATAAGAAATTTGTTTATAAATCTACGTTTTATAACTTAATGTAATTTTCTTTATGCATAAATACCTTCGAAAAATAGTTAATCTTATTAAAATAATAATTTCCCTTGTTTATCGAAAAATAATTATTCTAAAGATTTATGAATTTCAAGTGACTTTGATTGTTCCAAACACTTGTATATAATCCAAGATAGAAACTTTTTTTCTAAAAAAATATGATTCAATCATATTCATATGACTTTGACACAAATGTCTGATGCAGAAAGAAGAAATTCTTAAAAAGTAAGGCATTTTTATTCAAATTTTCAACAAAGGCAAACCCGAATAAAACATTCTTATTTATATATTTTATGGGTATAATGACAACAAACGAGTATTGTAGATAAGCTTCAAGAATTGATCTGACTAATATAAAGAGATGTAACAAAACACATATAACAAATAATCCGTGGAACATGAAAGCATATTTCGATAGGTATGGTATTTTATATTCAAATATTCAGTGAAGAAAATCACAAATAAAAAAAAGTTCTGCCAAAAATGGTATAAAAAATTGTATACTTATTTGGAACAACCTTCTCAAGTAAAGAGAATAGAAAATATTGGGGGATGAATACACAGTAAAGGCATTTAAAAAACAATTTAGTATGAATTCTAAATTAGAATATTCAACTCATGTGATATACTAACTCATGTGAGATGTACAGTTACTTAAAACTAATATTGCTTGATTTTATATTAACATCTTTTATTAAGATACAACACTCACTTTGGATGTGTAGCTTAACTTGTAAGCCATGAAACTAATTTTATTTTAGAATACTCAATAAGTTTACCAATCATATTTAAAAGCCATTTTTAGTTATTATTGGTGTGTGTTTATTGTTATTTATTATAAAAGATGAATTCCAAACAATATTTGTACTCAAATGTTGCATTAAAGTTACAGTAAATATTTCATGATAATGGACGTTATCGGTGTATATAGGGAAAATTAATTTCCTAGATTGAGTTTAATTCAATAAATATCTCTGACAAAATGATTTTACTCTACATGAAATCCTTTTTCAGTTAGAAACATATCACTTTAACTAATGAATAACTTAAAATAAAAATTATCTTACATCCTAAATGGAAATGCTTGTACTTATGGGCCGTAAAGTAAAGTAAAGTAAAGTAAACACCAGCAGAGGTCCCTGCTGTACCTAACCCTGAAAGAGTTTTACCAGATTTGATGGACCCGCTGAAGAGAAAAGAAAACGGAACACAGTACATACAAGACAATACAATTATGCTTGCAATCATATGGAGACACTGAAAATTATTACATTTACACAGTAAAGAGGGTAGTAAAGTATACTATTTTACACAAATTGGATTGCAATTGAGAATTAATATGGGGGCACGTAAGAAGCATTCAAAATAGGTATATGACAAAATACACGGCAGGATGTGGTAAGACAGGCATATAAAATACAAATCAAATTGCATGCATATAAGAAATAAAGAAAATGAATGGAAAAACAAAAGAAAATTAAGAATGATAAAACAGAATTGAATACATATACCTACATTTACTGCAAATTAATGAGGTAATAATGATTAATGAATAATTAATGCATTTAATATAGTTGGGTGCATCGGCTCAAAGTAAGTTAGGTCATATGAAACTCTAAGCTATATATACAAAAGTTTAGATAGGTTATGCATAATGCATTAAAATAGGTCAATGCAACATGATGATAATAGTTGTAATTAAGTAATTAAGTAAGAGCGCTAGAATGATGGTGATAAAATACCAAACAAATAATAATGAACTATATACAAGGAAATGAAAAACAGGCAAAATGTTACAGGTAAAGAGGGAAATGTCTAAGTGTAGAAGATGAGAGAGATGGAGTATGCGGATTTTTGGGCTCATCCTCTTCTAGGTGAAATCTATCACCGTCACGGGCATCATTATCTTCCAATTCCTCTGGAATTATTGAGTCCCTATATTCAAGGAGAAAGTTTATAAGGTTAATAATTTTTAGCTTTGAAGCCTTGTTGATGGTGATATTTTTGAGCCAGACACTTTTCAGATTGTCACTGGGGGTAGTAAAGTGCCAGGAACTCGTGATGGGGCATGTTGTAGCGTAATGATATGGAGTACCTTCTTCTCCACATGCACAGCTATCAGTGGGTTGTACTCCTATTCTATGCAGGTAACTTGGAAATGGGCCATGTCTCGTTACAAAAATCGTTATTTGTCTTTGCCTGCACTGTTGGTTCAAATTCACTTTTGCCAAATTGCAGTACACTGGGCGTCCGGTGATATTCTAATCCCACAGAGTTTGCCAATCCTGAATTAATGCAATTTTCCTGATCCTTTTGAAGTAAGACTAAAGCCTTTTCGTTATGGTATCGGGCTTCCATCTACTAGGACGAGGTTCGATTCCCAATACTTCCAAAGACCCCCCGAGTACATGCAATATATGTGCTCGTTAAATCTAAGGAATCGAAAGTCCTGTGGTCGGTTGTTAAGCAGTTACCATGAGTGCCATGGTCTGGAGAAAATTTCCTCACCCTTCAGATCAATGTCAAAATTGAGGGAGTGGATCCTCTGGTGGTACCATCTATCGGAGGATTTAAAAAAGAGCAAAGACGTACTTTCACCTTCATGGTGCTCTGATTGAAACGAAAGACGCTCCCTATTGACTTAAATTCGCATTACCAAGGCATAGCGAGCTTGGATGGTCCAAGTGTCATAAGTAACAACAAAATAACTTATTATATCATCTTTAAATCCTATTCTTGAAATAATTTCTGAAAGCGTTTTGATAGCAAGAATATCATGAGCACTTTTTATTGATTATTGGATAATTACAACAATATAACAATTTTAAGTGCTCATTTGCGCTGTTAAAACGTTCATTAGTTATTGATGAAGGATTTTGAATCTCTTCTTTCAATCAAATGCTCCATTGAATGATTTGTGATATATTGCTTTCATATGACATGTTTAGCTATATTTATGATAGTGAGAATAAATTGCTCGTAAAAAGACAAAAATACATTTTAAAGCAGTGGTGCTTGATATCCTAATAAAAGATATCAAAAGACATACAGATATTTGAGTACTTATAGTAAAATTATTTTATTCATCCGTCTCTTTGACATAGAAAATGCTTTTGCAAGTTTTTTATAATTTGAATACAAGAACAGTGAATATGACACGAAATTTACATAAATATACTATTCAAATAATCACAGTAGATGTTTTCCCCCAACAACTAATAAATAATTTATTTTCCTTTCCGAAAATTTACAAACGAAATATAAATATTTATTTTATATTTCGTTCATGTATTTTTGACATTGCAATCAGCACAGCATTGATTTTACTTGAAATAAATTTTACTTAAAACTATTCTTGTTTGACATCCTTTTTTTTACAGATTAATGGTTTCTTATTGATTATAAAAATGAAGGGAGTGAGTTTTAATGGAAAAATAAAAACTTTTTGTCTGAAATATATTCATGATACCATGAATCAGATTATCTAAACATCAGTGGATATTTGTTGTTGCATTATCTGCTATATGGTATCATTTAATATTTATGAACTTTAATGTCAGTAATGGATATTTCAATGCTTAAAAATGTGCAATCAGTTATTCCAAGGAGACAAATTTAATGAGCTCTTATAAAAAGGCAAAGCACGTTCTTTCTGTTCAATAGTGGCTGGAATCAAACTCAAAATGTTCCACTCCTTAAGCAAGGTACTGCCACTATGGTAAGATGGATCTTTATATATTCTCTTTCATATTACGTTACGGAAAGCTGAAATGTATAACTTAACAATCATTAATTATATGGCTTGTTGAACTAGTAAAATTTTGCTGAATTTATTGAAAGAGTCATTTTATCATTTCAGTTAGCGAATCTTTAGTTAAATTTTCTTATACTTAACTAAGAAAGAAATTATGAAGGACAGATGAAAAAAAATTCAAATGTTAAATCTTCAATTTATTAAGAGCATTTTAGGAAAATATATTATGTAGAGTGTTAAAATGTGGAATCCTTGAAAATTAGTTTTTATTTCAAAAATGGTTTGCAATTAAAAACGTATTTCAGAATCTCAGTTATTGTTGGTAAGTAATAATTTCGCTTCTCATTATATTCAGAAACAGGCTTAGTATAGTATTTTTGCTAATATTCGACTGTTAGATAGTTTTTTATAAATTACATACTTATGAAATCAAAAGATTTGTAACTAGTGACTAGAAATATTTCTTACCACATATCTTTTTTACAGTAAATATCCTATTTAATGCAAAAAAACACAAGCAGTAAAAAAACATTTAATTAAAAAAAGTTCGTAGAATTTTCACGTGAAAAACAATTACCATCAAACTATTACAAGAATAGAAAAAAGATTGAATGTCAAAAAAGTACACATAATGACAAAAAGAGAACTGAAGCAATTACTCTGCAATCGAATAACGAAGTAACTCTTTTCAAATGTTACTTCTAAATACTTGTTTACAAAGTATATGAATTAAAGTGGTTGAAATATTAATTACAAATATAAAATACTCTAAAAGCACTCAAAATTCAAGAATATATTAAAGTATAAAATATTTTAAGATTCTTAGATCTTGAAGTTTTTATATGTTAACTACATTTTGTAGTGAGTTCCAATATTGATTCGACAAAGAAATCGTTCTATGGCATTTTAATAGGCCAAATAATAATTAGAATTGCAGCAAATGAAAAAAAATTAAAAATATTTACCGTCAAAAATTGTTTATTTTTCAAACCCTTAAAATCTTAACCGGAAAAGCTGCACTACTAAATTTATATATATATATATATATATATATATATATATATATATATATATATATATATATATATATATATATATATATATAATATTTCCAGGTAAACCACACAAAAATATTTAGTGATATTTTTATAGAAAAGCTGAAGCATCTTTAATTCCAAAGAATAATTTACTAGAAACAACCATTTGTAACAATCAAATCTGTTGCAAAAAGCCTTAAAATATTTTTTGATTTTTAAAAAGTGTAAGATTGATTGTTATTTTTACCTAAGTAGATTTAAAAGAGAAATATGTACACTACTGGCCATTAAAATTGCTACACCAAGAAAAAATGCAGATAACAAAATGATATTTATTGGACAAATATATTATACTAGAAACAACAAGTGATTAAATTTTCAAAAAATTTGGCTCGATATAGATCCTGAGAAATCAGTACCCAGAACAAATAACTCTAACAGTAATAACAGCAGTTATACGCCTGGGCATTGAGTCAAACAGAGATTGCATTACATGTGCAGGTACAGATGCCCATGCAGCTTCAACACGATGCCACAGTTCATCAACCGAAGTGACTGGCGTTTGGTGACGAGCCAGTCGCTCGGCAACCATTGACCAGACGTTTTCTATTGGTGAAATATCTGGAGAACATGCTGGCTAGTGAACAGCCGAACATGTTCCGTATCAAGGAAGTTCCGTACAACACCTGCAACATGCGGTCGGGCATAATCCTGCTGAAACGTAAGGTTTCGCAGGGCTCGAATAAAGGGTAGAGCCACGGGTCGTAACACACCAGAAATGTAACGTGCACTGTTCAAAGCACCGTCAATGCGAACAAGAGTTAACCGACACGTGTATTCAATGGCACCCCATACCATCACGCCAGGTGATGGGCTAGTATGATGATGACGAATGCACGCTGCCAGTGTGCGTTCACCACGATGCCACCAAACACGAATGCGACTATCATGATGCTGTACACAGAACCTGGATTCATCTGAAAAGATGACGTCTCACCATTCGTGCACCCAGGTTTGTCGTTGATCACACCATTGAAGGCGCTCTTGTCTATGACGCAGAGTCAAGGGAAGCCGCAACCATGGTCTTCGAGCTGAGAGTCCATGCTGCTGCAAACGTCGTCGAACTGTTCGTGCCGACAGTTGTTGTCTTCCAAACGACACCGTTTCTTGACTCACGGCTCGTGACGTGGTTGCACGATCCATTACGGATAATATGCCTGTCTTCTCGGCTGCTAGTGATAGGTAGCCGTGGAGATCCCGCATGGCGTTCCGTATTACCGTCCTGAACCCATGGATTCCATATTCTGCTACCAGTCATTGGATCTCGAACGACGCGAGCAGCAATACTGCGATAAGATAAACCGCAATCTCGTTACGAAACAATTCGACCTTTATCAAAGTCAGAAACGTGCTAGTACGCATTTCTCCTTCTTACACGGGCATCACAACAACTTTTCACCAGGCAACAACGTTCAAATGCAATTTGTGTATGAGGAACCGGCTGAACAATTTCCTCATTTAAACACAATGTAGGTGTCGCTACTGGCGCCTGCTTTGTCTGAATGCGCTGAAAAGTCAATCATTTGCATATCATAGCACCTTCTTTCATTTGTATAAATTTCACGTCAGTAGCATGTCACTTTCTTGGTGTGGCAATTTTAGTGGCCAGTAGTGTATATACGAGTGGAGAAGAATTTTTTATTTCTTGAAGATATATTGGTATTTCCATATTTAAAAAATGCGTGAAATATTTGATATTATATTTACTCCTTATTTCAACTTTATTTTTTATGATATTGTATTATTTTTACTTATTTTTTAACATTTTTGTATATTTATATTCAAATAAAACAAGTTTCACATATAAACTGCTATATTAAAGATATAGTAAAGAAATTTTATAAATAAATTCAACAATTTTAAAAAAATTTTGCAAAAATTTGGAAAGACATCTCTATATGTATAAAATCTAAATAAAAAGTAAAAATCTTATCTTACATTTATTGGAATTATATTCAACATAAATGTATTTAATGTACCAGCATTATTCCTTAACATAATTTTCTTTACAGCATCAGTCAAGAAAGTAAATACTTATTTATAAATTAACAAACTTTTATTTATATTTATGATATTTTACAGGTTGATTTTCTTGTTTTTCCTTTAGAACTTAAAAGACAGATTATAAATTAATTTTTTTTCCGTCAAGTTAATAATTAATCTAAAAATTTATGATTTCTTAAATTATTTTTTAAATAAAGCTTTATTTAACTAGAATGTGTTACTATTTTGTGTTGTTTGTAATTGTAGGTTGAGTTAATAAATGTAGATATCTTTACAGCAAATTAATTATTTAATGATTAGAAATTAATTGTTTTAAATCTAGTGTAATTTGTTCGTGAATTAAATCATAATATTTGATTTGTATTTAAAAACAAATACTACTTTACAAAATATTAAACATTTATTCAATTATTAATATATTTTGCTAAGTACAGTTTCAAATATTGCACTTTTTATATTTTAAATAAAATTGGATCTGTATTTGGTTTTGATCCAAAATTACCCACAATTTACTGTCTTACTTTCTTATTATTACTCATTAACTATATAAGAATATTAAATATTTTTTAATGATCATTATATCTCCCATAACTATGTTAATATTTCTTTAAGTGAAATTCAATATAAAATAATTTGTTTTAAATATTTAAATTGTGATTTTCTGTGTGTAACATTCTTCATTTTTCATTTTCCAAACAAAATGATGTTTTAAATCTCTATAAAAAAAAAACTGATAATAGTAAAATATATTTATTCGTTAAAAATATGATATTTTTTCATTCTGTTTCGAAAATTTAAGGAAAAGAAAAATTTTAAGACCTAGTTGACCTCCATTTATTGTCCTGTTGATTTACTGATTCTATTTTAATCGTTACATCACCATGTTTCTCTGTTACCTCCTCCGGAGAAAAGTGAGGCGACGCCTGTAAGTTCGCCTTTCGTGCAACTTCATCATTCGCCAAGAAATCTTCCTCCTGTACAGTCGCTTTTCCAGTCTCTCAGCAGGAGTTACATCATACAGATCTCCCCCACGAGTGCAGTGAATCTCGCTTCTACCAATTCAATTGTCATCTTTTTCCCTCAAGGGATTTATGCCTAAAGCAGCATTCTGAAAAAGGTACGATTAATATCTCTTTTTATTAATCTCACTTTGCTAATATAAGAAGGAAAAAGAAGAACATATTAAAGGCATATATATTCTTAAAATTTTACTGCACTTAAAATTCTACCAAGAAAAGTATACATTTATTTTTAAATGAAGCACTATTTTTAAAAATTGGGTAATTTTTAATGTGGTATTTGTATTTTTAAAATAAATTTTCATCCCCAAAATGTGAAATTAATAAAAATTTATTTGAATTTTATATCAGATAAAATCTTAAAATTTACAGAAGAGAAATTTTAAAGAAATATATGGAAAAATCATGAAACTTTTATGAGTTTATTCTTTTTGCATTAGTGATTGCAAAAATATTTATCTTTAAATCAAATAAATGTGAAAATGAAATTATAAAATGTAGAGTGGAGGAAATATTTCCTAAGTGAAAACTCAAACTATTTTTAAGATATTTTATTTATAAGATTATATGTTAACTTTGCTATTATTATACCATAAATTAAAGTTTATCTTCTTTAATGCATATCTAAAGCAATATTTTCATTCTTTCTTAGTTTCTAAATATAAATAATTTCATTCTTCATATCACACTAACTTATTTAAGAGAAATTGAGTGATTGGTTAAGATAATTGTGTATTGAAAATTCGTAATATTTAGTACCAAATAAATATTATTTTTTAAAAGTTTAGCATATTATTATCTACAAGTGAATTTACCAATATAAGGCCTGTACACATTATTAAGCTTATTTAATGTAAAAACATTGTTTTAAACTGTTTTTTATAAAATAAATAAATAAACTAAAGCAAAGTTTCATTTTAATTAAAGAGCAAATATTTCATTTGTAGCTCAAAGTTATACTTATCAATGTATATATATTATATATTATATATATCTATATATATCTATATATATATATATATATATATATATATATATATATATATATATATATATATATATATATATATATGTTGAGACTTATAAAACTAAGAATAATTTCAGGAAAATAATTTATCCTTAAATTGTTACATAATTGGCAATGATACATTTACTTTAAGGGATATATTATTAAAATAAATAAAAAATAATTTGCTGAAGCAAATTGATATTTGTAAAGAAATTGGATTTATGCTAATGTTAGTTATCAAGTCAATAATTTTATTCAATTTGCATCGATTCTGAAATATGTTAATTCAGATCTTAGAGCAATCATTTCAAGAAATATCACTATATATGTTTTATCAGTAAGCAAACCGCTTTTAATGTAACAAAACTACTTAGATATTATTCCAAAATGATACAACCTCATAAAACTTTTAAATTATTTATTCTAAGGAGTAAAATTTTTAAAATATTTTTAACTATGTATAAGTATATAAATAAGCATAAATTAAAATAATCAAACAAAAAGATTAATATATAGAAAATTTATATATAAACTTTTACTTTTTTATAATTAACATTTCTCGTTTTTAAGCAACTGAAGTAAACTAAAATGATATTAAACCACCCAGATATTCATTTTCTAAAAAAAATCGCTAAACTTCAATTTATATAAAATTAGTTTTACATACTTAATTTTTGCTTTTCCTCACTTTTTTCATTATATGACCAACAGTTTCCAATATTTATCACAATATTTTGTTTTATAATGAATTAAACTATTATGACGTCAAAGTTTATAAATTTTATAACTCTCATTTAGTTAAGACCCCATGATGAAGAAATAATTTCGGTTTTTTATTTAATTTTTTATATTTCATTTGAATAATCTCAGCACAACGGCCAAATTTTTTTAATTTATCCAATGACGAAATTGCGATGAAATAAGGATGCTTTTTAGTTTATTGAATAAATTTAAAATTTATATTTCTACTCTCGCAGTTAAAGTTAACTTCGACACTGGTATCAGAAAAAATTTCTTTATAAAAATCACTAAATATTTCAGTTCTGAAATTATTTGGCAATTTATCAATCAAGTATGAACGTCTAATAAACTGTTTTAAAATCATATTACATTACGTTATCATTAATTTTAAATATAAATTATTTTCACTTTGATAGAAATTTTACTTTTTAAGTATTCAAGATCTGAAATTACAATTCATTTTATGCAATTTCATTGAAAACTTGACGCATAGAATGTATTTTTTTTAAATAATGATATGAAAATTTTAATAAATCAAAACCTTTATAATATTTACAATATATCAGTACGAATCAGTTGTATTGAATATCTGTATTTCTTTAATTTAAATAACCTTGAAAAGAATTGAAAAGCTTTACTTTTATATTCATAAACTTCATCAGTTTTAAATCTTTAAAACAAAAGATTTGTTTTATTTGCAAAGAACATAATGTTTGGCAATGACAACGAAAGACTTGCTTTATTTATAAAGGGCATAAATGTAAATAAGAAAATTAAATTGAAATTCTTTTACATGCTTCATTATATTTTCATTTTAGAATTTTCATTTACCTAATTCTTAAATAATAAAGGAATCATTATGACACATTAAGACACAAGATTATTTATAGAATTCATGGTATTTAAGGTATAAGTATAACCTTAATTTTAATATCATATAATTATTCGTGTAATTTATTCACACAAAATACATGCAAATGATTTTTGAAAATTAATTGTTCCAACTATGTAAAATATATTTTTTTTCTTTTAAAAGGGACTTATAAATAGTAAACAATAATTAAGTTATTGAATAATATTTTTATTATAAAGTATGGAATTTTATTTCAACTAAAATACTTGTAATTAATATTTTGAAGAATATTTTGTTAAAAAGAACTTACTTCTCCAAAATTAAATAGCATCCAAAATGAAGAAAGAGATTTTAATATTTTTACCAAATGGGAAAATTATTATGTAATCTCTTATTCAATCGTCTATAAAAAATTGTGAATCAATAAAGTAAAAATATTAAAATAATTGTATTTCGTGTTTAATAAACGTTTTAAATTTATTGTCAAAAAGAAATTGTAGCGAGGATAATATAATTGTATTTTTGTGTAATTAGTTATGTTCAAAATATAATTTTGGGTTTAACTTATTTTATAATAATTAATTACTATTTTTATTTCATAACAAAACTTACTTTCATTCATTAGAACTAATTTCAGTATAAGTAAATTTATTTGTAATATAATTTAGTAATGGAAATAGAATTTTTGACTTAACTAAAGGTTATTAATTTACTTGTAAAATTTCAATTTGAACTGAATATGTGCTTGAAATTTGAATGAAATTATATGCTTTTTTACTAACATATACATATATATTCCTTATAAAAGAAATTCAAATATAAATATTGGTAAATATACTTAAATATTTATATATTAATATTAGTCCTTTCAAAATTTCAAATAATCTATTTGGAGCAAAATAGACTTAAATTATTTTTTATGATCTATAAAATATATGAATGAATCCAATTTAATTTTCGTACATTGAAAGTAGTAAATTTTGAGAAATGGTATACCAATATTATAAAATAAATAAAATTTCATTTAAAACTCAAAGCTACTTGATTTGAAACTAAAAATTACATAATTAATATTTTTTTTAAATAAAAAATATAATAAATCACCATACTTATTTTATATACTGTATTCATTATGTTAATTAATTTATATATGGTCATATTTTCTTCGCTCAAATTATGATAGTTTTCAAATTTTGCTTAAAATAGCAAGTTTTTGGATGTACTAAGTCACCTTTGAAAAGAACAGCATGCTGCATTAATGGAAATATTTATAACAAAGAATTTTAAACAAAATAAAATTATATCAATAGCTCATTTTCAGCTAATTGAAAATCGACTTCATAAATTTTCAATAAATATTCAATGAAAACATGTTTTTCTTTATTTTTTATTTTTTTTAAAGTAATCGTCAAATACTTACTTCTCTAGATTAACTTATAAAATTATGAATTAAGTGATTTGAGAAAAAATTAAATGAAGAAAATGTTTTATCAGATGATATAATTTTTGTGCGATTTGTTTGCTAATACGTATGATTAAATATTGTAATGTTGCTTCATATTGTATCGAAATTCCTGATTGGAACAAGTAATATTTTATTTTAAGGTTTGTATATTAAATGAATAATAAGTATATCCAATTACTTTTAAATTTTTGATTTTTAGTAACACTGATTTATATTAAAGTGTATCATAGTGAATTTAAGCTTCATCAGTTATAAATCATATATATGATTAATCTTCTTTATCATACTTCACGTCCATCAATCTTTCAATTTTATCAATCTTTGTAATCAAATGACAAAATAAATTATCTTTCTTGCCTGATTAATGAGAATTCTCGAAAGTTTTCCTTAAGTCAAATAAAGATTTATTTCTTAGAAATTGCTTAATTTACTCAAGTTTTCCTGCAGGAGTTAGAAAGATCCAAACATTTTTTTGTTCTCAGATTGAGTAAACATATTCATGCAAATATTTAGTCTAGAAATATTGATTGTCTAGTTTTCTTTCAATGGATAAGTTTGAAAGAAGCATCTGAGTAATTTCAAGTATGTTTGAAGGGATTTGATCCAAATAAATGCAATTATCAGTTAATTAATACAAGAGGCATAGTTGTTTAAAAGCGCATGCATATGAAGAACTAATTAAAAGTAACTGAGATAAAAATAATTAAGATAAATGTTTTCATTTATCTAATATTTCTTTAATTGTCATCCAGTTTGTTAATTTATTTAGCTTTATTAAGTAAAAAAAAGACAGATATTTCTTAAATTAGAAAAAGTGAGTACATGTTATGTGTAAACGTGTATAAACACAATATTTAATAATGAATGTAACTGTAAAATTTTTTGTTATTCATTCTATTTTTCGCTATATCTATACACATAAAACTAATTTGGTTAAATAAAAAAGTGAAAAATATAAAAGATATTTATACTTATTATTAAATAAATATATATATATATATATATATATAGTACTTACACAATGTTATACCAATTCTGGATATGCATATATATATATATATATATATATATATATATATATATATATATATATCCTGAAACAAATGTAAGGTTATGTTAATGCAATGAATAACACATCAAACATTTGTTTGAAATTTTTAACCAATTAATTCAGTTCTCATTAATTTACCATTTAAAAATTCTTTATTGAGTATATAGCTTTACAAAAATATTTAATTACAAATTTAAACATGAAGTATCATTAATAGAAAAATGTTCGTTATATTTAAAATTTATAAGACAATAAAAATTATAAAATAATAAAAGTCAGTGACATCAATAATATATTTTATTTTCATATATAAAATTCGTGATGTTATAGGGAATCTCAGTTTACTTAATTTGCTAATAGAAACCTTTTGTATTAAGTTTTCTCATTATGAAGTGAAGTGAAAGACTTTTTACTTTATTACAGGATAATTAATTATTTAAATTAAAAAATTCATCATCAGTAGAAGACATTAATTATATTTAGAGTTACATAATGTATCTTTTGAGACAAATACTAACGATTAATTAAATTTGGTACAGTTTCTGAGAAATAATTTCTAATACTTTCTTTTATCTTTTAGCTTGTTCAAAATATAATTGTAATCTAAAAGGTATAATAAGTTGTATTTAAATTGAATTTGATAAAAAATTCTATCTTACTTTAAAAGTTACATGAATTAAAGCAAAAGTTAAAAATACTTTTAAATTAAATCGTTTTATTCTATTTTTTATTTATCAATTGCATAAAATAATTATTTCAATAATTATTTTTGTTGAAAGGAACATTAATAATTAGTAATTATTCAAGGGGATTTGATGAAAATGTGTTGTTATAATTTGTATACATGCTTTATTTGCTTAAATTTTAATTTATGATAAAACTTGAAACATACTTAAAATGAATAAGATTATGAACTTTGTGTTGACTGTTCTCAGTTTTAATGATGAAATGCGAATGGACTTCATTGTATATATGTTTATTATATTACATAAAAAATACTATTTATTTGAAGTGATTTAACTTACTGTTACATTCGAGATTCGATACAAATCACACAAAAAAGTTATCGATATTTCAAGGCTTCATTTTAGTGACTGCACAAAATAAAAAAATATTGGATATTCTTGAATTTAACCCCTTAACCGCCTGGGGATCTGTGAAGAAAGTGCTGCATTTTTGCTTCGTGGTGGTAACATAGTTTTGGCTTTCACTGTATTGCACATTTTTCTTCCTTTAGAGCTTGTCAAGAATACAAAAGCCCCTAATTCTTGATGACACGTATTTCCGTTTAACTAGGACTACCTGATAATAATCACATTCTAATGACTTTCAGCGGGGAAGTCCATCACTCGCTGTCAGCTAAAGAAACCAAAATGTGCTAGTAGTTTACTTTGTGAATGTACTGCTTGAAACATTTTTGAATTCCCTATTATAATAATTCTTTACACTAAATATGAATTTTATTTAATTATTTTGCAAATTATTATCAGGAAATTTAGTTTATTTCCAAGCAGTGTTTGTATTTAAAATATTAAATAAATGAAAAATATTTGATAGCTAGATAGCTATTACAATGAATATCATATTATTATAATTTTAAAATATTTTTTGCCTAATATATATATATATATATATATATATATATATATATATATATATATATACATATATATATATATTCATTTCAATCATTTCTAATTATTAAAAATCTGAAATTTAGTAGATAGTAAAAAATGTAATGATTTTAAATAGCTTTAAATAAGTACCTAATTTTCTGTTTTATTATTAATTGGGTTTAATAATTGCAGATACTTTTCATAATCAATACTATATATTTAAAATCATCAGATAATTTTCAAACATATTAAGAGAAATGCTTTTGTTGCTTTAATACATACACGTTGAAGAATTTTGACAAAATTGCATTTTTTTAATAGTTTTAAAAAGTAAAATAACTAACTTAATTGTCTAACAATAGACTTCAGAATTACACTATTTTTAGTTGAAATTTTTATAAAACATTTTGAACGTAAATGTTTCGTATTAAATTCCTCTCTCATAACGAGAAAGATTTCCGTTTCCAATTATGTAAAAATATCACTATATACAAGAATCCGTGATGTTATATGTCTTTCAGAATTTCACATATTAAAATTTGTTCTACAATTAATATTTTTCCTTCTGAGAATTATAACTACTTTGATATGCAAACCACTAAAACTGCTAAATTTAGAAAAATATTATTATTATTATAATTTTTTTTTTGAAAAAAGTACTTTAGTAAAATAATGATTTAACTTTTGATGATTATAAAATAAAAATATTTAACTACTCTTCATTTGATTAATCAAATTTATTTATTTTTAAATAGTTTTGCTTAAAGAAGTGTATCTTCACAAAATTAATTTTTGTAAGCATAAATTAACTAACCAGAAATATATTTTTTATCGACTTTACTTTTACTTTAAATTATTTAGCTTAATATTAGATTTAAGTCATTGAATTTTGTTTTCCAAAACACACGAAAGGAATAAAAAAAAGCCACAACAAAGTGCTTATTTGAAATATTTTATTTCAAGGGGGGTGAAAATATAATCTTTAGTACAATGCTGTTAGATATTGAAGTACATGAGAAACAAAGCGTAATATTTAAAATATAATCATTAAATTAGTTAAGGAAAATATCTCTTTTTCATGATGTAGGAAATTTCACGTTTGCCGAAATGTGTCAGCAACTTTAATTTTTATTCAACAATTTTAAATTATATTTACGAAATATTAGGGTAAAGTATCCTTAATTTTACGAAAGAATATACTAAAATACCTTTGAACCTCCCATGAAGACATTAAATAATTTAACATGTTCTAAGATATTTTCTTTATACTGAAAAACGTTTGTGATTACTGAATTCAAATATTTTTTAAATATTTAAATTTGATTATTATCTTATGAATAAATCGTGGTACAATGTCTCTGAAACAGATATGCATTTATTAAGTATTTAAGGGAATATATTTAGTAATTTTTCTGAAATTAGCACTTCTTGATGAATTTTAATATCATTTGCCAGTCCTATACTGAACTGTAATTTTAGTGAAAGTTTGAATCAAAATTAAAATTTTCTTGCTAAAAATAATAATTTCCTTGTAAAGTTATAGACCTAAATAATATAATTTTATGTAGAACAAAGAGTAATACAATTCCAATTCTAAAATTTGAAAATACGTATGTAATAGGATTTATTCCTTAATTTTTTCAACTACCATGATCTTTGTATTTTAAACATTGGTTGAAATAAGTGTACTGAAAACTTGAGTAGTGTGAAGCTTCCAACAATATGAAAATTTATGATTTAATTTCAATAAAATATGACTGTAAAAAGTGAAAGAACGACGTACAAAATCCATTGCAAAATTGCTTAAAATACTAAATTCATTAAAAAGTTAAAATATAGCATCTAATTTATTACTTATTTTATTCCTTCAAATTTTAAGCAAAATTTAAACATTTTAAAATTTCATATTTTTGAGCAAATTAAGTAATAAAGATATTTCATATTATAACCTTGTCTCAAGGTCGCATTGTTTCATACTATTAAATTTACAAACACACACACATATGTATATATATATATATTTATATATATATATATATATATATATATATATATATATATATATATATATATATATATATATATATATATATATATATATATATATATATATATATATAACGCAAAAGAACAAAAAATTTCAATAATTTAAAAACTTGATAAAAAAGTGAAATTAATATTATATACGTTGCTTATTAATTCTAATAGTTAGATAGCCTTAAATTATGAAATCTAAATACGAATAAGTACAAAAAAGTAAAACGAAATTAGCTGTTGCTTCCTTGAAACACTTTCGATTTTCGCGCGCATTTGTTAAATCAACCGTAACCGTTCAGTAAATAAGTTCCCCAACTACGATTTCACAGTAATCCGTCAATTTTGGGGGTTGAATTTAAAGCACTGCAGTGAAGCCAGGTACCCCTACGAAGGGGCTAGGAATAGCCGGAAAACGCACAGAAATTTTTGCCCGAGTTAACTCGGAATAGCCGGTTAAGGGGTTAATCTTCTCTTGTTGAATTAAATTATATGTGTATATAAGAGGGTTTCATAATTTTTTTCAATTGTTTTTCACAAAATATATAAATATATTGACAAAAATAATGTTTAAATATACATTATATAAACCTATTTTTAAAAAATGCTTCTAAAACTACATTTTTTTCTAAACTAAAACTTCGAAACCTAAATTCATTTTTTAAGTAAATTAAATACAATTTTCCCTAAAGCTTAAAACTTAATTTTATCTAAAAAAAGAATTATAGAAACATGTTTGCTTAGAATGATAATAACACTTCTCAAGTTGCGAGTAGGAATTAAAAATTTTTTTAAATATTTTAATTTGATTGAAAAAAGAATAATGAGAGAGAGAGAGAAAGATGTGAACAGGAATAATATATTTCAAAAATCCTTAACGTTGAAGATTAAATTAACTTAATTTCTATAAAAACTTAATTTGCATTTATTAAGTTTTAATTACTGAAGATGTTATATATTGATTAATTTAACTCTGTGCAAAAGTATTATAATTTATGATAAAACATATAGTAATTTTAACTTTGCTTATTTGCTTAACATTTGTTTTTATGAAATGTGTTTTGATATAATAAGTGACGATGAGGCTTTGAGAGAAAATAATTAGGATCTGATATTGAAGCTTTCAATTATTGTTATTAGATAAACTTAAAATAATAAACCAAACAAACCCAAGGATATTTACGACAGAAAAAAATGTGAATTTTTTAACTGTCGTAAAGGATTTCATAGATGAATTAAACAAATATGCATGAAAATAAAAATAAGTTATTTCAATAACTTAAATTGAAATTTTAAAAAAATCATGGTATTTTTAAAAAATAAGAGATCATAAGAAAGTCACAAATATGAATATCACAAAAGTTACATTAAAATAAAGGGAACAGAAGATTAAACTAAATTTAACAATATATATTTAAAATATCAGTTTTAATTAAATTTAGATATCTAAGTTTTATATAATTCTATATTTACGCAGAGAATATAAAAATGACCTTTAAATTTAGTTCGAAATTATTAAATGAAAGAAACATATAGAAAAAATTAAAAATTAATGTATATATTAAGTTTTTTATAGATATTAAATTCTGAGGAATATCTGTATTTTTGACATAACACTAATTATACTTTTTGGTAATAATCCTTATATTAAATTTTATGCATAGCAAATTAATTTTGGGAAAGAGTTGTACTTAAAGAATGTGAAACAAAATAATATTTTACTTTTTCCTGTTAGTTGGATGATAAAAATGATATATTGTATTTAAGCTGTCAGAAATACACTTTTCTATATAAAAATTAAATAGTCTCATTAAATTTTATATACTTGTAATGGCTCTCATCTAACATTCAATGAATTACTCGTACACTAAAGAACCCTTCCACAAGGGCTTAGACTGTGTAAGCTTCAGCAGGTAATATCTCACCTGTTTTATAGGTAATTTCAAATGAAAACATTTCTTAATTCCTTATTTCTAAAAACGTATAACAATACCCAATGAATGTTCGATTTTTCAGCCATTTCAAGAACAAACATTTAAAAAATAATTTCATCTTTTTAAATTATTTTTCAAATTGTTGATTAAAGCCTTTGTGTCAATTCTTATTTACTGTTAAACTAATTTTAACTTATTTCTGCATTTCTACTTTTCTCTGTAGTATTTTTCAGAGTATTTTAGAGACATTTGTTAACTGTGACATTTGTATTCTGTTAACTGTGATAAATTTTAATGAATTGATGATAATAAGTAATCAGTTTGCAGTGACATAAGAAAATCGTTTCTCATTATTTTTATTAATAAACTTTTCTATATAATATCATTCGAAACTACTTGATTGTGAAATTACGATGATTATTCTCAGTGAATTAACTACACAGAACTATGGAAGTTCCAACAATACAAAACAATAATTTCTATACAATTTTTAACAAAAATCTGAGGAAAACTTTTTATTTATTCTTTGTTAAGATACGACATTCAAATAAACATTGAATTACTAAAATAAGAATTCAAGCAAAAAATATTTCATTTCTTTTTATGTTTAATGACAAAAATTTCTTCTTAACAAGTTTGTTTAGTAAATTAAATTACTTTTATTTTTTTAAATTTTTTTCCACGCAATATCAGGTATCTGAGCAAATAAAATATAATTTGAAATGCACTATATTTGAGTGTAAAATTTGATCTTGTATTTTAATCCGTTTTTTGAACAAATGTACTTCACTAAATTTTCTATGGCAAAGAATTGATGATAAAAGAAGGAAGAAATCAATTACAATGCGTATTCAAATATTAATATTTATTTTAAATTAGGAATTTTTCTGTTTCTATATTATTTGATTCATTTTGAAATAATTATTCAAAAGGCAGATGAGCTTCCTACTGACAAAGAATAATGTAAAATCTGTGCTAAGTAAAAATTATCTTAAAACTTAAATTCTTACCATAACTTATGTTAGTAAATGCTGAAAACATCTCAACTCAAGATTAATTTTTTATCTTAATTATCATTGATTTAAATTCAAGGGATTGTGATTCTATTTAGGATTATTTCGTAATTAGTTATTTACAAAAAATATTTTAAATAAATAATTATATAAAACTTTTCTTGCAATTTTTGCTTATTTGGTATATAATGCAAAATATTTCATATTAGTTTTTTTTTTCAAAATAAATTTGTTCCTCTTTTAGGAATTAAGGTATTTTTTTTGTATGTGAGCATTATGTTACGCTCTAAGTACAAAGCAATCTTCAAAATGTTACCGGAAATAGCTTTCTCCGAACAGTTTTTATTGTTAATGGCATCATTAAATTTGATTAAAAACTGCACCTAAAAGTAAAAATTAATTATTTTAATTGAAAAGTTCAAGAAAATGATTACTAAACAGCTGAGTATGCTAATCATTTTAATTAACTAAATGTCTAAAGGAAATGATGATTATACAGTCAGATCTCTTGAATTGCGGGAAACGTATTTTCATTCATTAGTAGTTGTCATTTAGGAAATATTGGTTTAATTTTTAATTAGCTTACACATTTCCAATTAAGCAGAAAAATATTTAAATTAGTATATCTTAAATCAAGATTGAAAATGATTTATACAAATTATATGAAAATTATGTTTCTAAAGATACATAAAAATATTTTAAGGTAATTAAATTTTTAAAACAATATAAATATTAACATGAATAATATTGTTAGTGAATCATACGTATAACAGAATTATATTTATTATTTTTAAAGTCAAATTTGTTTTGTCTTTATCTCTAATATGCATAAAAATAAAAAATTCACAAATAAAATTTTTTAAATAAAATCTAAATTCACTTGTTGCTAGAAAATAAATTTTAACCCTTATGTCATAATAAAATTCATTATAAAAGGAAAACAATATGCTTTGTACTTCGTTGTACTAAGATTGTACTTCGGAAAATATAATACATATACAATTGATGTAAATTTTAAGGTTCAAATTAAGATTTAAATTAAAATAGATATTTGTAGTTTAAGTCATAAATAAAGACTAGAAATCACAATTTGTATTAATTATGTCAAACATATAGCACCTTTTGTTTAATAAATAGACTTTACAAATAAGTCGCATTTGTTTTACTTCTGTCTCTTTCTTTGCATGAACACACCTTATCCTTAATTTATGGACACGAATTTAATTTGTACCTCTCTATGCTGAGTGTGTTTCTTCAAAAAATTAATATTTCATTAATGACAAATTCTAAGTAACCGGATACAATACTTAATACTGCAAGATGCATCTCACGTAACAATTCAAAGAATTTATCTCTACAGTACTTAAAATGAATGAACAAAATTATGATTTCCCTTACAAAGAAAGGGATATTAATATTCAGTTCAAACATATATAAGTATGTCTGTTTATATTGAAATCAATATTATAATTTCTCCAAAAATTGATTATTAATTAACCATATGAACAGCGGTTTTTATGTAATTGTATTCCATAAATTATCATCACATACGTCTTGAAATAATATATTATTTTTCAGAAATTTACTTTTTGAAAAGATAAGTTTTCATCAGAATCTTTGTACGTGTATACATAGCTATATTAGCTTATGCTCAAAGAATGTTTAACATATTTAATTGGGTTCATATATATTTGATTCATCAAATTGTACATTTTAGTTTTTGCTCCGCTTACTATATAATTAAGGTATGTTAATGCAAATATTAATTACATAAATATCTTCCAATTACTGAAAGAGAAGATTAAGGTAGGAAAACTCTATGATTATTCGCATTGCTTAGTCTAGGTCTAGGTTAGACATAGAATTATGACTAACCTAGACATTATTTTCAATTGAATAATAATTTTTGTCATGAAATAATTTCTACACAGTGAATCTTATCTATAGGAACTGTTAAAGTAGCTTCAGATAAAAATATCCTATTTTTCAAAAATATATTTTTCATGTCCCTTTTCACATTTTGTGAATTGTGTATGAACGACTTATTTTAAACGAGAAATATTGAAATTACAATTAAGTTGTTTTCTGATTTAACTCATTTGCTTAAAGGGTTAAAAGTTAATTTTAATTTGAAAAAAATTATAATGTCAGAAACATTTACATCACTATAAAAGTATTGTAATTTAAAATAAAGAAGTGTCAAATATAGTTTCAGTTTAATCGATATTCTTAAATTGGTTACAATTTTATTAATAATATATATATATAAAAATTGCAATAACTTTTAATAATTATATGAAAATTGCGAAATATATTATTATTTTGTATTTTTATCATATTATTTTTATAAAATAAAAAAAAAGAATTAATACAAAATGCTTATATTATATTCATGTATTTATATTTTTTAGTCAAATACAGGAAACATGATAACAATGAATTCCTTATTATGCTGCCTGTAGGAATATCTAAGCAATTCTAATAATGTGATATTATTTTCGTGTGAAAAAGAAATGTTTTTCATTGACTAGCATGCAGCAGCAACTAGATTGTTGCAGCAGCAACATGTTTTTCATTGATTTCAATGAAATGTTTTTCATTGAAATCAATATTATAATTTCTCCAAAAATTGATTATTAATTAACCATATGAACAGTGGTTTTTATGTAATTGTATTCCATAAATTATCATAAAAAATAATAAAAAAACCCTTGAGCTGTTGCTGCTCATTGCATGCAGCAGCAACAACTCAAGGGTTTTTATTATTATTATTATTATTATTATTTTTGCGTCATTATATCAGGCTAATTTTATTCACAATTTGCAAAAATATTTCTTCGGTTTGATTAAAATAATTTCTGATCCTTTTAAAAGTATATATCATTTTCAGATTACCATTTCAATTTAACATTTTTTCCTTACCTTAATACATTTACTTATATCGAATTATTTCAAATATGACTTCAACTCATGACTTTGTTTATTGAACTGTTTTAATATGCTATTTTTATTCTTTACAAGTAATCTTTTCCTAATTTTTAAAACGAGAATAGAAATATTTGTAAATTAACTATGCAAAACTTAATTAAAATCCATTTATCCTCTACTATAGTTTCAAAGTTGGGATTCTTGAAATAGTTTGGCTGTTTAGGCAGTGATCAGAGTATTTTTAAAACAATGTATTATATCTTTAATTGGTTCAATTTGGTTGTAAATTCACGTTTTTATAGTAAATTTATGAGTATTTACATAGCTAGGAAACTAAATATTTCAATTAATTTATTTATATATTCTTCTAAATTTATAACTATTTAAAAAATAGAATTTGGAGCATTTGCGTAAGTAAGGATAAAAGAGTTTGGACATGAATACTAAGATTTTGCAAAACGGAATAAATAATATCACAAGGATAAGTTGCTAAAATATGATATACTGGGTATAAACTTATGAACATAAATTAAAACTTGTTTTTGTAATTAGAATCAATTTTTGCCCTAATACATTGCGCGATGATTACTTGAAGCATATAGTTTGTAAAATTTCAAGTTTCATTTACATCTTTAATAAAAATCAGTTATAAAAGTAAATGATTACTCAAATATTTAGAAAAAGGTTTCATATGTCTTTTCATGTGAATAAATAAAATTTACAATCAACATCAATAAATAATAAATTATTATCTTTTTATTCATAAATTACAGTGGACTGAATGTAAATAAGTGCAAATGATTGCAAAGGTGTTTTATGATGTTTCTAGCTTCTCTTTAGATGGAAATTAGTTCTTTAGTTAAACAGTATTCTTGATCAGCGGTGATTAAACTATGACCTGTGGGTCAGACACTGACGTACGATTGCTATTCAATTAGTTGTTTGTTTTACATAGATTGATATAGTTTCTCTAATTTGCGTGGATAATTTATAATCTGCTTGTATTTTTTTCAAGCATTATGCATTGACCAAAATCTATTTATATGCTGTCTATAACCTTCCTTTGATAATTGCAGTTCTAAAGTTACGCAAATGACGACTAAAACGTTTGTAGTATTTGAAATAAATCAAAAGCTTTAAAAAATTTGAAATAAAATATATAATTTTACTTGTATTTTGTTTATTGAAAATAGATCGGAAAAATGAAGCAAATAACCCCATTTAAAGTCCTTTCTTCAGATGAGATGCATTTTTGTAAGGTTATGTTCAGTTATGTTTGTAGAAAGAGACTTCCATGGCACTTTTATCTCATTTCTGTGATTCACCTTGTGAAGCACCAATGGACTCCATGCACATGTCTGCTATTCTCGATACTTATATTAAAGCTGGAATGAATAGCTTACCAGTTTTCATAGCATTGCGAACACGGAACTAAGGATTCCTTGAACTGAACGTTCATTGTATTCTCTCTTGTGAACAGCCAGGACAGAACTGCACATTCTCTTCAGTACATTATTAGTTCGTTAACTTATTCGTGAACGAATCTAATGAGAAAGCTACAGCTTTTTACCCACCTCTTTTCTCAGATATCTACCACTTTTTATCTAGCAATTTAAGTTGGGCCTGTACTAATAAGTACAAGTGCTGAATTTAGCTGCATCCATTTTGAATGCATTTAAAAGTAATGTTTATTAAGGCTTAAGTATAAAAGTTGTGTAAATAAAGCATTTTCGCAAATCATTGCATTCTAAATATAAATATTTTTAATTGTAGTCTTATATTATGTCGACGGTTTAAAAATTAAAACCTGTGATACGAGTTGGATGCCTTATAAAGCCAGAAAATTTGATACTATACTTTAATAAAATCAATGATTTAAAGTGTGATTGAAAAGATTAAATGGTTATATGTGTAATTTGTATTGAAAATTTGACTTCGTATACACATAAGGGACAAATACTCTTTGAAACCTTACATTCTAAACACGGCATCTAACCAGATGAAGAAAGAAAAAGCGTTTTTTAATAAAAGAAAAAAAAATTCTCTGAAATCAATGTTTCAAAAGATTTTTGATTCCAAGAATAACATTACAGATGTTGGTTTCCAAGTTTCTCATTGTATTTCTCGCCACGGAAAGGCCCTTTCAGAAGGCCAATTAAAAAAAGCTTTTAGAATGTACTTCTACATTGGTTGCTGATATTTTAAAGAAAAAGACTTGATTATAAATCATGTAAATAAGTTACAAATAAGATGCAATATTGTTAAGGATCCAGTAATTGAATTAGAAAAAAAATTTTCTTGCAAATATATAACGACTTAAATTAGTTAGAAATGTATTTAATTGATTTAGATGAGAGTGATGATGCAAATGGTTATAAATGATTAGACGTTTTTTTTTACAATGTAAATTGAGAAATATAATGTAAAAAGCGATAATAAACCAAACAATGTTAAAAGGAAAATATACTGGTTTTGAAATTTAAAAAAAAAAAATTTATGCATTTACAGAAAGGAATATTGATATACAGGAAATATTTTCTGAAACAACAGACGATGCACTTAACATGGTAGGAAAACACATTAAATTTATACAATATCTTAAGCAAAATATTTCATTTTTTCTGATTGAATTTGACGTTATTATACAGCAGCAAGTTGTATGTCCTAAGCATGATTTAAAAACTTTTTTAGTATAATGTCAGTTGTAATAAAAATATATAACATTATAAATGTATGATCTGTTAGTAGACGGAAATTTCCACAATTTTTATTGGAAATTAAATCCAGTATTCAGGGATTTTACTATACAACAACGAGGATAACTTAACTTGGGTCAAATTCTTAGCTGCTTTCTAATGTTATTCGAAGAAATTAAGCTCTTTTTTAATTGAAAAAGACAATAGTTTAATATACATTGGGTAAAAATCTAATGTTTCTATGCAGACTCACTCAGCATTTTAATAAATTGAATTAAATCCTTCAAGGACATGGACAAATTGTTTTAACCATTCTTAAAAATATTAAAATACTTATGACGAAACATTACATATTTTCTATGGATTTGGAATTGAAAAAATCATAAAATAATTTCCTTAATAACAAAAAAAAATATTTAAAGCACAATAATTTCTAAAAAAGTGGCTCATATTCGAAAAAAATGCAACAAAAAATATGTACTGATTATGCAGGAAATAAAATAAATTTTATTGAGTAGAGATTCAATCAATTTAAAAGTTCGTAAAATACATTTTACTTTATTTTATATCCCTACAAAACAAAATTTTTTAAGAAATAGAGTTATTAAACTATATATGGGTCTAAGAATCAATAATTCATAATAATTAGTAATAATATATATAATAATTAGTTGCTTTTTGAAACAGCTTAATATGGAAAACAAAACTTAAAGAGTTTTAAAAATTTTCAAATAGAAGGAAAATTGTGTGAAAGTAGAGCAGATAATATTGGTCCCACAGTAACAATTTAAAATATTATACGAACGTTATGTGAATCTTTACCAAATAATTATATATCAATAAAAAAAATTAATTAATCCTCTTTTAGTAATGTTTGGATTTTTTTTCCATTTTTTTCATATTTTTATGAAAAATTGTTTTTTTTAGTGACGTTCTAAAATCTTCTATTAGAAATAGACTTGACAGGGAATTAACTATCAATGTTGTTAAGATAATGAATACGAAATACAGTTCTAATCCTAAAAAACTACTAGATTTCACATTGAATACTTTATAACGAAATTTGTCAAACACACACATGTGTATATATATATATATATATATATATATATATATATATATATATATATATATATATATATATATATATATATATATATATATATATATATATATATATATAATGCATGTAATTTTTGTTACCCCTTATTCATTTAAGCTCTTAGTGCTATTGACATTAAACACTTATTTCCATTTACCTAACCACACTAAGGCTTTTAATCTTAACTACTTTGGAATAGAGTAACAAAGGAGCTAATACTAAAAAAATACTACCAAAATTTGATCCAAGTCTTAAAAAAGTTCATCATTTCTGTTCTAGACAATTTACTAAGCTTGAGTAAGATACTTAGTGAAAGAATTGCTCAATTTTGATGTTTATGAACAATAAGCTATTCAGTTTTGGACCACAGAATGAAGCATATTATTTGGAAGTAACCAAATTCTGTACACTCATAATTGATTATCTCGTGATATTAGCACAAGTTAAAATATCAATTTATAGTTTTAGAGAGAGAGAGAAAAATATTCCTTGAAAAATAAATAACATAAACTGGAATTTTATATATATATATATATATATATATATATATATATATATATATATATATATATATATATATATATAATTCAAAATACTAATATTTATGTAACATTTTGAACTACATTTTTCAAGTTTCACTTGAATGTTTTTTCGTATAAAATCAGAGATGTATAAAATCCAAAAAGGACTGCAAATTAAAATTTCTTCATGAAGTATGTTTTTCTTTCGAACGGAACTGAAAAAACATTTGCATTGATACTTTAAAGTAAGTTCAGATTTTAATTTATTTTTGCATATATTATACATGTTACATTGTGCTATTTGTTTTATGCCAACAGAAACATATATTTTCGCTTAAATGAAATATAAAATCTATATTTTCTGTGAAAAATACAAACATAAGTTTCTTAAATAATCTATTTATCTATTGAAATAATCATAAACTGAAGTCAAATTTTAAAACTCAAAGATGCTAAAGAAAAATTACTTTAAATTCAATTCCTAAATCAATATCAATAAGTTAGACTAAAACAAGCTACATTTCTTATCTTAACGCATTGAATAACCGAAAAATATTAAAATTTACAGTTTTAATAAGCTTACATAAGCTTCTCATGATTATATATTAATTTAATAAAATTGTAAAGCAGAGGATTTTTTAACCGTTCTTGCTTGCATAATATAAATTTTATTACTAATTTTATCTCACATATAGTAGATTTCATTGGATTAAAATCTGAGGCATTAAAAAATCTGAGAAAAAGTCCTCTTAACAGTCTTCTAAATATCTCGTTAATACAAGAGTTTTCGCTTTAAATATATATATTTACTCTGCAGCCTAATTTAATGATTTATTTTAATGATTATATTTCTTATAATATAATTTGCTTACGCCATATTGAAATAAAGGTATTCTTTGACCTGTTACATTTGCTGTTAAATTGAATCTTCAAATCCTTTCCAATATTGTAATTCCTACTTATGTATGCTTATTTCGTGTTAAAAATTGCCTTCACTTCAATGTTTGTTCTTTTTAGTATGTAAAATTTCTGACATATCTTTTGCCTGAAATTTTTGTTACACTTAACATGATACTGAAGCAAATGATTTTGTAAATATATAAATATCAAATGAAAATAGTTTATTTAATATAAAGGTCATTGTAATTGAATTGATTATTTGTGGATTCAATAGATAAACAATTTTACTTAAAAAAATAAGTAAATGCATTTAGTCACATACACGCTTCATATTGCTTAGGATCAAAGATTTCAAGAAAAACTTTATAATCTAATTCTGAATTTAATAAGCAATAAAAATTATCTAAGACTTAGGGTATTTTTAGAATTGTCGAGATTTTATTTAAAATATAACTTGTTAAAAATATTTACAATTTGTGTCGATATTTTTCCAATCACAATAAATTTAATTTTGAAAATTTTTTTTCATAGGATTTTGTTACATAAAATTCATTAATATTTAAGCTCTCTGTTTTTCTTAAGTGCTTTTTGTTTATTTTCTTATAAAATAAAAGTTTTCTAGACACATAATATGAACATTCTTTCAAGAAAAGTACCCTACTTTAATTTTAATTTTCAAATGTTAATAAAAATATTACTTAAACTCATTAAATCTGATGTATATTCGACAATGTCATAAGAATAATTTAACATCATTAAGTGAAATTTGATGCTTGTAAAATATTCTAGGTAGCATTAAAGTCATTGTGACATTAAAGTCATTGTTATAGTCATATATTTCATCTCTACCTTCTTTTATTATCTTAATAAATTAAACATTCAAATTGATTAAAAGTGATTAATAACTATTATTCATACTAGGAAAGGATTAAATTTATTTAATTTTCTCTAATTTATAATTTTTGCTTCTACAAATCTTGCGTTTGATTTTTTTCGTTTGTATTTTAGAAATAATCTGAATCCCATACATTTTGTAGTTTTTTTTTATCTGATGATCTGTGTTTATACATCTATAACATTGATGCATGTTAATAAAAAAAATGATAATTTTGCTAAAGTTCTAGAAAGCATTTATATATATTCTGAAAATTTATCTATTTTTGATCAAATAAAATCTTTAGTAAGAGCATTCATTCTTCATAACTATGAATGGCAAACAACGATTAGAAATTGACGTGCAAGATAGCTAAAATTAATCACTTTTATTGTTTTAAATTAAACTTCGTGCGTCGTAAATATCTTTGCGCTTGTTTCAGTATTTAGGTATATTAAATATTTATTTGTAACATTAGATTAATAAATTAGAGAAAAAAAGCTTTATCTGTGTAACTTTTGAGGTATTAAACTTGCTCGGATATTAAAAGATTTTATGCAGTTGTTTCTTACATCCAAGGGTCTGAAGGAGTCAGACTAAATCTAGGAATCCGTTGACTGAGAGAAAATCGATGACAAGGAGAAAAGAAGTGTAGATTTCGTCCCATACAATTCAAGATAAGCTTGGTGTCAATGACATTTAGAACAGAGGGGGAAGTTCTCTGTTACCCGCTGCAAAAGTGAGGCATTTCAGGTGGCCAGAGGCGAGACGTGCAAGGCAAGTGCTGCATTTCCTATCACAGGAAAGAGCCAGAGAAAGTCCCGGCTTCCTACTCTTGTAGAAGTGATGAGTCAAAGGTACCTGCCAATCGGTTTTAAACTGGGCTTTTCTCAAGGAAAAGAGTTCAACGTAAATGTAAGTAGTGAAGAAGAAAAAAGAGAAGGATGACGTCAGCCCTCCTTTGCCAAAGTGTCTGCTATTTCATTGCCTCCAATATCCACGTGAGACGGGATCCATTGAAAATAGATATTATGTCGAAGGGAGACAATTTTAAGCTTGTGTAGAATAGACAGGCTTGTTTGGTCTCCCAAGCAGGTCCAGTTTTGCAAATGTTGAATTGAACTATGGCTATCAGTTAATATCCAGAAATCACTATAATTAGTTTCTCTCATGATATATTCCAATCCGATGTTGATGGCTATTAGTTCGCTACAAAAAACAGAACAGAAGTAAGGATTACGTTGACTAAGAGAGAGTTTGTCATGAGGAGACTCGATGAAGATTCCGCTGCCAGTTCGGTTATTTATTTTGCTGCCATCAGTGTATGCTCTTATGTCATTTGGAAGTATGTCATTAATGATTTCCAAGACTAGTTGTTTTAGCAATTCAAGTTAACAATCCTTCTTGAAGACTTCCGTAGAAAGTTCGTAATTGGAGTGAACATTGGAAAGAGCCTCAGCAGGTTTCAGACCACAGTGAATGGCATGTGGTTCGACATTGTTTTCGAGTAAGTGTAGTGAATTAACCATACTGAAGGGACTGTGCTCCTTTAATCTTTGGAACGGAGTCCAATTGCTTAGGTAACTTGACGAAAGATTGCCTTGGCCATAGCTGCTGAGTTTATTGTAATATTTGACTAGACAGGATTGTCTTCTGATATGGAGAGGTTGTAAGTCTGTTTCGAAGAGTAATAGTTTTGAAGGACAGCTGCGTTTCAAGCCAGTAATGATGGTTGCAGCACTCAATTGGACTTTTTCTCATTTTTCCAAATTGGAATTAGAAACACAACAGTAGATTGCGAAGCCATATTCTAAAATGGTCATAATGAGTGCTAGGTAGGTAGTTCTAATGGTAGTTGCATCCGCTCCCCAGTCTCTACCAGCAATGCATTTCAGGAAGCGTAGTCGTTTCCTGTCTTTCAAGGTAATGTATTCGATATGTTTGTTGCATGTAAATTCCGTGTTTAGAATGAAACCCAAGTATTTTGGATAAACTATAGTTAATTTGAAATTAAATAAAACAAAATTCACGTTAAAAAAATTAAATGTGATAATATCTTATCTTTTTTCCAAATTTTGGAGTTAATATTACTTTATAAAGATTGATAAAGATATTGAAAAGTGTGTATTTTATATGTATATGTTTGTTAATAAAACCTCTTGTAAACATTATCTGAAATTGAAGTGAGTGTATGAATAACTTAATATCTTTTGAACAAGTGAAACTTTATTCACTATCTATTATTAACTTTTGTACAATATAACCATTCTTAACTGTTTGAGCTTAGTGTGAACAAACAGAAATTTATTGGCATATGAATGTCTATAAATGTCAATGTATTAATAGATACAGTATTTTTTCCTTTTGTTTATCATAAAAATGCTAATATATGTTTAGTATGTAAGAAATACTTGTTTTACTAATAAATGTACATTAATTTAATGTTATGGTAGAAATACTGTTTTTAATTCTGTATTAAAAAAAATTAGATTAAAATTCTATGTAATAACTGCAGTTGATAAATTTCATATTTTTAAATTGAATTTAGATATTTACAAGTTTATTTATATTGGTTTCAAAATATTATATACTTATTTATAACACACTTGGTCAATAAATTTATGAATTTATGTGGATTTTTAACTATATAAGGTAATCATTTAAACTATTTACTAAACAAATGCATTGTTGTAGTATGCAATTTAATGTTTTAGATTAAAAGAAAAAATTACATTTCTTCTTACTGTATATTTTCTCTTTATAATTTAAAATTATCTAATATTATATACTTCCTTAATGATATCATGACGTTTACTAACTTCTTTCTTTAGTATGTAATTAAAATCATTTTGTAATATTTTCATTAGCAAAACTATTTAAAAAGAAAAGTAGGAAAATATTTATATTTCGTTGTAAAATGAAATATTTTGCTGCTAAAATTGCACTTTTGGTGTGAAATTATTATCTGACACATTGTTAATAATTTTAATTAAAAGTAACAAGCTAGAAAATTAAACACAAGGAGGAAAAAACAAGAATGTTTGAAGTAGTTAAATAAATATTTTACTTTAAATATTTTGTTTTAAAAATTTATAGTGTTTAAAAATAAGAAAATTCTTAAGTGATGCAAAAATTATGAATTACATGACTCACTTTCTTCGAAAATCTATTTTGACTTAAAAATTAAAATGTTAATAGATAAAAACTTTGTTTAAATAATATTAAGATGGACATTGATTATGAAATAATTATTTGTTCATTAAGATTATTTATTCTGTAAATTTTATTATTATTAGATTATACATAACATCATTAAATATAATCATGATAATCTAAGAACTTATTTTGAAAATTTCAGACCATGCAAAATACACAATCTAGACTTCATTAGATATTAATTTTCTTTTTATTTAAAACATTTTATTATTACATTTAGAGAAACCAACCTAATTAGTTCCTCTGTAATAATTTGCTTATCTATTTCTTGAACTTAATATATGTATATAAATTAAAAGGCATATACTTAAAATATTGTATAATGATAAAGACATCTTAAAATCATATAAATTTAAAATTAATTGTTTTCGGTAACAGTAGTTCTATTAAAACAATATAAAAAGAAATCCCACAAGTGTTTTTATTTTAATAATTTAGACACTCATTTCATTTTCCAAGACAATTTATAAAATAAAATTCATGTTTAAATGTTATATGAAATAAAATGTACATAAAGTAAGAATATAATTAAAATGTAATGAAAACAAAAAACCGTAGAAATTTCCAACCATTTCAAGTAACAACAACAAAACATTAATTGCGTTAAAACAATATATCAAGAAAACATTCAAAGTGATTTCTTCTACACTGTTCTTTGGCTTATTCTTTTCATAATTGTTGAGAGATATAAAAAGTAGTTTCTTATTTCAAAAAATAACATTTAGTTTTAATTATAACTATGTATATTTTTTGTATCAAACAACTTACTACAATAAGAAGATCTTAAATATATAAAAGAAATGAAGCTCTTTATTTGCTCTACCTTCGTTTAATCCATACATTGCTAAATAAAATGCAGTTAGCTATTTTTTATAAGAAAAAGAAGTGTTATTTTTATTTACATCAGAAAATCACTGAGAATATTTGTAAAAGCATTTAATGTACAGCATAAAAATTTCTTCATGAAAAGTGTTAAATTATTTTTTTTACCATAATTTCATAATCATTTCTTTCTAATGCATGACATATAAAATATCCTTTAATCAAATTTTTATAAATGTGTGAAAGGATTTTTAAAAAACTATTTCAGAATATTAGGGAAAAATTTAATGAAAATTAATATTTAACATTGTTATTGTTAAACATTTATAATAATCTTATTATTTTCATACAAATTATCTTTTCGATAGTATATTAAATTTTCAACTTTAAATTACTAATTTTTATTTTATTCAATTATTATTTTATTCATCTTATAATATTTCACTTAATTCAACTAACTTCTCTCTTTCAGTTGTCTAATTTACAATTTGTAGTAAATAGACTAACAAAAGGACAACCGTACTAATTAGGAGCTTTGATATTCATTAATTAGTTGATTTTCCAAAAAGATTTTTCTTACAGTGGACCCATATGGTGCAAGACAGGACACCCGAAAACCTACCAAGTGTTGAACACTTGGTAGATTTACTTGGTAGTTGAACAATTGGTAGAATTACTAAAAACTTGCATACACTTGCACGCAGTCGATAAAAATACATCCTCCATCTCTCACTGTACAACAGAACCTGGAATCAAACCCGATACCTTGTACTCTGGTAAACGCAACCTACTTCTTGGAAATGGTGAATCTCCATATTGTATTGTTATAAAAATAATATATTTGTAATTGAATTTGAAAGAAAACAAATCCAAATTAAGAAAAATACAAATCAATTATAAATTTGAACATAAAGTAGTCAAAGAACAACTATTTTTTCGTGAAATTTCCATCTTTTTTATCAATTATCAGATATGTTAAACAACTTTTTTACTTACATAAATTAATGTAATCTTTAATTCAGATTCTTTCCAATGATAGACATTTCTAAAACAAAATAGTTTAGTTTAGCTAATATAGTTATTAATATTTATTTACTTAAATAAAATTTCACACCACAATTTTACAGTAAAATAATTTTCTATGATTGATTTGGGACTAATAAACAATAGGTGTAAGCTTACTTTTTGTGGATTTTAATTTTCAAATTGATATCACTTTTTGATAACAAGAAAATATTTAGCTGAATTATAAGATTATATGTAAAATACAAGTCAAATGTAGATATTTTAATTCCTGAAAATACTATTTAATTTTTAATTTTTTTATACTACATAATCATATAAAATTCCAGAGTAAGGAAATCCAATGAGTTATCATCCACATTTTCTCGTTTTTGTATTCTTCTTCGTTCCAATATATGATTTATTTTATTAATAAGTTCAAATTATATTAATTATTAGTATTCAGTCAGGATTGTTTAAATTTTTGCATTGATATATTTAAGACTAATAAGGTAAATGTAAGACCATAAATTTATTAAAATAACATAAATCATCTAGAGAATTTAATTATCTAATTATTTGAAACTTTCTCTTTTATATCTCATCAACTTTTAACTTATAATCCATATATATAAAACCATATTTTTTCACACAATTATTTAAAAAAATTTATACATTGTATTAAGGAATGGAAAAACGCCAAATCATTATAAATGATTAAATTTATAGGAAAACTTTAATAACTAAACATATTTATCTTAAATCAACTGGAGCTATACTTGCGTAAAATTACTAACTACATTTGAGAATATTTAGATATATTTAAACACACTATGGTTTGTCATTTGGGAGAACATTCTAGTGATGGCAAACAAGTATTTAAATATTCCAATAAAAGTTCTCAAAACATTGTTTGAAATTTGATTTACAAACAATGTTTTGAGATTCAGTGACTATTGCTATGTATATTCCTTTAACACAATGCTATTCAGTCGAAGTATTTTCATTTGTTTAATTCTCTTATTTCAGATCTTCAATTTCTAAGAGTTTCGATAGTGATAAATTTTAAATATTAGATTTTCTATGCATTTCATTCACACCTTGCCAAATAAAATGCTGCAATAAAAGTTCTTATTCATCAACTTGCTCACAATTTATTTTTAAAATAACATATCTTTATAAAGTGTTTAATTTGAGTTTTTTATACATGTACACAACATTTGTTTGTACATAACATTTATAGATAACATTTTTTTGTAAAATTTGTCATTGCAGATAACTTTTTAATTAGAAAACCGTTCACCAAATCACTTTTTTCTGAACGATGATAATTGTTTGTGGCATTTGACAAATTTACATTTAGAGGGAATCCAAATACCGACATTTTATGTCGGTATTTGGACTAATGCATTCATTATTATTTCTGATAAATTAACATAATAACAATTAATTTGGTTTTAATTTAAAACTTGTAGCGTGTATCCTAATGCAAAATTTTTTCAATTATTGCATTGAGATATAACTTTTTGGATTACATATGCGTTATCATTTCTTAAAAATTAAAAACTATATTTTAAGAAATCTTAATTCCAAATGCAAAACTTTATATAAAATTGTATAATAACTTCATGATTATGGTCAAAATATTAAAAAAGAGTTTTAAAACCATTTTTTGGGATATTAAGTTTGATTCTACAAATTTTATTTCACACTTACAGCTGGTGTTATGTGTTTATTTTAAAAAACTTAAACAATAATGGCAAAGAATTATTTAAATTCATCAATAAAACATAAAATAACTGTTAAGTAATTTTTATTTAAAATTTATGCCTTTTTGTTAATAATTATTTATAACTAGTGATATGAATTTTCCAAACATTGAAATAATGAATATTATATTTATATTTTTATATTGATTATTGGTCATAAAGATACTAGTACAATTACAAAAATAATACAAATATCATTACATTGCCATTCCATGATGATTTATCACATATAACATTTTATTTGGCCACTGTAAGTGTATTTATTTTATCTGAAATATGTAGTAGTTATTCTTTTTAAACATGATGATGCTTAAAAATAGCACTAATACGATTGTTGTCGCAGAAAGTAATATAGTTTCAAAAAGTGATAAGTGATAACTTCACTATTCATTCATTATTCATATTTAATTTGTACCTACATTTCATTAACAGTAAAACATTTCATTAACAGTAAATATTTTAACAAACAAACTTTTGAAATAAAATCCTAAGATCCTATACTATATATATATCTATATATATATATATATGTATATATATATATATATATATATATATATATATATATATATATATATATATATATATATATACATATATATATATATATATATATATATATATATATATATTTTATCTGAACTATATAGTAGTTATTTTTTTAAACATGATGATGCTTAAAAATAGCACTAATACGATTGTTGTCACAGAAAGTAATATAGTTTCAAAAAGTGATAAGTGATAACTTCACTATTCATTCGTATATATATATATATACATATAAGAATATATATATATATATATTCTTATATGTATATACATATATATATTCTTATATGTATATATGTATATATATATATATATATATATATATATATATATATATATATATATATATATATATATATAATATATATATATATATATATATATATATATATATATATATATATATATATATATATATATATATATATATATATATATATATATATATAATAGTTTAAATTTTCATTAGCAAAGAAAAGATTTGTGCATATACAGTTACTATTGCATATACTATTAACATTAATTTGATATCCATTAAGAAAGTTCTTAAAAATTTTCGGCTATTATGTATATTTTAAATTTTCCTAATTAATCTTATAGATATTTTCTAAATGTGCCATGTTATAGTTTTGTGACTTGTTGGACATTATTTGAATTTTAATGTATTATTTGTTTAATAAAATATGTATTTGTAAAGAATTAAAAGTTTTAGAAACATGTTGGAGATATTTGTATTTACAATAAAATTATCTATTACAAAAAAGTAAATGGAGTTCTATCCTATTTTAAAATCTGTAAAACATGCAATATTTCATATTGAAATGGTTTTATTCATTGAAGCCTTATTTATCCATTAATTATTTTATTTATTTATACATTTTATTCGCTTTATGATGAAAATATTGATAAATTCCTTGACACTCCCATGCAACTATCTCTAGAGACATATTTTTCTCAATGAAATTCAAATGAGAAAGAAAATTGTGTTGTGGAAATACATTCTGTTTTAAAGATTAATGAATAACTCAATAAACATTTTTACCTTATCAATAAAAATACTTTATCCTGTGTTTTATAAAAATATTAAGGTTTTTCATCAAAGATTAATTGCTATTTTATATATATAAATACAATATATTTTAGCATAGTAAATAATAGCTTTAAATTATAAGCAGTTTTTGATTTGTACTATTCATACATCTTAGGAATGACATGAAAGAAATATATTATATATCTTTAGCTAAAAGGAAAAAAAGTAATGATCTTTTCATGTTAAATTCTACAAGAAAATTCTCATCACATTACTAAAATCTTTCTGACATTAAACATGTCTAATAGCTAATATAATTGAAAGTTATATTTAAATATATATATATATATATATATATATGTGTGTGTGTGTGTATGTGTGTGTGTGTGTGTCTTCTAAAAGTTAAATTATAAAACAATTTTCATTGCCTTACCTTAAAAAGAAGTCAAACAAACTGGATAGAATTTGAATATAAAATTTATCAAATGTTATACCATAAAAATTAGGAAACCTAATTCAACTATTTACCTCTTGAGATATTAATATACAAATGCATTGTTTCAGACATAAATTAAATTCAAAAGCATTCGTTATAATAATAGGAATAGAAATAAATTCTGATTCTTTTATTCGTTTCGTTATTTTAATGAATTCGTAGTTTTATTAGAAACATATATATATATATATAATTGGTAAGCTTATATTAAGAAACTATTATTTATCCTTTCTTCTTTAATTTATTTTTCTTAAAACTCTAGTTTTGTTTCGCACTGCACATATTGAATTTGCTTCTTATATTGACATGCGTTAATAAAATATTGTTAAAAACTTTGTAAATTTCAATTCAAAACAAATCATATGTATATTTTCGACAAAACGCTCATGTTACTTGTTATTTAAAATATCTTAAGTTGTTAAAATGCCTGATGGTGCAACATCACTAATACAAGAAATAAGTGTTGAAGTTTGTGTAGAAATTTGTTTCTTTTCATTTTTTACTCTTCACTTATTTAACTTTATTAGTGGATTTTCATGCACAGTGTTTTCATAAGTGTGAAACAATAATTTTAAAAATATTTAATAAAATGTTTAATATGATACGGAAAAATTGGAAAGGAAAATATTTAAGGAAATGATTAATAATTTTATTTAGATTGAAGTAGCAAAACATACTTTCTTATTTTAAATAAAAATAATTTGTTTGCCATGCTCAAATTATAAAAGTAATATATACATTTTTACTTTTTAATAATTTGGGGGAAAAATTATTTGCCACGCCTAGTCCTTTTTTAAGATTTAATTAGAAACTGATTTGCATTGAATATTAAAAATTGTTTCTAAATAGAGAAACATGGTAAAACATAAGTTGTGTTTCTCATATTAAAACATGAGTACAGATAGTAAGTTCAGTTTCAACTTCCACAGACCTTTTCAATATCTTTTGAATTTTGAAGAGGAAAATGTCACATTCGCTGGTTTTTCTGCGTAAGTTTGATCGAATGCATTTGCCAAACCTCTATCAAAAATTATAAGTCTTATATTAAAGGAACTAAACTCTTTTTTAGAAGCAGGTCTTTTATTCTGAAAAGTTTGCAAGAATTTAAACTTTCTCAAACTATCTTCTTTATAGATTATTTTATTGATAAATGCATCAAAAGCCTTTCGTTCAAAACAACCTTTAATACCTACCTCCTCCAAAGATGACATATAATTTTTTTTTTGATAATTTGGATAATTCAGATTTTATTTTTAGGTGATCTCGCATATCTATACTCATTCAATTCCTCCGACCAAACACATTTATAGCGTCTTACTCTTCCTCTGGGAATTCAGCGCTTTCCACATGCCAAAATAGCTTTCCTTAATTGAGAAATCATTTAACTCCGGTGCAAACAGAAATTAAAATTATTTGGATGCAATTTTTCTTCGACCAATCCTCGGAAACCACCTCAATCAGCCCTTTTAAAATTCCAAGATGTTTTCTGGGGAGTTCTTGTCCTCAACTTGCGTCATGGCAGAGAACTAGATGTGATAACGTGTCTGTGTCCAGAGCCTGGAGCTTCGATTTTCCTATTGATAAAATTGCTCAGATACAAAGTAGACTTACCTCCTAGTGGTACACCCTGGAAACGTATTTCATACGGAAAAGTGGTCTACAGCTTTCAGCGTGTTCTCTCGTCGATATTATTAATACTATTTACTATATTGAATATATATTACTATATTAAGTATGTGATGTGGTTGAATCTTACCATGATATTAATTTATTAGACATACTCTTTTTAAATATTTTATCACAATAGTTTAGATAAATTTATCCTAATTTTAAAAATAATCGGTAAAGTATGTTACAATATGTTAAGGCATGAAAATATGATGCATCATTATATCTCTTATTTCAAAATTTGCTATTTTTTTAAAATTTGGTAATAATTTTCATTCTTTTCTTATGAACAAATTAAATATAAGCAAAATTATGCGTTTGTTAATCATGAAATTCTTTTAATAATAAACTATTTTTTAAAGTATTTTCATAAAAACATTTTTACTTTTCCTGATCATATATGTTCGATACAAAACAAAATCTACTTAAAAAATAATGAAAAATATTTAAATCCTATGAAAGAAAAAATAATCAAGTACTATTTTGAGAATAATTTTTCAATATATATTCTATATTCAGTGAAAATAAAAACTTTTTATGAAATGAGGCATAATATAATTTAGTAAAATATTTAAAAAATGAATTATTATGATAAACATCCAAAGTGGAATAAGAGAGGAAGGGATTATCCCCCCTTCATAAAAAAATAACCAATGAGTTTCAATAAATAAGTTTAGAATGCATTTAACATGTCTAAGAAAATTTTTTAACCATATGTTTAAAGTCAAAATTGTATGTGTTACCATTTTTCTTTATTTCATTTAAATACGAATTTTAGGAGATGTGTTTTACTTTATATATTCTACAAATGTTCTAAGCGGATTAATAAAATAGTCAAAATTCTAAAAGAATTCTAAAAAGAAAATGGTTGCTTATATTAAATTTGGCTTAATTCCATTTAGATTAATAATGGTTGTTCAGTATATATATATATATATATATATATATATATATATATATATATATATATATATATATATATATATATTAAAAATAAGAAGTTATATAAGAAAAACAAACTTTAAATTGTGTTTTTTGATTTAAAAATATGTTGAATGTGTTCGTAATATTTTATTATATATATATCAAAACATTGAATTAGGAAATATATTTAGGAATTAAATTTTTTTTGAATTATGTATAATATTCAGAAAATATATGTTATTTTGAAGTATTTTGTATTTATATTTTAATTGCATTTAAGAAAATTTACTTGCATCTATTCTACTTGTATAAAAAACTGAGAATTATTTGTAGAGTAAAATTAAAATAAAGCAATTCTCGTCGCAAATAAATCTATCTGAAATTATTTAGAAAAGCCATTTTTTCATCAATATCTAGTCTTGGTATTTTGAAGAAATATTCTGCTTACTTTGCATTTTTTCTCTTAAAATTCTTCCACGTCATAAGAGCAGAAAATACAAAATATAAAACGAATAGTAAAAAACGCAATATTGCGAAAATTTTATACATTAAAATTCAAAATTATGTGATATTAAGTTTATGGCCTGGAATACAATTTTCGCTTCAGTGTTTATTGTTTATTTAAGGAAAAAACCAGATAGCAAAAACAGTGTTTTTAAACTAATATACTTTCTGTTTTGTCAAGATTGCTCTGTTTAAGGGAAAGGAATATAAAAATGATATTTTTCGTTGAAATGGATTTAAAATGGAACAACAACGGCTGCACCTAACATCAGAGGCAACCCTACAAATACAGAAAATATTTTTCAGTTACGTATGTTCTTCTAAATTTATAGAGTGAAAGATGTCAACATTCATTTTTGTTATTTATTTGAATGCAAAAATTTCCTCTGAAAGCTCTTACATATTGTTTTTCCATTTTTAATCTAAGAAGAGAATAAACAATTTATTTAATACTTTAAAATTTATCGGAAAATAATTTCACATTCACATGCGAGAATAAATATTTAATTTTATGAAATTAATTTTATTAATTTAATGAAATATAAATTATATAAATGAGTATTTTAGCAATAATTTACTTATTTATTTATAAGAAATGGTTTTTAGTACTAAATGATTTTACACAAATCATTACCTTTTACGTTACTTTCAGTTTTCCCTTTTTGCTTTTATGTTGCTATTTTAATTAAAAATACCTAAAAAATGACTGTGAAAATGTTTAAATGTAATGATAAAAAAAGTTGTATTTGTAAGAAAAGATTGTTTTTAGCTTTAAAAATAAGCATTCTCTGATTTTAAAATTGCAATTTAATATTAATAGAAATCAAAATTTAAGACTTGATCTAAATATATTATTTGAATTTTCACTTCCAATAAATTCATTTCTCGTGATGTTTAATTATTCAGAGTAAAATATTTAAGATTACATGAGAAAAAAAAACAATTCATATTTTAAACTTAGCAAATTTTTAATTTTCTGATATCATAAATTATAAAATTATATTGCTTATATTATAAAAATAACAATTACTTAACTGAAAAATTAGAATAAATAATTCTAAATCTAAATTTAATCATCCAATTCTAAGTCATTGAAAAATCAGTCTTCTAGACTTTCATCTAAAATCTTTAATAATGAATTATTTATTGAAATAAAGATCTGTTATAAAATATATTTAAATCTTTTTTTCCTTAATTGTTAAGATAATTTCTTAAGATCTTTCACTCAACAACATTTTACATTTGATGTAAACATTTTGCAGTTTTGATAATCAAACTCACAATAAATCCGTAATTGTAAATGCTATAAATAACAATGGTGATTCAAAATACACTAACTACCACTAAGTATTTAGATACTCATGTAAAAGAGGATATCCTTGGTTCTACGCCATGCTTTCTGTACTTAAAAATCGGGTTTGAAACAGTATTGCCATTCATCGCAAATAAGATGCCATTAAATTTAGAACTGTCTGACTTTGAGTAAGATTTAACTGTCAGATATCATAGAAATGGATGATCCTTAAGAGACATATCTAGTGACTTAAGCATTCCGTAAGGGCAGAGGCTTTCCTTATTAAGAAACGAAAGGTGTGTGGTGAATATTGGACTGACCTTAGACTTATCTGACCCTCGGAACAAATACGAGCGGAATGCTGCTTCCGTCAATCTCGAAGACTGAGAAACGCTGTATAAAGAATTTCCAGAAAACCGCAATAAGTATATACATATGTATGTAAATATGTACATGTATATATAAACATATCTATGTAATTCTATTCAGCAATTTTGATATTGACAAATAAAGATATTTTTAGCTTATTACTGTGATAAATTTTCATAAATTATTTGTGGAAAATCCATTTTTCTCAAAAAAGGACAGTAATAAATGGTGTTTCATCAGAACTAGGTCTTTAAAATAAGATTTAATTTATATGACACATAGGCATTCATGTTTAAACTAGAATTATGAATTCAGAAACAATACTACTGAAGAATTTTTATCTATAATTTTAAATCTTAAAATCACACGCTTGAAAATTTACTGATAAAATATCTAGTTTTATATTTTATATCATAGTATATATATTATTGAAAAATTCTTTTAACCTTATTAAGCAAAAAAAAATAATTTCAGCGGGGATTATTAAAATCGTTGTCAAAAAAATAGGTTCAATAAGCAAACGTTTTATATCAACTAAACCAGAAATAATTTAATCTAATAAAACGAGATTTTTTAATAAATAAACGGCTAAATTAGTTATATTTGTTAACAAGCAATTATTTCTATTTCAAAAAGTCTGTAATAATCAAAATCGGATATATATACATATATATATATATATATATATATATATATATATATATATATATATATATATATATATATATATATATATATATATATATATATATATATATATATAATTTTCTAATGATATTTTAACCATTAACACTCCTTTTTATCTTTGAATGTGAAAACTATTAGTCAGACAGTTTTCAAATATGATGAAGTTAAAGGTGCAAATGAATATTTTAACACAGGCAATGTTTCTCTAATCTAGTTAACTGATTTGTGTGTGGCAATTATTTGAAGCATCATGTATTACCTTTGTAAGGAAATAAAACTTCTAAATACGATTATATAATTAGTCCCTCGTTTTGTTTGCTGACTATAATTATTCATTACAGAGCATTATCAGGCGATGGGTTTGAGGATTTATCCTAATTAGACTCCTATTGGTTTCTGGGTTCATGTAATTATTCATTATGAAATGCAAATTATCGATCATATTAGTATTTTAATCCTTTCACATACGATGCCATTAATAACTCTCTAATGCCCAATGAGAAAAAAAAACTCAACTTTCAAATAATGTAATCTACTTGTTATGAATTATTAAAATATGTTTCTTTCCATAAAAAAAATTATTGGATATTTATATTCATTGCAAATGTAAATGTTTCAAATTCCTAAATTTTAAATACTGTTATTAGTTTAGATGAATACCAAAAAAGCGTTGTTACACACTAAATACCCTTAAAACATGAAGTAGCTAAATAATTTCATCTCATATTGTAATAACTAAAGAAATATTTTGACTGATGATAATAATAAAGTATTTATGGAAATTTGTTCATATCTTTAAGAAATAATAGCTTAGAAAATGGGATATTATATCTATTCTTTATAAGTAAAAAAGTAAAAGATTATATTTTAAGTAAAATGATAGAAAAATTTTATAACCATAAATATACTGTTTTATCATTTAAAATTTTATAGAAAAATTTTTTCATTAGAATGTTAAATTGTTAAGTGTATGATTTCATTTATATAAAGCAAAAATCATGAATAACTGATTGTAAGAACCTTGTGATTTATTACTGAGTTCAAAATAAATTGTGTGTGTTAAGTATCCTATTTTAGTAAAAAAAAAAATATTATTTGAAAGGGGAATATATTTAAAAATAATCTTTTTTATATTTTTATGTTAATTTTGTTTAACATCATAATTTTATTAATTTAATATATTAAATTTAAGGTTTATAAATGAAAGTTTATGCTTATACTTAAATTTATTTGACGGTACGATTAACATTTCTGACGAAAATGCCAAAGAAATACAAGAAATATATATATATATATATATATACACATCTTGGAACTAAAATTGAACTAAAATAGTAAAAAGTTTAAATAAAAACATGTAACAACTGTAGAGTAATTCATCATAGGAATGAATTATGGTATTAATAGGCTTATTAAACTTGTTAATACCATAAGTGGATTTTTGATGAGCGATTTTATAATTATGAAAGTTCTAAAATAATTAAAAAACGGGATCAATTCTACATTACTAATGCTATTTATTTTTTTTTATCATATTGCTAATAACATTAATAATTAACATTAACAACTTACCCTTACTATTACATTATCGCTTTTATGATAAATTTATAAAGAAATATCAAATCATAATGAATTCGAAAGAAATTTAATTACTCTAGAATATTTATTATATTTTGATTCTTATTTTATCTGTGTTTTTAATCTGTTTTTATTATATTTGTGTTTTTAATTTAATAGCCAACATATTATATTATTATATACAAAGTAAACAAAGTTCGTGCCTTTTTTAATGATTCAAAAGAACATGACATACAGACAGTTTAGCTTAATTTTAGTCTTCGAAATAATCACCATCGGGCATCTGCATTTTTTGCCAATATGTCTCCAAGTTGTGGAATTTTCTTGCTGTAAAATTCGGTGGCTTTAGACGCAAAGAAGTTGATGAGTGATTGGCAGGAGTCTGCTTCTATATAAAAATATTTTCTATGAAGATGAATGTCCAGGGAATTATAGATATGGTAATCTAATGGTGCAATCTCAGGTGAGTAAGAAGGATATAAAAAAGTCTCCCAAGTAAATCGATGTACAGTATTCTTTGCTAATTGCGTGACATGAGGCCACGCGTTATAGTCCAAGAACAACACATGCTTGCGTTTAACCATCGCTAATTTCTTCTGTTTTAATGTCTGTTGTATACGTTCGTATTTTTTCGAGAACAGGCCCTCAGTAACCTTTTGGCCTTTTGATATCAACTTATAGAGATCCACTTTACGACTAATCCATAAGACTAAGCTTCATCCAGGGAAAAAAATCTCTTTACCTGAACTCGTGAAAGCAATATCTTGCGTCCGTTATTCGCAGCACTATCCTCAAATTTTACATATTCAGAAAATTGATGCAGAAGCTGACAAGCCTCCTTAGAAGTCGTGAAGCAAACAACACTGAACGAGTTCGAAGGGAATATTTCTATTCTACATTACGAGTTACAATTGATGAATGAAAGTGATGGGCCTGATTTTATTACAACTTGTATTCCTACACTCCACTGATCTGTGTCTCCACCACATCATACACTAATTTGCATATTTTTTTTCACGTCATTCTACGTCAATAACTTTCTTGTTGACCTCATAGAAGAAAATTGCTTTTATAAACACCCTAGAAGCGGCTTAACAAAATTATCAATAATCTGATTTTAAACTAATTTGTCCACTAATTAACATTTGAAAATAATTCTATCATATGATTAAATTTCATATAGAAATTAATTTGGAAATTCATAGAAAGTTTTCTTAACATACTTACTAGTGAAGGGCTGGGAGACAAATGCATTACAAATGACATTATACGCTTAAATCAACTAAGTTTCTAAAGAGGAGATTAAAATGAAGACAGAAAATAATTTATTTTTCTTATAAAAACATGTCTTAAAATCTATGTTAAAAGGAATTTGGATTTTTACATGCAACATAATTTAAATTTATAAGGATTTTTTTTTGCCCTTAAAATTCGACAATACGCACATTGACTTTCTAATTCGATCAATTTTTTCATTTGCAAATTATAAAACAAGATCATAAAGAAAAGAGAGAAAGTATTTAAAAGAGAAAATATCTACATTTTTTTCTAAATATTTAGGTTTATTTTTAAAATATTATAACTAAAAATAAAATAAAGGAATTAAATTTATTTTAATTTGTTTTAGGTTTAAGCATAAACTCCCGTTTTATTAAATGGCGGACAATAAATTAAAAGTTTCTGGGTTGCTCGTATTTCAGGCTGTTTGTATGTAAAATTTAATATTTGTAAGAAATTTGTAGCTCTGGTATCATATTTCTATCGGAATTGATTGACAATTTTTCTGAAATTTCAGTTAAAAATCAATTACACTTTTCAGCAAAAATTCAATCTATATGCATGTAGAAATAGGTGAATAATTTTGTATTCCTAGATTTTTATCTTAACACTCTTAAATTAAATATCGATAATTTTCATCTCTATGTATTAGTAAAGAAAGACAATTTTATTCTCTTTAAAGGAATTTTAATAAAATATAATTTGAATGTAGACATTTTAACTGAAACTGAGTTTAATTTGACATGGGGAATAATATAAATATAAAACATAAATTTCAAATTAATTATTTTATGATTACAGATTTTATGTCTATAATTAAATTCATTGATTGAAAATGAAAAAAAAACTGACTCATTTGCTAAGAAATATAATTTAATTTATTGCAAGCAATATGAAAATTCTTATAATTAATAAGCTGTGTAACATATATGACCTTATACAATTTACAATATATGCTTTGATAGGTTTTGTTTAACAGCTCGTAATTTTATGGGAATACATATTTTATTTTCGATTTATTTCTTTTTATCGATAAATAAAGTAAAACCAACCTTTTTAATATTTTACTGTGCTTTTGCATTTTCTCATATAAAAACCCGAATTTAAAAAATTTTCACAAAAAAATTTATGTGATTATTACAGTTTTGTAATTTGTGAGAATAATTTGAATAAATATTATTAAAACTGACAACCATTTTGAGTATCAATAAGTTCATAAAATTGAATTTTCTTCAAGCATTTAAAGTTATTTAGATTATTTAATTATAGGAAAAACTTATAAAAAGAAATACTTTTTCCAAAATTAATGTTATTTTTTTTATAAATCATCTTTTATCTTCTAATGTATATTATTTAAGAGAAATGTTACAAAAAGGAATTATAAAACTTATAAAACGTTAAATAAGGAATGCAAAATATTTGACAATATAATATATCTCTATGAAAATTAATGTATGAGTTTAACTTGGATGATCACTTAATTTGAACTTCTTAAGTTTAGGGCAATAGTTTGGAGAAAATACAACTCAATCTAATTATATTAGGTTTTATTCACTTATGGAAAACAGTGTAAATTTTATTTACAAATTAATAATATGACAGTTCTACTTTAAAATACAATGTTCCGTATCAATAAAATGAATCATCTGAAAACATGAATATAAATTTTGATTTTATTACCCATACAGAAAATTCACTTACAAATATTTTCCAAGAATTTCTGATACTCAATTTTCAATTAGTTTATGATTACTTTCAAAATCTAAAAGTAAAGCGCTTTCTTTCTTTCGAATTAGAGTCAAAAAAGGACAGTAAAAATTTGCATGTAAGAACCTTTTTATTTTTACAATAATGGTAAGAAAGTGTTTGCGTGCTCGTACTATTTGCGTTTTGCAATGTTCATTTTCAATTCTTGTCATAGCAATTGTTTTATCAATTTAATTATGATCTCTAAAAGAATTTATTATTTTGAATTACTTCCGATAATAAAATGAATCCTGATTTCTGTATACGAGTTGCAATAATTAAAAAATTATAAGACAGGAAAAACTTTTACCAGTAACCGGCTTCTTGGATGTTCACCATTTACCACAACAAAAGGGGGAATTGTTGACAGCTTCATACAGTGGGGTACCCAGTGGGAGTACCATAGTGACCATGAAAGTATGTTGGTTTTTGTAATTTAGAAACAGGGCTCCCAGTATTGGTCTTCCATCCCAGACGTTTCATTTCACATGGAGGACATTGCGTCGAAGACAATATTTTCTATGCCTTTAATCACTATTAGTTACGTAAATTAAATATTTCAGTATCTAACCGAAATATAATACATATGGCTGATATATTGATAAATATTAATTAGCAATTACTTATAGCAAATAAATGAATTTTTGAGGAACAATGTTATTAAAGAAATTGAAATTTAATGCACTTTGAAAATATACGACTTCTGAATGATATTTTAATGATTTATCTATTACTTTTTGGATATATATTTTATTAATTTTAACTTTAATTTACAATATTTTCATTTTTTAAATTTTCAAATAGAAATAGGGACGTTTTAATTAAAGTGTCCCAAGTTATTCTTGCAATTAATTATTTGACATGACAAAAAACACATAGCAGGTTTTCATATATTATTGTACAGATTTAAAAAAAATATTTAACGGAATAATAAATACAAATCTCCCTGTAATTTTCTTGATCAAAATTCTTCTTGACATTTTATTTTCTCTGACGATCATGAATATCATCGTGGATATTAAATTGTGTTTTTTCTTCAAAGTTTGTGCGGTATAAAAGTGAAGCAGAGCTGCGCAAGAGGGATTTTCTTTTAAAACATATGCAAGCATAATGTAATTACGAAATGTTCTGTTTTTATTTGTACTTTATTTTCTCAAAATTTCAAGGCCAGTTTTCTATTTAACGGTAAAAAAAGTATTAATCCCTCTTTAAATTGACATCTTAATGAAAAAGGCAAATTGTTTTATAATTTTCAAACTGAAAATTGATGACATTATTTTGTTTGTGTAATAAAAAATTTCACCGTTCTCTTTTTATACCATGCAAGATTAATATTTCAGAGAAACATATCTACGTAAAGTGTCATTGAAATAACATCAGTTTACTGGGTTTTATCAGTTTTGTTAATTTTTTCATAAAATGTATTTAATGTTAAAAAAATTCCTCAAGGAACAACAAGTTTTTCTAATGAATTAAATGCCATAATGCTAAAAGTTTATTTAAATTATCCAATTGAATATGTAAGGATGGTACGAAATTTTAATTTTAAGAAATTATTTTTTGCATCAAGTAAAGTATTTAAAATAAACATAGTTATTTTTTCAATGATTATAAATGTTTTTACAGAATTTGATCACGACTTTTATGTTTTCATTAAGACAGGTTTAAACTGATTTGCTGTTAACTGTTCTATAAACTGTCAAGTTAAATCCTTTTTATGGCCATTTCAAAGAACTTTTAAGTCTATCATCCGATGGAATATATTCAAATCAATTGGTTTTGTCAAAATATGTACAAATGTTATGGTCCTTACGATTTCATTCATCCACATCTCTGCATCATCAATAACTTTTACTTTGATAAAAGATGTCTTTCTTAAATTACCAAAATAGAAGGGGTCAAATGTGTGGTCATTCCAGCTGTGTTATTTATGTCTAGTGATCTGGTCTCCCATGTAATTATTTCTAATTCCTTTTTCTATAACATAATTAAGGAGATGGTATTCCAACTTGAAGAAAAATGCCTATAACTAATGTTACGTGCAGCCAATTCTTATCAAAAAACATATCAAACTAAAAAATGAAATAACACATATGAATATTTTATATTGTAAAAAATGTGTACAAGTTATTTTTTGAATAAATAATACCGCTTTGCTTATATTTCTATTGTTTTATGATGTGTAAAATAAATTTTAAAATCTCATAATTCTATTTATAGACATTTTACCTTTTTAAGTATTTAATGTTTGCTAAATAACTAACCGAATAAACATCTTTTAATGATATTTTCTCAAACAGTATTATAACTATATAATATGTTTTAAATAATTTAAAAAATATGTATAATGTTATTAAATTCTATAAAGAAAATATAGGTTTGTTTTGTAGAATTTTATAGATTGTTTTAGTTGATGACATTTAATGTTAATTTATTTATATTATTATTATACATTTATCTGTCAACTTAGAATAATATGCCTTTAAAATCTAATTTAAGTCTACTTGCTTAATTATTTGATTACTGCTTTGTAAGTTACGTAAAATAATCTAGCAGTTGTCGATTATATTTTCATGAAAGGCAATTTTAACTTATTATGGCATTATAAATTTCTGATATCTTTAAAAAGACTTATACTGCTTTAGATGTAACTGATTTTGGACCATCTTCACTTAAAATATATTAAGACAACTTCAACAATGCGAAATCGAAAGTGGCAGTAAAAGTTTGTTATTGAAATATAATTTTATTTTGTTTAATATTACTTAAATAATTTTGATATTTGATAGCCACTCCAATAATTATTTATTATTGTTGGTCAAGCATTTTTGATATTATTTAATATTACAAAAATATTAATGGATTTTAATTATTTTTATTTCACATTTGAAAACCACAATAAATTTATACTTCTTTTTTAAATACTTAACTAAGATTATATAAAATTATGAGAAGAACGAAATACTATGTCAATCAATGTAATGGAATACATACTATAGTTCAAAATATTCGAATAGATATATAGTGGCGTATCACTCAAACTATGAATATTAATAACGCAAAAATATCCTTTACTGCATTTGTAAACATAAACCAATTTTTTTAATTAATGTGCATTAAAATATATTGGTAGATATGTTAATAACTTTTCAATTTTTGTTGATTTAATTTGTATATATATCATATATCTTCTTCTTATGTTAATTTCTTCTCTCTTCTTGTTTTATCAAATTTTATGCAAATTCAGAACTTGTTTAAAATATAATATATGTGCTCAAATATTACATGCATGTTATATATAATTTCAAATTTTGATACTCATTACTTAAATTAATGCAGTATTTGAAATAAATTCAAATTGTGTAAACTTTAAAATTTCTTTTTCTTTTTAGACAGTTTAATTTGTTTATTTTTAGAATAATTAAATCCCTCATTTTTAAAGAAGAATACTTTTTAAATTAAAAAATAATGTTTTGTCATTAATGTTAAATTTTGTATTTGTAAAACCATATTTGTTTCTTATTTTTTATTTAATTATTTTTATTATTTAAATATCTTTGAACCTTATTTCATTAAGAAATATTTATGTTATCATACTGTTAAGTTGTTTCTTATTAATATTTCATGTTAATGTGTACCTTTTGTTCAAAACTTAGATATTTATTGCAAAAAAAGAACTTGCTTGTTTTTGTTAAATAAGTGCTAATTAAGATTATACGTAACTTTTTATGGAAAAATAATAAAACATTTTCTGAAATATTAACAACAATCTGCATTTTTTCGCTTTTAAAGCACATAATTATCTTCATTTTTTTTGTTATTATATTATGATTGAAAAGTGAAAAAGCAGTAAATAAAATTAGGCATGAAATATCATTCGCCTTTAGAGACATGCACTCAAATGGTTACTTCACTGAGATGGTATTCATTTTTTTCACGCTCATTATATATTCAGAAAGCTTACTATGCAAAAACTATATATTTTCTGTTTATCGTAAAATTCAAAAATAACAGCAAAAAATTTTATGCCGTTCATTATTTCTTGCATAGATCTATCTCAAAATATTTCAACATACGAATGAGGCCGTAAGAAAAGTACATTTTTTGAAATAAGAAAAAAAGTTTATAATTTTACGCAAGTTTTTCATTTAATAACTTGGTCTTTGGATATCTTTCAAAGTTAGAAACCAATTCAAGATAAAATATTTAAACCAAAGAAAACTAAATTGTGATTCATGGATTACAATATCGTAAGTAGTTTTATTTACAGATACGAAATAGAATTTTGTGCAACTTGTATTAAATAAATTTATAGAATTATAACAATTTTTTAATTGATGTGTTTTTATTCATACTAAGGAAAAGAAGAAGGATACAATTATATATATATATATATTTATATATATTAGGTTCTTAAAATTATTATATAACATAGTTTCAGGGGAATAAAAATCGAATAACTTCTTTATTTGATATTAAAAACTTAAAACCTCTTTTTTTACAGTTTAAACATTTAATTTTAAGTTCACATTTTTCTTTTGAAAAATTGACGATAAACTAAATATATTGTTATTTGTGTGAAACAGCTATTTTTGAAACAAGGAGTAGAGAGAAAGGAAATAAAAACTAACTTAGCAAAGTAATGTCGTTATATAAATAAAGTGGGAAATAATCAAAATATATTTATTTAAGGAAATAAAAAAAAATTCGCATATTGTTTTTTTCACCAAACAAACTGTCGAGTACTTATGTTAAAAAAAATAAGTTTTTTTCCCCTTAAGAAAAAGAGTTTATTTATTTAGTAGTGATAAAAAAAAAGAAAAGCTCAAAGGCTTGAGATAAGCTCTCAAATCTCATAACACTCAAAGAATTATCGATAAATATAAAACTTTTTTGACGCAAATTTTATATTCTGGAACATTTTATATATGAAATCCTCTAAATTATATTGAATGTCACGAATTGTTTAAATTTTTGCACAGAAAACCTGATAACAAAAATCATCGAAGAAAACATTTTGATGCATAGAAAAAGAGATTTTTCTCACTCTTATGTTTTCAGAAAATGTTCAGATTGAAAACATTTTATTACAATTGTTCGCAAACTTAATTCCTTGAATTCTAAGGCATATATTTTCATTTATAAACTTACATTTCTAAATATATCTAAGTTATTTAAAAATATTTATCTGAATATGCGTGTTTTTTACTATGATTTTAACTTCAATATTACAGTATATAGGATTACCTCATAAATAATTAACCTAGTGTAATGCGGACTACACAAAGTCTAAAGTTATGGAAGTAAAACTTTATTGCATTAATGAAAAAAAAATGAAAAAAATTATTGAAAAATGAAATGCATTAATGAAAAATGCATTAATGAAAAAAATTAATGATTAAAACTTCAAATGCATTTTTTCATTCCCAAACAATATTCCCTCTCATTCGCAACAATTGAAGAAGCATTCAAAGCTTGTTTAGAATGTATACAAGTATTTTATATATATATATATATATCTATATATATATATATATATATATATATATATATATATATATATATATATATATATATATATATATATATATATATATATATATATATATATATATATATATATAGTATATAGAACATTATAGTATATATTAGTATTTTGAATTAATTTTTCATATTTTATATAGCACTGATAAAATACCTTAAAATGAAAAAAACTCTTTGTTTTGCAAATTAATCCATATCATCTTTAAACATTTTATCATTAATTTTTAAAGAAAAAGAGAGAGATTGATATGTATTCTTTACTCAAGTAATGTCATTAGTCATGATGAAAGTTTAAATGTAACAGATTGCTTATAAAAAGTTGAAGCAGAATCTTATAGCATTTTGAATAATTAAATTAAGCCAACATTTGTTTTCCTATATTATCAGTACCTTTATATTAATTAAATTATAATATTGTCTCTTTCATGTTATAAAAATTATTACAGTTAATAAAATAAGTAATATTAAATATATCTTTGTATGCCTTAGTCTATTGTGGAATCTTAATAAATAAATGTAAATTAAGGAATTTAATTATACATGGACTTTTGTGACAATAATAGTACTTAAAGCACTTTTTCCACCAAAACATTTTCCCGCACCTCTTTTTTATATGATTATATTTTCTTTTATGTAACTTTAATTTGGATACCCAAAAGTCTGTCTCAGTATGAAATATTGCTTAGAAATGAATCTAAATAAGGAAAATAAAATTTCTGTCCTTTTGAAATAAACAAAAGCTAATTATTAAAATAATCTTGAAATGTCAAATATATCGTCATTTGAACAATGTTACTACGAGAATTAAAAATCAGTTAAAAGAAAAAAGAAGTGTGAATCAGACAATAAATGCAAAAAAGTTATTTAATGCAAATGCTTGTTATTTCTTATTCCATTCAAAGTAAATTATTCTATTGAAATTAAATTTGTATTATAGTCTCCTGAATCACCAAAAGCACTTTTAAAGTCGAACTTTTTATCAATTAAGTAGTCAATGAGAAGCTAAAATTATTTAAATCTTTAAAAAATGTAAAGTCTTGTTATGAATAATATGGATCTATGACACAATATCATTAGAATAATACGCTGGTGAGATAAATTGAAGAGCCAGAGGATTTTTTGCCAAAATGTTTAGAGAAATTACCTAAAAGACATGAAATTCTGAAATGAAAGATAGTATTTTATTCTTAAGCGATAGCAAATGCATAATTGTGCGAAAATGAATACAGTGCATATAGTACGAAATTAATAAGAAAAAATTTCTTTATTAAACTCATTATATCTTTACACATGACTGTCAATTCAAGAGAAATATGTCCCCTCCTAATAGTTTCTGCGCGTCCTCTTATTAATGATTTTCCAAACCTTTTGAGGTAAGAATGCTTCATTTCTCCATCAACGTCTATTTTAGTTGTTGAGTGCTATTCCGGTGAATTTAATCATGCAACAAGACTTTTGCCCGAATAATCCTATGTATATTCTATAATATTTGATTTAAATGTTAAAGGTCAGTGCGAGTACATTTGATTGCCCTTATCTCTTTTCAATAGCTGCTGAAAAGCTGGATACCGTTGTAGTTAAGCGTTGTCATCCACAAAAAGGACATCTCGGGACAGAGTCACTAGGGGAGAGATCATATCTTTACATTAATATTTGATTATTAGGCAAGAAAAGTTTTCTTTTTCGAACCTAGTCATTTTTGAACAATCTACAATGGAAACTATGTTTTATTTATTTATTTATTTTGTTTTATTGTAAGCATGTATGGCGATATCAGTACAAGAAATATGTTTTACTCTCTATGAGAGTCTTTTTAGAAAGCAACACGAGAGAGGCAGTCGTTCAGATATCTGAAGACAAAACTCGGCTGCTTGCCTGCCAAGTTACCATTGCCAAATGTAAATATTAATATTTTAATCAGTATCAAATAAAATATTAAATGAAATTTATAAAAAATCGTGCCATTTTTATGTATTTTGAATATACATATTTTTATAGTAAATTTTATAGTCTTTATTGGGCATGATAATAAATACTATTTAATATGTATCAACTTGATACATTCACTTCCTTCAATAATGAGTACAAAAATTTATCATTACAAAATTTTAAACTAAATGTATTAACTCTTTTTGTTAAAAAAAATAATTCTTTTGTTTAATAAATGTATTACAAAAAGTATAAAAATAAATATATGGAAATAGAAAAAATGCAAGATTATTTCTCTTTTACATTTTCTTATTACGATCAAAATGATATATTGTAATTTAAGTCCAAACACATTTGATGTGAAAATAGTTAATCATTAAAAGATTTTGCATCAAAATTTTGCATTTATGAATACAATTTCGTAAATATGAAAATTCTATTAACATTGGGAACAATTTTGAAAATTTTGATAAAAGTCCATGAAAAGAATATTTTTAACAATAACCGGCAACTCTTTTTTACTTTTTAACTTAAAATAATGATTAAAATCTATAAAATTACAAGTATAAATTGATATATTTTGTCATTAAATAGTTTTTTATTTTATATGAATTTTTATTACGATATATTAATGAATTTTTTTATGATATATTACATTTTTAGGGTAAAAATAGAATATATATATGTCCATGAAGAATGATTTGTAAAAATAAAATATTTATTTCCTATCATGACACAACAAATCTTGTATTTTGGAATATGTCTTGTAGAGAAGGGCATAAGAATGTAATATTCAACAATATTCACCAATGGTTGGGGTATGTCGGGATGTATTGTCCCCTTATATCCAAGGAACCGGCCAGAAACAGCAACCTCTTTGCCGCCGAGGCGTTGCCCCGGATGTACCACAGAGGGTGGGCCACCATCGCACCCTCACACATGCCATAGGGACCCGTTTATAGGGTAGGCACCATTCATACCTCATTCACACACACGGAAAGGACAAAGACAGGAGAGAGAGAAAGTACATCCATGCCTGAAACGGGATTCGAACCCAGGACTTCCCTATCCGTAGTCAGGCACGCTGACCACTAGACAAGTTGGCCGGCTATCATTAAATAGTTTATCGTTGAAGATGATAAAGCATGTATTTTGTGCAAATGGAGATTTTATAAAATCTTAGGCCCCTACATTTTTAAGAAACGAACATTTATTTCCCAAAGAATATTAAATGATATTAGATTTTTGATGAAATAAGCACAGTAAAAGTATTAAATATAAAAATATTTAAAAACATGTTTATGAACTTAGTAGATCATCATCCTCAGAAAATTTACTTTGAAAATTGAAAATTTTTTAGGGTAAAAATAGAATATATCATACGTTCATGAAGAATGATTTGTAAAAATAAATTTTTCATTTCCTTTTATGACACACACAAAATCTTATATTTTGGAATATATCTTGCAGAGAAGGACATAAGAATGGAATATTCAACAATAATTGTTAGAATTTTTCTCTCATTGTAGTTATAAAATATTTAGAAATGTTTGTGATGAAATAATAATTTACTTATAGAACAAGCTATAGCACCATTTACATTATTATAGAAAATTAGGAAATTTTTATATTAAGGGAGCAAACTTTTTCAATTCCTCTCTGCAATTCAACTATTTAAGAATAATATATGAAATTTTATAAGATATACTATCATGTTTCGAATTTATTTTAAATTCCTTGTAGTCTTTTTTACTTGTTTAAAAACATAATATGAATATACCATGTTAAAAAACTATTATCAGTGATTTAATTGACAATTAAGTATTTATAGAATCTCAAACATTCCTCAGTTATTTTCAATTTCTAATTGCAAACGAATGGTTGGTTACTAAATAACTTAGAGTATTTAATAAAATTTGCTGCTTTTTATTAGTTTATTGAATGCTATATACATCTTTATAAAACAAGATTATTTTCATTTATAAATTAATTCACTTATACATCTAGAAGATTATTCTACTCGAGTGTTTTAACACTTGGGTATAGAAAGAATAAATTTTACAAAGAAACAACACAATTCTGTGATTTCTTGGATAAAATATGAATTTATGTAATACTCAGTGATTAGTAAGTTGACTTTATATCCTTCTTAGTGCATAATTTAGGAATGAAATTAAAGAAACCAATGATAGCTGCTTCCTGACTGTGTGTTACTTTCTTTAAGTATTTTACAAGATATTTATGATCATTTAGAAATATGTACCTAAATCTCATGCTTTACACTTCCATGGCCCTATAGATAACTATTTTTGTGTTTAACAGAACCGATGAAATGAGGATCTAGAGCATATTGCACTTATTTCAGCACAATGTAACTGTTTTTAGTTGCTTGTCAATACAAATAACTTATATTGATATGATTAGTGCTATTATTGGCCTTTAATTATTTCTTCTGTTGCTTCCTATTTTGTCTTGTGAATCATCATTTTTTAAAAAAAAATTTGATTTTGACAACATTTTCAACATATTTTTTTCCAAGTATTCCTTATTTGAAGCAGCATGCAAAAACTGACATTGAAATGTAAAAAAATAGTTAACTAGTATTACATTAGGAGAAGAATGTTAAAAATAAATTCCATGCGTAGCTTAAATAAATTGTTTTTTTTTTTTTTAAATGTATTGCTGAGCTACGAGGCCCAAGTTTGATCAATAAATTAATCACTAATTAATTTGAAAGGAATTTTTAATTTAAAATACACTCAATGAAGAAGTATTTCGTTTAAATTCAGTAAGTCATAACGCATTTTGATTTGACATATTAATTATTTTCAAATTCTCCATTTTATAAATTTTTATCCAAATTAGTTTTTTTTTTTACTGTTAATATCAATCGATACCAATTTAAAGCTTCAGATTGAAAATCTGAAAAATTAGCTTACATGAACAAAATGTCAAATGCTTGCAAAAATTGTAACAAAAAAAAAAGGAATGAAAGCTTCGAAAAACAAAATTCTAATATTTGTTGCATTAGCATTATTATTCAAAAAATATCGGAAATTATTTTTGATATTAATATGTCATAATGATATAATTTACATAAAAAGCAAAAATTTTTTAAAGCAGCTTTTTTAAATCGAAATTATGTGAATTACATGAATAATTTTTTTTTCAATAAAAGTTTCTTTATATTTTCATAATTCAATCAAATTTATTAAATTAAAATTAAATGACGATATTTTTAAACAGAAATATTCATTAAATACAAATCAAACGATCATGAATAAATAACTTTGCTTATAAATTCAATTTTTTTTTAAATTCCCTCCGTAGTAAATAAATATTCCTTTAATATATTATTTTCAATTTTAACCTCTGGAAATTTTGCTTATTTCTTTCTCACATATAATATAAATCATTAATTTCATAATGTTTAAAATTAGTAATAACATTACATTTTTAAGATTATTTATTATTTTTAAATAGTTATATTTAAAACATATTCAAAAGTTATAAAAAATGTAAAAAAATACATAAAAAAGTTTCTAGACGCAATCCGGAAAATTTCTCGGTATTCAGAAGCGAATTAATCGCCATAAATGAAGCATTAAAATCATTCTCCACAACACTATATCTAGTGACATTTGGATTCTTACTGATAGCCGCAGCTCAGTTCAATACCTACAGGACTGGCATAGCGTGTGTGACCTTGTAAGCATGGAGATAATTAACAATCTCAAAAATTTGTCCAAGAGCAGGGATGTTCACTTTCAATGGATTCCCTCTCATATTAACATCCAAGACAACGAAGTTGCAGATATCTTCCTCAAAAGAGGTTGCTCCTAGTTGCCCAACAGTGACTACAAACTTACTTATAAGGAAATTTTCTCCATCAAGAAGAAAGAAAACAGGCAAGTTTGGCTCACCCCTCCACCCAGGAAGGTTCATCAGGAAGACGCCTGAGGGTGCGTTAGATTTCGAAGGTGAAAGAAATGATCAAACGGCCGTCTCAAGACTTTAACGTGGGCACCTGAAGTGCATGAAATTTGAATCTGGGCGCAATGTTTTTTCTTTATGCTCAAAATGCAATCTGAAGACGGGTTCCCCTGATCACATCCTAGATTGTCTGAGATTTTCTTAGGTGGATGTTTACGCATGTCCGCTTTTGATACTTGATTTTTCTAGGGTTCACGGTGTCATAGATCTAACAGCTGCCGCTAGATCTCTGAAGAATTGGAAACAACAACACTATATTAAAAAGTACAAAAAACCAGTTTTTTAGATCTTTTATAGTTTTTATATTAAATTAAATCATTGAATGAAATTGTGAGAAAAATTAAATTGAGTTAGAAATCTCGGGTAAATTAGAATAAAATTTTCCGCAAGAAAAAGAAATAATATTTTATTAACTGAAAAAAAAGCAATTCCATGTGTAACAAACAAATGTTGATAAGAGCATTGTAAAAGCATGTTGGTAATATACGAATTTAAAGTTGTGTGTGTAAAATTATCGATTTATTCATAGTTCTTATTTTTTATATAATCACTTTTGTTTTAATATAAGCACTTTAAATTTCCTTATGAACCTCTACTAAACCTTTTTCAAGGTATTTAATTAAATCTAGCCATTTTTATAAGCAATTATTAATTTACTTTATCTGTGAAATACTTAGTTTGTATAAAAAGTGCGTAAATTAATTTTTGCATTAAAATATAACAAATAATACCTTAAGTCTCTTATTTTCTTTAAAAATGACTTCAACCTTTAATTTCGAACATAATTTGCATATTTTTTACTTTATTAAAGTCATTATCTCTTTCAAGTACCGAGATTCTACGTTATTAATGTTTGAATAATATGATTTATTATTTTATCTTTGAATAAAGAACTAACTTTCTGATTGAAATTTTTAATTAAATCCATGATATAACACTGTTTTATCTTCACAAATGTGTTTCTTTTGTGGCAAAATTAAAGGTATAAAAATTAAATACAACACATTAATGAAATATGTATATATATATATATATATATATATATATATATATATATATATATATATATATATATATATATATATATATATATATATATATATATATATATATATATATATATTCATATTCAATTAATATATTTAATATGTTGTATTACAAGGATATTACAATACTGAAGATAATTATATTTTAAAATTTTTATCTTTAAAACGATGAATAATATTAATGAGTAATGATTTAAAATTTGAGGGTTATACATAAATATGGTAAAAATAATAAAAAATTTAAATTATTTACCAATTTTAGTATCATTTTAGTAATATTTTTTATAAAAATATTCAGAAAGATTAATGGAATACAAAATTTAAAATGTTTTATTCTTTTAAAATTACTTTGCAAATAAAATAACACATGAATTTAAATGACAGACTTAATATATTAAAATACACTTAAATGTGAATATTAGTATCATATATTGAATATTAAAATTAATCATAAGTATCTCAAAACTATGAACTTTAATTCATTTTAAAATTATAATTTTATATTTTAAAAAAAGTGGGACTAACCTACAAGGGTCTCCCAGTGCGCCAGGCAGAATGTTGCACCTACTTGGGAGTATCTTTTGACAGAAAGCTATCCTAGTGTCTATTCATTGACAATATCATTGGACGTGTCGCAGATAGACTGACAATGTTAAAACGCCTTGCAGGGTGTAAATGGGGTTGCTCTTCGCATACTCTTCTATTGACTTTTAGTTCCTTTATTCTTCCACTGATGACTTATTGTTGTGAGCAACTTATTACTACGTCTGTACGCAATATGGGTTCCCTGGAATAGATTTTTAATCAAGCGCTCCGCCTCATCACTGGGGCTGTTAAAACTATTCCGGTGGATGCATTGCACATGTATACAGGACTCAGATCCATCAAATCGATTATACAGGAAAAGGCCCTTTTTCTATGGGGGAAAATTGGACGTATCCCAACAGCCCTAGAGCTCTGGTATGATCATGATATCGCTCTTAATCTCGAAAGGAACCTTAAAACACAGTGGGTTTCATTCAGGAAATCCTCCTGCTAAAGAGGGATATTAAGTTGCGGTGTGAACCGAGTTTCTGCCTCTCCCACCTTGCCCAATTGAGTCTTCTAATTTTAGTGTGTGCCTTGATCTATCCGAGAGAATTTTCAAGAAAGTCACAGATACGGAGATCTTGAGGATTCTCGCCTATGAGACCATAAACACTCATTATAATGAGCCAGATTGACTGAGAATTTATACTAACGGCTCCTGGTTGCGGGAAGTATCAAAAACTGGAGCAGGTGTCTATTGTCCCCTTTTTTCAATTGCAAATCCAGCTGGCACATTTGCATACGCATTTGATGGGGAACTGCTTGCGATCAAGATTGCTCTTTCTCAGTTGACTTGCCATCTTAATAGGTTCTCCAAGGTAGTTTTACATAGTGAGTCCCGGTCCGCCTTGCAATTCTTGATGCTTACTTCAAATTATGTATCTTCTGCTGTCCATGAATGTTGGAGCCTACTTCAGAGTTTGTCTTCCAATGAGAAAGACATTGTTCTTCAATGGATCCCCGGACACTGTGGAACCCATGGCAATGAAATTGCCGATACATTGGCAAAGGCATGACTTTACAAGCATTTTTTCTAGTGTATCTTTTTGCATGATAAAACGACTAATTAAAATTACATTGTCTGAAAGATTCAAAAAGATTCTCGAATCTTGATCAGAGCAAAAGTCTTGGAAAGACAGACTTTCTGCGGTCTCAAAATGGCCCAGACATAAAATGGTGGCTGAGTTTAGTCTCTCCACCGGTTTTGACTGCCTACTTAAACACTTCTCATAGTTTCAAGTCCTATCTGAAACCTCTATAATCTGGGACGGGACATGGATCGTGACCATCTATTCTATTGTAGACGTTATCGAAACGTTCAATTGCGGACCGCTACTCGGAGGAAAAGGGCCTTTTAGATACATAGACTATTGTTACAGCTGTTTTATTTTTCATTTTTCTTGTTATTTGTATTTTTAATGCAATTGTCTTTTTATCAAAGCCATTGGAAATAAAAAAATATTATAAAAAATTGTTTTAATACTTAACCAATAATAAAACTTCTTTGAAACAAAATGATGCTTTAGGTATACTCTAACATAGTACTTTCAATTTGATAGATTTTAACTATAAAAGGTAATCAAACATTTTGTAGTTTACAATTTTCTCTAAAATAGAAACTATTCATTTTATAAAAATTAAGAAAAGTTTATTCGATAGTGATTTTATTAATTAAATAAGCAGTCTCATTACTTTTGAAAAAATTTTGTTTTAAATCTAAAACATTAATAAATATATCATATTTTCCTGACTTCTGTAATTTTACAGAGAAATTTTAATTAAAATAAATATTTATGTATTGAGCGATAGTTTTTTTCCCCCCCAAAGGAAAATAATGTTAACTTTCAAGAATGTTTATAAATTCTGCATACAATTTTTATATTTTTATTTAATAATACTCAAATCCTTTTTATTTAAATGTAAATTATTATAAGTAAAAACGTAGTTATAAAATAAAAATTTAATAATTCAACATACTGAAATATTTTTAGAAAATTATAAAAATGATCTAATTTGCACTTATGTGAATGAAAAATAAAACACATCTCAGAAAGTATCCAATGATTTAATTTATTTTAATTTGAAATATTCTTTAACATATACATTATTTTTCCAAGTTATATTTGCTATTATATATGGCAAACTTCTATACTATATATTAAGAATTTACTGACAATATTTTTACAGTCCAATGTAACTTTCAAATTCCTTTTAAGGTTTTGACTTTTTAATACAATCATCAAGTTCAGTATTCTTGATTAATTATTTTTTCAAAATTGACATATCTTTCTGCTTAAACATGTTTGCATTGGTTGGATAAAGCTGTGCTCAACACCTTAATAAACGAGTCATATTTGCTACAAAACAGTAGCACTAAAGCTTACTTTCCTGAAAAAATCAAAATTAATTTCTAACAGACTTCCTTCTTATGACAAACAAATAATAGTATCAGTGCTGATCTACCTGAAGCCTAAAATTTCTGGAATGAGTATGCCAATTCAATTATTCATAAACTAACGTCATTCAATAGATGTAACACGAAACATTAAACTTGTATAACGGATAGTCTAGACGTTATACGCCACTGTAAAACGTTTGAATATGTAAGACGTTTTGCTTTCCGACCGGAATTTTATTTGGTAATATGTCATAGAAGTATTTTTAGAAAGAAAAACTAAAACTTCTTAGACAACCATTTTGATATAGGAGCATACAGAAAGCAGAATTACTCTTCCAATCTTTTGTATTTCGACAATAGCTTGAATTGCATTCAGAAACTTTTTCCCTGAAGAGAGAGAACCACATTTTCTATAACATAGAGTAAACAGTCTTGCAGCTGAAATCTGTTGTAAGATGTTTAAACAACGAATATATTTTGCCTCCAAGAAGGTATTTTCATAAATAATGCAGAGTATTTACTAGACATGAAGAAAAAACTCAAGAAACATTAAAGTTATATATTATTAACTCAGGTATTTGCATATAGGGAGGGTTAAAACTAGTTCCTGTTTATCAATAACTCAATATTTCTTTTATATCGTTTCATGCCCATGTTTATTGCAAAAGATCTTCCATTTCATGGAAATGAGTTTACTGTTAAGTGTAATAATTTCAGATGCGTAATTGTATCCAATAGTCAACTGCCTACATTATGTTGATAGTATCAACTTGCCATTCTTTAACTGAATCAATACATCATGACATCTTATGTAAAAAATTCCTTTTTAAAACATACATGTATGACGCAAGATTGATGATATATCATTAATTGATTGGTAATATATTTTCACTTCTTTATATTTTGAAAAAATTTTCAAATTTTAATAAAATTGTTTGTAAATAAGTTTGTTTTAATTTTATTTGCGTTAATTCCTCTTTATTTAAGATTTATTTATCTTTAAGATTGATTATCTTTCATTGATTGATAATCTATCATTAAGATTGATTTATCTTTCATTGATTATATTTTTACACTACTTGATGGGCATGAATGCTATTCTGATAAATTTGGGAAAGCTTACTTTCCACTTCTTGTAGGATTTTACATATCCGTTAGGTCACTTTAATTTGTAAAAAAATATGGAAGAAAAAAATATGTCTATCTAGAGAAAATGAGAAAAGTTTTAAATAGAAAGTCTTACAGATGTGAATTTTGGAAAGAAAAATACAGTAATCATCATTATTTATTCAAATATTGCAGCGATTTAGAGGCTGTGACCTACCATTCTTAAGATCATAATATTATCCTTAGATCACTGCCACCTTTCTTATTTCTGAATTACTATAACACGTGCAGAGTGAAAACTTTCTCCTGCATTTGTGCTTTTTTCATTTCTTACATTCGACCAAGACTTTTGTAGAGATAGAGTCATTCAAGAGTACCATAAATAAAAATGTTGCAAAACTTGTAACCTTAATTTACTAACGTGCTTATTGAATTTAGTAAATGTCGTTTAAGAATAATTAAAACAAAAATAGACACCAATTACTCCGAAAAGAGTAAAAGTATTCAAAAATGTATCTTTTTTCAAATGATCATATGACGCATCATCTCTAACTTGAAATATAAATTAACAAACATTTAATCTGAGTACTCTATTATTTTATAAATAAGATTTGCTAGTAATCACATAGAAAAAACAAATGTTATTATGTCATAATTAAATGCCAACATTTCACTCAAAAGTATTTATAAATAATGAAACAATTATATGTATAATAAATTACTTAAAAATACATTTAGTTTCCCTCTGCTATATGCTGTCTAATAATAATATTATTTTTAATAACATGTCTAAAATAATTCAGCCCATTTTTTTCTGTTTCCGTTTATTTTTAATTGAGAATCCTTGTCAATTGAATTTTCTATAAAAATAATTAATTTTTACTGTTAAAAATATTATACACGTTTAAATGAAGTTAAAGATTTCAAAAGAAACAATACTTTGATTTCCTTTATTCTAAGAAATAAATTTTATTCCTTAATTATTAAATTCAAACACTAAAAGCTCAAAAATACCTGATTTTTTTAATACTAACAATAAAAAAGAATTTGAAATCGGCTCCTTGCAATTAATTAGGATTTTATTTTCTAAAAATTTATTTATATAAATAATTACTGAATAATTCATCTGATTAAAAATTATTAAAATAAATAAAGTAACATTTTCTGAAACAGTTTTAAAAAAAATCTGTTTTTATATGAATTACATTTAAACATACTTTAAAAAAGGTAAGCTGTTAAACATCTTAAAGCTTTTATTTAAAAAACAATAAATGAATATTTATTAAATATTAAATTGTGTTTTATTATTTATTGAATTTGTTTTAAATTATTTTAAATAACAAAGTAAATACTTATAAAGAGGATTATTGAATTTAACAATATATCTAACTAGAACGATAAATATATATATATATATATATATATTATATATATATATATATATATAATATATATATATAATATATATAATATAATATAATATATAATATATATATAATATATAATATATATATATAATATATATAAAATATATATATATATATATATATATATATATATATATAATATCATTTTATATTATTTCCAGTATATGCCTTTGTAGGTATTTTATTGGTTGGGATAAATCTAAAGAGAAAAGAGAAATACAATTTTAAAAGCTTATACTAAAAATAGATTTCGTGTATTAAAAATAACATTGGAACTGAATTAAATTCAATTGTTTGGGAGAAAAAAAGTTATTTAGAGGAAAATCTCTTGTAAAATGGCTTGAACTATTTTACTCAAAATTTATTATCTTCGAGAAAAATATCCACACATTCGATTGTTTCTCTTGTTTTCAAAATCTATTAATAAGAAATAACATATGCTACGAATGAGATTACTACGTACATACATTATTTTTTCTAGAAAATGACTTATCTTTCAAAAATTCTTAGAGTCTTTAAACTTAAAAAAGAAATATTTGAGTACTTCTTATCTAAATATAAAACTTAGAATTTTCTTCTTTATTTTTACTATGAAAAGAATGCTCTGAGAATGTATGTTTTATGTTAAAATAACACTTAATATATACTTCCTTCCAACTTTTTTAAGTAAATATATATATATATATAAAACATATTTTTATTTAGAAATGAGAGAATATTTTTATTGATTTAAATTCTTTTGGTATGCAAAAGTATTTTTTACTTTTTTAAATGTTTCAAACTATAAACAAAAGTATGCATGAATAACGAAACAAACGTATATCTTTGGTATTTCATTTAATTTAATTTGAAGAAGGTTTAAGTGAATATGTTCACATAATAATTTCATATATATTTTTTATAAATCAGACTTTTTGATCTAACAAAAGTATTTACAAAAAGAAAACAATAATTTGGAAGTTCTGAAATAAATATGATTGTTTTCAAATTGCCTCTTTTTTAATTTTCGTACGGTTAAAGAAAATATGATCTTTAAATTTACAATCACTAATTTTGTTTTCAGTCTGAATTAATTTTTATTTTACAGTTACTTTTTTACAGTTTTTCATTGTAATCTTTAGATATTAGATAGATATACAGAAAAGTGAGGGATTTTTGAGAATAGATTTGAACATAGAATCACATTTATTTAAATAATTTTTAATGTTTATTTCAAAGCACTACACCAAAATTAAATATAAATGGCAAGCTCTAAATGGATATATATATATATATATAGATAGATAGATAGATAGATAGATATCATATTATGCTATAGATTGTACTACAAATGGATCAAAATTAAAATTAAGAAATATTTGTAATTCTGACTGTTTGTTTTTTTTTTTTTTTTACTCAGAATGTTCAGAAGAATTTTGTAATCAATATATTTTTACAAATTTTGTTTTATAACTTTGTTTTAAAAAGTTTGTTCAGAACTTTTAAAAAAGTTTGTTTTAAAAAGTTTGTTCAGAACTTTTAAAAAAGTTTGTTTTAAAAAGTTTGCTCTGAACTTTTTTAAAGTTGTGAACTAATGTGTTGATGGAAGCTTTTTATTTGTCAAATGAAATCAAATTAAAGTTTTACCACTGGAAAATTTTAATTTAAAATATTTTAAGCGTACCTTCATTAGATTCTATTGCTAAACATAACATGGATTTCTCAACTAGGTAAGTCAATTAGTAATGTTTTCTTTGTATTTTTTGTTTTTTTACTCTAGAGTTATTAAGGATATTTTAGGATTTTTCTTACAATTTTCAGAAAGTTTATATTTTTTAACTTTTTTACCGTACAATTCGTAACACATTAATGAAAAATGGATTGAACAGCTATTTTTTATAAGTATCAGTTTTACTCAATTTTTAAGTATTTAATTTAAGGGAATTTATTTGTTTTATATTTATTAAAAATAATTAATGACATTTTTAACTTTTCTTCTTTAAATATCAAGAGAGAGAGAGCCCATACGTTAAAAAAACTGAATTACAATAAAGGAATCTTATTTTAAGGGATATATTGAATACAAACTTACGTCATAAAACGACAAATACTCGATGCTTCATTTTGGACTTCTCATGCGGGTATCACCTTACAAATCACATCTTCGGTGAAGGGAATATTTTGTTCAGCGTTGCCATAGCAACTGATTCTTAAATCGTAATGCAGAAAATCAAGAGTACACACAATACAGAATAAGTGTACCTGATCAGAATAAGTCATTGAGAATCTTTAAAGAAATATTTGACATATACTAAATATGGAACAGTAAATGCTTTTTTTTATTTTAATATTATTGAATAATTTTATTCTTTCTAAGCAATTTTCAAAAGTTTGTTTGTTTGTTCTCAAACGTGCTTTACGCAAATTACCCATTATTTAATTTAATTCTTTACATACATTCCTTTCACTATTATAAAAACTGACGTTAACTTTAAGCATTAAATATTTTCCGGAAACTAGAGTGTTGTATATCGAAAGATAACTTAACAATTTTTGTTTTGATTTAATTAGTATTTTAAATATTTATCGTAATTGTGATTCATGATTCAGGATGTACACTTATTTTAAACAATCCATTGTCTTATTTTAAACATTTTTAGCTTATTACTAACTTTATTTTTAATGACGTCGTTCGCATAACAAACTTAAATATGCAAGTCGTTTTAGCTAATGGAGAGGATATGGCACTTTAAATACATTGTGTTCATTATCCCTTTCATGTAAAATGATATCACTAGGAATAGTAGAAATATGTTGAGGTATTTTACTTGGGCTTAGCTTTTTTAAATTTGAAGACGAAATCGCTTGCTCAGCTTTATTTTTTGCAAGCTTGAGGAAAAAATCAAATTTCAACTTTTGTTGCCTTTCGATCTTCATACTCCTGAAACTGTATTTCACAATCTTCATCATCACCTTCAGGGGTATATTGACTTGATCAATATCTCCAATTTTCAAATGGATAAAGCAACAACAAATAAATGTATATGTACATAAATTTAAAAGTCGTTGAAAACTGATTAATTTCATAATTTAAAATCAAAATTATGTATTTATAATTCCCTTTGATATATTAGAATGCAAAATATTAGAAAAAATTGAACAAAATAATTTTTTTATTTTCTGAAAGTTCTGAAATAGATAGCAAGTGAAAGAGGTAACATTGATCTTGTTAATGAAATTAAGTGGGTTCAATACTCGACCAGTTGAAGAACCGTTGTATTCATTAATAGTGGCTAGACCTTATAAAATAATTTTCTTAAAGTGAAATTCTGGTTGTTAGCTAAGTAATGACTTCTGTTTTATCTTACTTTTTAAGTTACTAGGATATACTCATGGAAAAATTACATACAATATTTACTTGATAAGCAGTTTATCTGATAATTTTAAAATTTATAAATCTATTGTTTATCATGTAAATGTATAAATTAATTTAAGCGACAGTGGGAAAAGACACTTTTTAACTATTAAATTTGATGTCTCGTACAGGAATTATTCCTGATTTGTAAATTTATTTTTTAACATGAAATAAATAAATTATTTTATGATAAATAAGCTTTAATCAATTTTAAATTATTGAATTGACATTTTCGTGAACTTTTATATCTATATAATATATATAAGAATATGCTCTTTTTAAGATTAACAAATTAATAAAAGAAATTTGAGTGTGTTAGTTTTAAGAATTTGATATGTTATCAGTATTAATTACTTATATTTAATTAATATGGAAATTAATTTGCATACATATCTGAAATAATTTATTCTTAATCTTTCATTAGAATTTTTCTAATAAAAATATTACATGATTTGTCTCTTTTACTAAAAGGAATGAGTTATCACCTGAAACGCTGAAACGGATTTATTGATTCCACATACTATCATGTCATTAACTAATTTTACCAGTCAACATCAATTTATTTTGCATTCTTTCTTCTAATATTAATAATAATACAATTTTGATTAATCATCAAAATGATTGGAAAGTGATAAAGGATTGGAAGAAAATGATAGCAATTAAAAGAGAAATGAAAACTTTTCCTAAAGAAAATTGAACTTATATTTCACATGCTGCATTAAGGGTATTATAAATTATTAAAATGAATCATTTTTCATATTTAATGTGAAATCACATTTATTATTAATAATAAAGAATGGAAAAGATAAGAAAACAAAAATTCAATTTTTGAACAAAGAAAATAATCTGAAATTTTTATTGTGCAGGTGATATAATCCTTTACTAAAAATATTGATAAGCTAAAATTATTTTTATTAGATTTAATTTATAACTATAATGATTTTATTAAAATATATTATTCATATTTTAGTAAAAATACAAACGGGACATAATAAAGTATACAAACATGAAACAATTTTCACTCAAATAAGTATGTATAAAGTTTGTATAATCATGTACAATTTCATGTAAATAAGTATGCATAATCAAATAAACATGTATAATATATAACTTTTCCTTCATTTAAAGATATATGTATAATATATTTTTATTAGTACATGATAAGTTTAAAGAAAGTAATTTCATATTATTATTTTAATTTATTTATATTGCTTTTTGGAAATACCTCAGTAAATATAATTATTTTACAACTTTGCAAAAGCAATTATAGAATTCTGAATATGCCAACATTCAAAATTTTTCTTGTTATCACTTACAAATTAAAAAGGAATACATTTCCTTATTCTTTCTCTTCTTCAATAAACACTTATAAGCAATAATTTGCAAAATGAACCTTCATTTTGATTGTTGAGTTTCTATTCTAGATATTTTGTAGGAAGACTGGGATTCTTGAATTACATTTTATAATATTGTCGTGCAAAATATTTTGATTAATTACGAATGAGTTGAAAATTCTGTATATTACTCGAGTGCTAATGAAACTGATATTTATTCAAATAATGCGTAATTTAGAGTTTTATTTAATTAAGGGAAATCAACTAGGATTTCATTATATATTTTTAAAATTATCGTACATAAATGTTACCTAAAAAAATCATAAAACTTATGTTCTTTTCATATGCATTGTTTGCTTATAATTTCGATAGTTAATACATACTGTTACGCTTGATGTTATTATACTTCTTTTAATCATTTGACTAATTTTATTACAAATAACGTGTAGTAATAATTTTTATCTTTGGAGAACAAAATATCTAATCCTTAAAACTAACTTTAAAACTCTTGAAAGAAGAACCACTTTTTTATTCGAATAATTCTGAAAAATTTAATAACATTAATACTTATTGCAAAACATTTTGGATGAAATAGTAAGATGAAGATTTTTAGATATATATAACATAGTAAGATTGCAAAATTCTTTCAAATGGGAGAGAATAGACTCTGTTTAATTTTTGAACAACGTTGCATGTTACATTTAAACCGATGATTTAGATAAACAACAGTTACATCTAAACTTACCTGACTTTTATTAAAGCTTTTAAATTTTTAATGACTTTAAATTAATTTAAGCAATTGAAATTTCCTATAAAAATTATGTCTTAAAATTGAAGTATTAAAGGGAATATAAGTACACATTAACAGTACTTTAAAAAGCACTTTCTAAAGTTTATGCAAAAGAACTTAGATTATTACCAAAAATATGGAGATATTAAAGGTTTTTATTATCACTTTATGTTTTCTGAATGGAATATAATAACACATGTTTTGTATTTAAGACAAAAATAATTCTAACTTGTTTGGAAAAATTTTTAAATTTCACAAATCCTGAATGCAAGTATTTTTAAAATATCTTATATTCTACATTTATTAATGTAGACAAGAAAAGTAATATTAAATTGTCTTACATAAAAAATATTAAATTAAACTTTATGTACCAAGCACTTTTTTTATACAGTTTTGTTGCCTTTATACAGTTTTTCAGGGAATATCATATATTTGGAAATAAACCATATAGTTTAAAATTATATCATATTTTATTTATCGCAAATACATTTAAACTCCACTGAAGAAATAAAATATTTTACTCATTTTACATTCCAAATAAGTTTGATTTTTTACTTTTAATAATTTGTAGTTTTTGTAAAAGAAAAATATTTAACTATACAGCTTGATTTCCAAAGAGTAAATTTTAACAAATATTAATCTCCATTTACTATGATAAGCAAGCATTTCTATTGCGTCAATATTAGTAAAATATTTCATTGATAATAGCTCGTCATTCCTATCTACAATTTTCTAAGCAATTTTCAAACAAGGTTGTACTAACTTCCTCTCTTTAAATCTCATTTCTAATCAAAATATAAATTAAAATTTATTTTTCCTCTTATTTAAGCTTCTGATATTTTTTCCTTCCCTTTTTTTCTTATTGGCATAGATCATGAAAAGAATTTGGATAAAATTCTGTGACACATTTTCTTTCATTACTTGTGTAATTTCAAAAAAAAGTTAGAAATAGTAGAAGATGTTTTGAATAATCCATTAAAATAAACTCTTAGAAATATCAACTGAGAATTTCTATGTATAATAATTCTGCATTTAAATTTTTTACTATAATTATAATGCTTTTGATACTATATAAAGGATATTTTTCCTCAGAATGCCAAATACTTTTAAGTTGCTCCTTATTTATGTGACATTTGAACTTATACTACAATTTCAATATATCATAGCATCATATCATAGCATAATTTTACTGAATATATATAAAGTTTCTATTAATTTTTCTACTAAAATATGATATGCACATCTAATATATTACATTATTTTAAATCAAAGTACTCCATTCTAATTCTGTTTTATTTTCAGTTAATATTTAAGCTCATTTTTGCAGTTTTACATCGCATTTTACATAAATGTTTTTAAATTTTTCTTGCTTAAATAAAAGAAATATTCAAACATATTATGGATTTATTTTTACTATGTGCAATTAACAACTCATAATCTACAAAATTCATAGAATCAATAGCTTATATGATTAGCTTCATGAATCATATCCATTAAATCTTACTAAAGCAAGTCAATAAACATCTTATTGGTTCTGGGTTACAAAAAGTAAGGTATTTTTGTTGGAACAACAAATTCAAATTTTACGTTTACTTATTTTTAATTAGCTTTAAATCATCGAATAACAATATTATCAGCCACAGAATGAATTCACAATAATTTTTTAAAAAATTATTTTTAGATTTTTTTTAATTTGATGTTATTGCTATTATACGGTGAGCTACGTTTCATGGTATATTTTTTCATATATTCCTCAAAATACTGATTACCTTATTTCACTGATACAAAAAATACTGATAAAATATGTATATTTTAAAAACAGTTTAAATAATAATCTTAAGCTATATCAATAGGAAATACGAATATTAATGAAAAATATTCTTTATTGGAACAATATATTTATATGCATTTTATTTCGCATATGTCTCTTTTCAAAAAAAATTATATTTTTTAATCTAACTAGTAAATGAATTATAATATTGATTAAGATACGACAATAAATATTTATAAGTATTCTGAAAAAAATCCATATAGAATTATGATTATATGTATTCATTCAATTAAAACATTCAATTTTTGGTAAATATTCGATTTTAAAACCAAACAAAAATGCATCAATAGTGCTTAATAGTTTAGTCAAATACATATTAACCTCAAATATTTCTCAATAGTGATGATTCATTTAGAATTATTATATTTAGTTTTCTATAAATTTAATTCTAAATAGACTCTGAAAATTATGTAACTAAAAAATATTAAGTTTTTTAAAAATAATTTCACATTTTAAACATATTTAAACAATTTAATTATGTTTTTATCTATTTGAAATAAAAAATAATTTGAATCTCAAAATGTAAAATAATTTCAAAATTAAATTAAAGCACAATTAAGGTCTTTTTTACATTTTGGTCCATTATTTGCTGACCTCTCCCTTGTAGTCAGAATGCCTGACTGCGGATAGGGAGGTCCTGGGTTCAAATCCCGGTTCGGACATTGATGTACTTTCTCTCTCTATCTATCCTGTCTTTGTCCTTTCTGTGTATGAATGAGATGTGAATGGCTGCCTACCGTATAAACGGGTCCCTATGGCATGTGTGTACTGAAGCAGTCGGACTCCACACCAAATATAGTTCAGGATAAAAAAGTGGAGCAGCACACCCATATTTTCAGCCTAGCTGGCACAAAACAAAAAAGTCAATTATTTATCCATAATATTCATCATAAAAAGTTGAATATTCATAAATGAATCACTTTTGTACACAAAAACAGATAAATGTTTTGTTTTGTTTTTTATTATTCAGAATCTTAATTACAATAAATATCAGAAAATAACAACATGATATAAAGTGATTATATAATATCAGTCAAATTAAAAATAAACATTCTTGTTATGTAATACATTTGTTGTATCTTCTGCCCCTATGTGGTATTCCTCGGTATACAGGGAGATATTTTTTTTCATTTTTCCAAATATAAAAAAATAGTTCTCTTTTCCAATATTTTGTTTTATTTAAAATATATTCAGAAAAACTGCATGCGATTCAAATAACTTGGGGAATAATAAATAATGATTGGAGATCATAATCAAATTATCTTAGCTAAAAAGAGACCAAGAATGTATTTTATATTTTTCAAAGAAGTCCCAAAAGCAGGTGTGAAGTTGGTATTGGTAATTCATTGTTAAATATTTAAATTATCAACTCAACTGCATCGGAATATCATATGAGAAAAATTCATACTGTGTTTTCTTTTCTGTTGCATTCTGATGTAATTTTAACCTTCCATATAATTCTTAAGATAAAATTAAAATAAATGTTTTCATATCAACATCAGATTATAGTACATATAAAAATTCTCTTTTTTAATAAATTGAGCTTTGAGTTATTTCTGCTCTACTCATGATATTTAATTACTATAACATTCAAATTTGTTAAATTTGTATGAATTATTGTTAACACATGTGATACTTATTTAATTTAAAAGGAAATACGCATATAATTTTATTAAAAATTATTAATATATATTATCAATTTTGTAAAATTTTAAAAATATATTTGAAAATTTACTGTTCCTTAATGCTTAAGTAATTTTCTTTTGCACACTATATTACAGCTTTAGAAATATTTTGTAAAAACAATATTAAAAATTTAGATTAAATATTAAAATTAAACACATATTAAAATTAAAAACCGATATGATTAATAATAGAAAAAAATAACTAAACAAAATTAAGTTTAATATTTCTTCCTTTTATGTATATTTAAAATAAGAATTAAGCAATTATATTTTTAATAATATGCATTTATTTTATAATTATTTCAAATTAATTTTTCCCTTGTAATAAAAATAAACTCTTAAATCAGTTTTTAAAAAGAAACAAATAATACATTTTTATATGCATTAATACATTAATCACATTCTTAACCAAAAAAAAGTGAAAAGAATGAAATGTTGAGTAAGTTTCATCACCATGTATTATTACTTTTACTTTTACAGATTTTTCTCCACAATGTAATTTGAGTTTTCGATGAAAATCAGTGTGTTAAATGTTAATATCCTATTCGCTATGAGCTTATTAAGTGGAGTAAAAGTTATTGTTCTCTTGTGCCAGCTAGGCTGGCAAATTGGGGTGCGCTGCTCCACTTTTCCAACTGAGCCGTGTTTGGTGTGGAGTCCGACTTCTTCAGTACACACACATGCCATAAGGACTCGTTTATAGAGTAAGCAACCATTCACACAAGGAAAAGACAAAGACAAATAGAGAGAGGGAAAGTATATCCACGCCTGAACCGGGATTCGAACCCAGGACCTCCCTATCCGTAGTCAGGCACACTGACTCCTTCACAAGCCGGCAGAGGAATAAATATTCTGCTCATTATCAAAGTTGGGCAACGGAAGGATAAGAAATTCATTCCAACATTTAATTGATTTTGTTCATGACTAGCTTTTAACCAATATCTCGATTGTGCAATCAAATTATAATTAACCTATATAATAATATCCAGTGTTACTAATGAACAGTTTTATGTTGTAATATAAAAGAAAAATATTTATTTACATATAAGTAAATAAGTTTTTGCAAATTTATATTGTTTGGAAGTTACAAAGTAATATTTTATTAAATTACAGGCTACTTACTTTATTAGACGAATATATTAAAATTAATTAACATTTTATAATTGTTAATTTCATTCCTATGACAAAATAATCATCTGAGCTTTTAATTTCCGCGCCAAATCTTAATATCACAACAACGGATAAATATTAAGAAACACGAATTTTTATACTCATAAATTCTATAATAATAATCTCTGAATTCTTCTTGTACATCGGTTAAGGTTAATGCTTAGGGGAATTCTGTTTTTGCATACATCTTATATGAAGCAATAAGTAAAGACATTTTTACTACAAAACATGCAGCAGTGAATGGTCCATCCAACAGGTTTCGTCTGCATAAACGCCCTATCGAAAAATTTTTGCTTAGTCAAATTTTAAATTCCTAACCTTTCAGAAATTAAATAATACTTTTCCTCAAATTGATATGATTACATGAATCATAAAATATTCCATTCAATGTCTTAAATTTTTAAAAGATAATTTGATTTTTTTCTGAGAAATAAATAAATATGCAAATGAAAAACTTAGATATAATCATATAATATGAAATTATTAGTTAATTTTTTGTATCATCTTCTTGCATTGCATGGCATTTAAGACTCATATTTATAGTTTAAAACATAAATTCCTTATTACAACATCTACAAACATTATTACACGCAAAATAAGAATTGATTTCACGAATACATAATAAATAACATACTATATTATAATGAGAATAAAAGTAAAGAACTGAAATTCTTCCTAACTTAAATTTAGTTAATATTTTTACTGCAATTATCAAATATGCATTAAAAATAATATTCAAGTTTTCAAAAGTTATTTTTAATTAAAAGTTATTCAAATTAACCAAATGTCCAATAAAATATCTTCTTAAATGCTAAATTTTTTCAAATGAACAAGTAAATTTATATTGTTAATTTGAAGATTAATCAGTTATAAGGAAATGCAAAGACTCTCAACACTAGAGTGTATTTTATTTGCAAATATTGCTAATATTTTCAGCGATTGTTTAACGGTGTTTTCTTTTCAAATACTATCTTAAATATTATTTACAGGGTTATTAAAAATTTCAATAAAGTTCAATTTTAATTGCATGTCAATTTAATATTAATTAAGTGGAATTCAACATTTTTATTTAAATCATAATAAAATAGTTTCTCAGCATGTATTAAATATTATCCTTTATTCGTCATTATTTAGTCCAAAAACTGTTATCCGATATATTAAGTTTCAACCAGATATCAGATATCCCAGGAATAATAGATTATTTAACAATGCAATCTGCATTTTTCAATTATTTAGAATATACTTTCTGAGAAATGTTTCAAAAAAGAAGTATATCATTTCCAGTTGAAATTCAGATATTTAAACTTTTGTAATCAATTTTTAATATCTTACACATAACTCAATACAACTTTTTAATTTTTACAGTGATCAGTCCGCATTAATTTCCGTATTGGCTTTCATCACATCAATTTAATTTATTAGCAAATTTAAATTATTATTTGCAATTTCTTTTGGATATAAATTATGTTTTGAAATAATTTTGATAGCATTAAATTCTATTTTCAAAATTATAATTATAGAAATATTTTTAATATCACTCATTGTTTGAAAGATGTGACATTTTGATACGTATCAAAAACTAAAATAAAAATTTTCAAATGTGTTTTAATCATTAAATTGTTTTTAAAAATTAATTAATATAAATTTCCTTTTATACAACTTTTTTAATATATAAATGTTTTCCTATTTATGTGAAATCAGATTAGTTTTAAAATATTATTTAAAAAACTAAATATTTACATATTTCCAAAGTACACTTTATTTTCAAATACATATCTTCTTTAGCAGATTAAGTGCCCATAATAATATAAGCTACAAGATTCTAGAATATGCTATATGATTACTTTTCTAACTAAATTTGTACCTATTTACATAATTAAAATGGAATGCTATTATACTACAACTAAAGCAATATACATTAAGTAAAAAGAGATATTCCTTAAAAATGAAATATAGTTCCATTGATTTAAACTTTAATTCAAAATAGACGTAAGAAATCTCATTTATTCTGATAATTTCGAAAATAATATTCATGCATAAATAGAAGCATTTTTTTAAATATGAAAATTCATGTCATTAATAATTTATTTATTATTTTAATTTTATTCATTCAAAATTCTCTTTTTACTTACGAAATACCTGAAATACATACTTAAAATTCTCATAAAAAATATTCTAGTGTTCATTTTAATTAACTTTCATATTTTCATCTTAAATAAAACCTATGCTTCTATAGACTTTATTTCATAAAAAAATTTACATCAATATAGTAATAAATTTTCATAAAAATTCAACAAGAAATGTATTTTACACTTAAATAATCCAGTTATTTCCTAATATCTCGAAAGCAATTAAAACCTAAGAAAAAAACTGAAATTTGAATGTTTTTGTTAAAACACTTAGTAAAGAATAAAAAGCTATAATTTTTTTATTAAAAATTATAAACGAGAACTCTTTTACAACATTTAATTTCTTAAGCCATGCTTAACATGATTAACATATTCAATTCTTCTGCACATTTTTTCTGCCTTTCTGAAAAATGTTATTTATGAACTGAAACAGAAAAATATTTTTATATATTTAAGTAATTCTTTCTTTCTAATTTTTCTCTAAATAAAACCTTAAGATGGGATATTTTTTTATCGTTTACCTCATTTACTTTCTTTAATATTAATGATTTTAATCAATGTGTAGATTTAACATTTTTTCTGCTAAACTGCATTTATTTATATTGATTTCTCAAGAACATGAAAGCTTCAAGTTTTAATGTCATGATTTTTTTTCTGCTAATGTGTTTGTTATAATTTAGGTTCACACTATTATATATATTCTGACTTAAAATTAGCAAGAATCTTAATAACATAAATGAAAGGACCCTAGATATTTTTGTCTTGTTGAATTTAAATAAAATAAAAATGTGGGGATGTTTAAGCAATTAAATGTAAATATTAATTATTTTAATTTCTGATTCCACTAAGTTATAAGATTTAAATGACAATAAGATTTAATTATAAGATTTAAATTATAAGATTTAAATGACATGTAATTATAAGATTTAAATGACATGTAATTATAAGATTTAAATGACATGTAATTATGTATTTAATTATAAGATTTAAATGACATGTAATTATAAGATTTAAATGACATGTAATTATGTATTTAATTATAAGATTTAAATGACATGTAATTATAAGATTTAAATGACATGTAATTATGTATTTAATTATAAGATTTAAATGACATGTAATTATGTATTTAATTATAAGATTTAAATGACATGTAAACTCCATTATTTTAAAAGTATTTATTATTTTTTTATGTTTTGCTTTCACTTAATACTTTTCACCGTACAACTATTGTTCTAGTACACTTCATTGATTCTTTCATAGCATACGCACGCATATATAATGAAAATCTCATTTTTTAGCATAACAATTATCTTCACTTTGAATATTGATATAGATGTATGGGTCAGATATTAATTTACTTAAGAATAATAATTTTTAATTTGAATTTTACATCAAATCATCGGTTAAAAATTATACCTGTAATTACTTTTAGTATTAAGATTGTACACATATATGACAAAGATATTAATTGAAAAACTCAATATGCACAGCTCAAAAATATTTAAAGATACTGAGGTTGTATCTAGTACATTATTGAAAGATATAGTACGCTATATGAGACAAAAATGTAACATTTGTTTGGCAGATAATGTGTGCTCTATTGAGCGATTGGTTAAAAAAAATTAAAAACACAAGTTGTGTATATAAGAAAAGCAAATAGGCATCTAGTCACTAAAGCTATAAATGAGGGGCTGCGGTATTCTCTCCTTGAGAAAAGCTCTTTCCAGTTCTTGGAAACATTGTGGGAGTGGTAAACGTACAGCAACTCGGCTGTCTAAAATATCCCAAATATGCTCTATTAGATCCATGTCTGGATAAAATGCCGGGCATTCCATTCTTGCGGTTCCTTTCACCAAGAGGAAATTATTCAGCAAGCCAGCATAGTGTGGCCATAAATTGCCGTTCAATACATGAAGTCATCTCCAGTTGCTTCAGCATAAGGAAATATAATAGGTCTGAAGAGTTCATCCAAATATTCGTGAAGGGTTAGAGCTTCATTTCGAAAGTTACGGAGACTGATTCTCTTTTTAATGGAGATACCAGGATAAACCTTACTCTTCAATTGCTAAATCTGAACAGAGGATTATTTCTGACACCATGTTTGCAACAGATAAAAATACGTTTATTATCAGATTGAAGATAAAGACGGGACTTGTCTGAAGAAAAGATTATTTTTCTGCTCCTTTCTCATACTGTTCACATTGTCTGTTGCCCTTTCTCTCTCCCTGCGGAAGCGACGGTGACATGCTGTTAGTGTGACTTACTAAGGTTGATTGATCGGTGAATGTAGCCTCTAGTCGGTTTTGGACAGTTTGATCAACTAGAGCAGAGAAGAGGTTGAAAAAGAGTAGCATTAAAATTTTGGTGTCTCCGAATCATTAACGTTAAATATTGGTCTTAATTGTGTGTTGTAGAACATCTACGACCGAGCCCTGATCTTTAGTCTACGTCTACAATCTCCGGAAAGCGGTTCAAGATCTTAGAAATCATACTTTATGAAACTCCAGTGGCTTCTGACACTTCGGATTGTGTTTGGCCCTCTTCAAATCGTCTAACTACTTTCCCAAGTTTGGATTGTTTTGAATGACTGCCTTGAGATCTCACACATCGAAACAAAGAACTTACTGAATATTTATCATTCTTTTTTTGTCTCACATTGAGTTGAAAGTCAAATCTCATTCGCAGTCATTAAAGAGTCTTCTTTGATATTGAACTTAAAATTTGCCTACTGTGAAGTTTAAAAATAAGAAAAAGTTGTATTTGTGATTCTCTTCTCCCATTTTATGAAAGAAATTTGATTATACTCTTATTTTGTAAGAGATTTGTAATATCCTTAGTAAATTTTGAGCTTTGTATATTCAATGTTGTTTTTTACTTTTATTGTTTTGTAATTCACTTTAAGCATAAGTACATCAAGACTGAATTAGTTTAAATCGATTGACATAACTTAGTTGAAAATACCCACAATAATTGATCGCATGACTCCAATAGTGAAGACATAGATTTTTATAAGCTAGGAGTATTAACACCAGTTACATAAGATATTTAGTATTTTTTAAATCAGAAGAGGGATTTTAGGAAAATTTAAGAACTCGTAAAGTTATGATCTTAGCAAAGATATAGCAAAAATTTATAAATTAAAAATAATTTTTCTAAAATGAAATAAAATCGATACACTGTGAAAAATATAAATTATTTGGAAATTTAAGTTTATCTTATGCTCTTTTGTAAATTGATTGATGTAATTAATATTTTTTACGAATTTTGCACTAAATTAATTTATAATTTAACAAAATTATTACAGTTTTATAAGACTTATTTCAGAATATATGCAAGTAAAATCTTTATTCTGTTTACTGTAAGCTTTTATCTAAATTGAACTGAGAACCGTAGATTTGAATGAAATGAAATATCAAGATATTTCTTTCTAACTGACTTAAAATAAAAGCTATGATTCAATTCAAAAGAAATTTAGATTATACTTTTACTTAATTTATATAATCATCAACACTGATTTGAAGTTTCTGAAAGTTATTTAGGGTTTTATGTAAAAAAAAATTAAATAATATAATACAATTTCTGGAAACTTTTCAATTTCAAGAAGGAAAAAATTGGGTTGTTTGCTCGTTTTAAAATTGCAGTTCATGATTAAATGCTGAGAATGAAGAAAAGTATTAGTTCTTATACAACATTCTCACAGAATAATTTAAAGAAAAGTCATGTTTAATATCTTTGATCTCATGAAAAAATACTTTTTTTGTTCTTTGCATCACATGAGTTTCAGCTTTTCCCTATGCATTGCCGTCAGGAAATATTTTAGAATACATATGAAAACATTACATACATATAGAGTCTTCAATAATTATTAACTTCATAACTAATGTGAATTTTTAATATTCAATAACTCACTATGTTTGTTTTTATCTGCTCTGTGCTTGAAGCATGGTTGCAGTGACAAAGAGAGCAAATTAGTATTGAAAAATATTATATATATATATAAACATCGTAATAAGAGTTTTTAATTTTTCCCAAATTTCTCCTATATATTTTATATTAAAAGCTAAGGCATGCAATTATATTACATATATTATTTGTTCTTTATAACAATATTTTCTATAATAAACTCCATACTAATAGTTTAAATGGTCATTGAATAAAATGGCTTCATATGATCAATAAATCATAAGCTTTTATTTGATAAGATGCATTATTTTCAATAGCATATCTAATATGTTAAGAAACAATATGAATGAACATGGCAAGTAGGAACATTGCCAACATGCATCTGTTCCTGGAAATGAAAAAAAAATTTCATTACTTGCCAGAAGATTCTCTAAGGCAGCGGTTCCCAACCGCTGTTCCGCTGCACATCAGTGTGCCGTCTGAAGCACCGTGGTGTGCCGCCGGGTCTGGGTGTCACGGCGCTGTGCAGTGCTATAACTCCTCCCCCTGTCTCCCTCCCCATGAGACGCAGGCAGACGCCTCACACAGTGTCAGAGAGACAACGGCTGCTGTGAGAAGAGAGACACTGATACTGCAGTGATGGACAAGATTTTGAAAAGGAAAGAACTGGACTCTGAACAAAATCTGTAGCCAGATGAAAGCCCGAGTATGAGTGGGGGTCAAAAGAAAGCAAAGATGGTTAAATTCTCTGGCGCAAGGCAATATAGCGAAAGCTATATTTCAGTTGGATTTACTTTCACTGGAGATGAACACAAACCAACTCCACTGTGCGTGTTGTGTGGAGAAAAGCTAGCTAACAGTGCTATGGTCCCAATCAAACTTAAACGCCATCTCCAAACGAAACACCCTTTGCTTCAAAACAAGAATGTGGACTATTTTGTTCACCTGCGTGACAACATGGAGAAACAGGCAACTTTTATGAGAAAAACAACAAAGGTAAATGAAAGAGCTCTTAAAGCTAGCTATCAAGTTGCTGAACTTATAGCCAAGACAAAAAAGTCGCATACTATGGCAGAGACATTAATACTTCCTGCCTGCAAAGCTATTGTAGAGGAGATGCTCGGACCTGAAGCAGCAAAGGAAATAGCCAAAGTCCCTCTCTCAAACAACACAATTTCCAGACGTATTAATGACATGTCTGCAGACATCGAAAGTGTGGTTTTGGAAAAGATCCGTATCAGTGAGAAATTTGCATTGCAACTTGACGAGTCTACTGATATTGGTGGACATGCTCAACTCTTAGCTAATGTGCGTTTTGTTAATGGTGATGCAATTAGAGAAAACTTCTTTTTTCGCAAGGTATTGCCAGAAAAAACAACAGGAGAAGAAATTTTTCGGGTCACATCAGAATACCTTGAGCAAGGAGGACTTAAGTGGGAAAACTGCACAAGTGTCTGCACCGATGGAGCTGCAGCCATGGTCGGGCGCACCAAAGGCTTTGTAAGCAGAGTGAAGGAAAGAAATCCAGATGTGATTATTACGCATTGTTCTTTACACCGCGAGGCCCTAGTAGCCAAGACTTTACCATTAGACTTAGTTCTTGTGTTGGATGATGTTGTGCGCATGGTAAACATTGTAAAGTCACGATCCATGAAAAGTCGCATATTTGCAGCTTTGTGTGAAGAGATGGGAGCAAAGCATAAAACCTTGCTGTTTCATACGGAGGTCCGGTGGTTGTCGCGTGGTAAGGTCTTGGTTCGTGTGTATGAGCTGCGGGAGGAACTTAAAGTGTTTCTGACAAATGAGGGGTCAGATTACGCAAAGCAGCTTGCAAGTGATGAGTGGTGTGCAAGGCTGGCATACCTGGCAGATATATTTCATCATTTGAATGAATTGAACACCCGAATGCAAGGCTGAAATGAAAACCTGCTTACAACTACATATAAAATAAATGGATTCCGTTCAAAGGTGCAACTCTGGCATCAACACGTGGAAAGTGGCAATCTTGAAATGTTCACACTCACCATGCAATGGCAATGTGTTCACACTGCTGCACTGTGTGAGATAATAGCTAAGCATTTAAAAACTCTTTAGGAGAAGTTGTCATTTTATTTCTCTTCAGTCTCCACTGAATGCCTTGACTGGGTTAGGGACCCTTATAGCTCAACATCAGTTGTTGGAAAGGAAATGACTTTACAGGAGCAGGAGGAACTAATTGAACTGAGACAAAATCGTGGTTGCAAGCTAAGATTTGCTGATCTACCTTTGGACAATTTTTGGTTGGATACTGCCAAGGAGTTCCCCCTTCTGGCAAACAAAGCTATTTTGACATTGCTCCCTTTTTCCACTACATATCTGTGTGAGATTAGTTTTTCAAGCATGATTGCTATGAAAACCAAATACAGAGAGAGACTGAGAACTGTTGATGAAGAGCTACGTGTGTGTCTTTCTTCGATTCCAGCCAGAATATCAGCTTTGTGTTCAGCCAAACAGGCCCAGGTTTCGCACTGGAAGTAATTTTATAATTTTTCACTATTCTGTTTACTTAATATTTCATAATAAAGTAATTATAAAATACTTTCTTTGTGCTTATTTGATTCCTATTCAAGAGAATTACTTTATTATAGTCAGTATAGGCACAGAGTTAATTTTTTAACATTTTCTAATGGTGGTGTGCCTTGTGATTTTTTTCCCCGCGACAAGTGTGCCTTGGCCAAAAAAGGTTGGGAAACGCTGCTCTAAGGGGCTATGTTCTTCTCGTGAGTTAACTTCTTATTTTTTTATTCACTGAACTGAATATTTCCTGCATAATAAATTGCACAATCTTTTTTAAATTATTTTTTACTTTAAAATACATTTAGGTTTAATTTTATTTTTAAATCTTACTAAACTTAAAATAATTTTAAAAATGTGTTTATTTTTAAAATTATTCACTATGAACTTTTATAACATAAATTTTGTTAAAATCAAAAATGTGTAAGCTATGTAATGAAAAATAAAAATTCATAATTAGAGTGAAATTTACAAAAATGTTCATAAAAGTTCCTAAAATATTTTTAGCTTTTAAATTTTAGTTAATTTTTTTTCACGTAGAAGTTTCTGAGAAACACTAGATTTTATATTTATTTTAATGATTTCTAAAATGAGGCATATTTAATAGATACCTTTTTGATCAGTCTAGTTATTTTTAAATCTATTGTATTCATTAATTAAAAAAATATATTGTATGTATGCTAAACAGCTTTAATAAATTTCAAAAATTGCATTCACTTAAATTTTTATTTATATCATGAGTTTTTAAGACAAAATTGTTCATTCATATGTGTTCCTATTTTTTTGCAGATTTTTGTACATTAATCCTAAATATTTTAAAAATCAATTTGACAGCTGTATTGGCTATCAGAATCTTTTACACTATTGTAAAAGAAATATGTTAGCATGAATTTTTAGGCAAATGAAGAAAAGTGCAAAGTGCAAAGATTATTTGATTTTTAGAGAAAATTATAGCAATATATATATAGTAGCAATATTTTTAATAAATACTTCTTTCATGTGTAAAACCATTAATGTAGCCAACCTATAAATAAATTCAATATAATTTATATATAGTTTTTAAAAAGAACATCATTCAAAATTCGTCAAAAATTATTTTAATATACCGACAACAGCAATTTAAACCTATAAGTGGGGATTTTTTTATGCCTGAAAAAGTGTTTAGAGAGATTGTAAGTAAAGAAGTGATTATTATCTTTGAATAAAACAAAGCATTTACGAAGTATTTCAATATATCTTATAGCCAAATAATCTAAAAGTTAAATATATTATAATCATATGACTCAATAGTAAAACTATTTGAAATACTGTAAACTTTAATACACATTAAATAGGAAAGATTTAAGTAAAAAAAAATTAATATTAATTCCGACAATATATTTTGCAATAATAAAACAAGATTTTACTTGGAAAGAAATATTTCTTTTATAATTACCTTCATTGTTATGGTGAATTGGGATATATCAACGGGGGGTGGTGACGGCCCCACAAAGCATGTTCACTGAACGTGCAAAGCACAAATCATGTTCACTGAACTGCAGTACGTGCAAGACACCCAGAATGCTCCTATAACGAGCAGAAGTATTCGACGTCGATTAACTGCTAATGGCTTGCTCTCATGGCTTTCGTTAAAAAGTCTGCCATTGATTCCACATCATAGACAACACCGTCTGGAACATTCGTATTCATGGACTATGACAGCCCAACATTACGCGGATGACTCTCCCCTATCTTTAGTGGTGCCGAATGCCTTTAATTAAAAGGTACATTGTTTGCATTAGCAAATATGCCCTTCAAGTTGCACATCTGCTACCCTGGCCATCATTCTTTCCAGATCTTAAAACAATCCAACACTTTTGGGATAAGATTGGACACTATTTGCAGATCTTGCCACTGCCTCTTTTAGAAGTGCCACTTAGTCAAAGGGTTGACAGGGAATGGAGAGCCATTCCTCAAGATGCCATCCGTACTCTCTTAGGTGAGCCCTTCGTATATCGATGGTGATCCTACAGCCCACTGACCTGACCCTGTTCTCGCTTTGTATTATGCATACCATTTTGAAATGCAGATAACTTATTGTTTATTGCTGTCTAATTATGTTTGTCGATTTTCGCCACTTGCTGGCAACTCCTTTTTGGTGATGCATTTTCAATGTCAATTTATATGTATATAAATAAAAAATTCATAATAATGATTTTCACTTTTAAATTAACATTTCACTAAAAACAAATAGCACATACGAGTTATAAAAGTTTCTTTATTTCTTAACAATAGTATGAATATTAAAAACTTTTTGTATAAATAAGTATATTACATTCTGAGAAAAGAGAAATTACGTTTTAGATTAATTTGCAAAATTCTATATTAAGTAATTTTGAAGAATATTTTTATTAAAATATTTTAGAAGATCATATTTAAATAAGCAGATTAAGTTATTTTTCATACGTTAAGATAATTTTATTAAAATAAATCACAATAAATTATAGTAATCATTTAAATATATTATATATGTATTTAAATTATTTTATGGGATTATTTTTAACTAGCTGTTGTAACATCCATGAAATAATTTAAACATTTTCTATAATAACATATTTTGAAATAAAGTATTTTAGTATGCATTGAATGATTAAAATATTTTTTATTTAAACAGCCTCATATCTAAATCACCACTCTTAATCAGTGATTAAAAGGATAATTATAATTTATATATATATATATATATATATATATATATATATATATATATATATATATATATATATATATATATATATATATATATATATATATATATATATATATATATATATATATATATATATATATATATATATATATATATATATATATATATATATATATATATATATATATATATATATATATATATATATATATATATATATATATATGGAAGATAGTAATGCGTAAGAATTTTTGATTTTTGTGGAATAAATAAAACTGTTGAAATAATTAAAAAAGTTTGTAAATATTAGAATAAAAAATAATAAGTTATTTCTAGTTCTTTTAAAATAAAGGCTTGTGCTTAATATTAATGTAATAAATGTGTGATGAACATATATGTAAATATATATAATCAATTTTTAATTACTTTTCACCAGCCATTTATAAAAGATTGATTTTATTACTTTTCGAAAGAAAAATAATTACTAATTAGATAAATTTATTGAGCAACAGTTGATCTTTCATGGTCTATGAAGTAGAAGCTAAATATATAAATAATTAAATCTCTAAAGCTAATGTAGTTACTTTTAAATTGGTTTGTTAGATGAAAGAATTAAAGATTTTAGTTTTATTTTTTATTTTTTAATTAACAACCACATTACAAGGAGAAAATTTTATTTTATTTAATAGAAAGAAATTTTCGAAAGTAATTCACTTAAAAAAAAGCAATTAATTTTTCGAGATTAATTTAGTTATTCAATTTAAAAGGATAAACACTTGGGCTTTAAATTGAAAATTAAACTGATTTATATTTGTAACTATTCAAGTCAAACTTAACGAATATCTGATTTAATGTTTTTATACTATGAATAATTGTTTGTGATATTACTCGTTCATATTTAATTGGATTTTTAATTGCGAATAAATTGAATAAATAGTAATTATGAATAGCTTTAAAATAATTTTAAGCATCCTTAAGAAAAGATTTTAACTTCAATATGAAATTAGATAAGAAGCGATAGTAAATTTTGTGAAAACATTAGATTTTGCAGGTGTGCAAACCATGCATATTAATGAATTAATAATTAATATGCTTCCAAATTATAAGTTAAGAACATTTTTTTCATTTTTTTTAAAAAAAATAAATTTAAAATTTGAATATAAAAATATAATCAACTTTATATTTTCTTTCCAAGTATAAGAAATAATATTAAATTAAAAATAATATATATATTATCACACCATATTATGCGATAAGCAAAATCAATAAACTAAGCAAGATTTATAAATATAGTTGAAATAATATTATGGTTTTAAATAACATTTATTTGCTTAAAATATTTAAATGTTTAAATATTTTTCTGGAAATATTTAAAAGTTTTTCATCGTCGAATTCTTTATATAATGCAAATATATATTTATTTCAATGTACTGTTCGGCATAACTTATAATAAAGTCAAACATTCTGTTAGATAATTGAGTTTAAATCAAATATAATGAATTAAATTACACCACAACAAAAATTAATTATTAATTTTTACTTACCCATAGAGATTAAAATAAATATTTTCAGAAAATATCATAAATAATTATATTAATTAGTATTTATCAACTGTAAAGCAATTACTTAAGTTTATTATAGTGAAACAATTGCATAATTTAATTTGAGTATATTGCGTTCGTTGTTCAATGAGCTATTTTCAGAAATTAGAAAATGGAGTAACATTTTTATATTTGAAAGAAGAGAATGACGTGGAATTTAAAAATCTACATATAAATAGAAGGAAGGGGAATATTAAAAATCTTTTCTCTTTTTCTTTCCCTCATTCTCTCATTCTTTTACTAATATAAAAACATAAAAAAAACCATTTCATTTTTTGGACAAAATACGTCTAAATATCCTTGCTTAAATATTAATAACTATGCATGCAATAATTCACATATCTGGAATATTATTTTATGAAGAAAATTGAAAATAGAGCTGAAATTATGAAACAAATTGATGGAAAAAAATATAATTTCTATAATGTTAAAGAAATTGAGCCCTATTGAGGTCTCCGTACTTAATATTAGTTTTTAATTCATGTAAATTTTATTATCCATTCCACCTTAAATTAGCTATAGAGAACTTAGCATTGTTTAAGTAAAAGATTTCATAAATTTTCTCTTAGCAAATTTAAATTTTTTTCATTTTAAATAAACGTTGGCAATAAAATTTCTCTTTATTAGGTAAAACAGTTAAATTTTAAACTGAAAATACTCTATTAAAATATCTAAATGTATTCGACTTTTTAATAATTTAATTTTTTTGAAATCTAGAAAAAAAAATTGAATTAATTTTTCTGAATCTCAAAATTTTATTAATTCTTAAATATCTTGATTGTGCTGTTCAATCTAGAATGACAAGTCATCTCTCATAATAGTGATTGCAATCATTTATTATACAAAACCAGTTTAATGAACGAATTCAAAATTTGATTTAATCCTAAATTTATATTTAATAATTAATTAAGGCTTCATCAATAATTAATATAGTAGTAAATTGATCAATTTGTCCAAGTTTTATACCATATTTTGATACGATAGAAATCTTTATAAGTTTTGTTTTATAATTTGTATAGTTTTATTGTTTCATATTTTTTAAAGTATCATTAAGTAATTTGACACACAGAATAGTAAATAATCTAACAGATGAAATATAATATAAGTTTTTAACAGGTCATCTACAACATAATATTCCAAAATGTTTATATATATATATATATATATATATATATATATATATTCCCTTATTATAAATTATTTCAAATAATATGATACCTAAAATATTTTGAAGCACCATTTTGAATATGTGCAAATGCAACATCTATTTAATATTGCTTAACCATAAGAATTAGAATAGAAACGCATCTCTCAGAATAAACTATTCTTTCACTGAAGGAAGATAAACTCATTGTAGACCAGTTGTAGTTGTTATTCAAGATTACGAAAATTTAAAGCTTTTAATATAAAGGCCTTCAAAATTCTGTATTATATTTCATTCTGACGGAAATCCAATGTGGTAAATATCATTTAAATAAAATATGAAAAATTCCAAGTCCTTGCCAAGAAACTAAAGTAGTACCTGATAAAAGACAAACACTTCATAAAATTTATTTTAAAAAGTAGGTTAATATTAATTATTTATATAAAATAAAAACTATAACAACCAATTTTTTTATTTAATATGTCTCCCAGAAAACACGTACTAAAACAGTAAATTAAAATAAGTTTATTTCTATTTTTCGCTTAAGAAAAATGAGGGAAACCTATTCACAAATATTTTTCAGTTGCCAGCAATGATCCACGTAATAGGTAGGTGTCATAAATTCTGCAAAATTTGTTTTTTAGATAATTAAAAAAGTTTATTTTTTAAATAGAAAACATGACATGAATTTTCGTATATTATTTAAATCTAGAGGTTTTAAATATAAGTTTAACCCTTTTCTATGCTCTTCAATACAAAACTTATTGCTATAATTAAGTATTATTCATTAATATTTATATATAAAAATAGGATGAATATTTTATAAATTAAACGTTATGTTAATTGGATTATGCATAATAAGAAAGACTAAATTTTAATCTTATGCCATATTTCATAGACTTCATCTAATATACTTTAATATTTTACTTTAAAATAGGAAACCAAGTTTAAAATCAGTTGTAAATAATTTTCATGTAGTTATAAGCAATGTGAAAGGAATTAAATATTAACTCCTATAACAAATATGTACACTCATTTTAAGCTTGGTCTTATGATTAATATTTAATTACAGTGAAATGAAAAAGTGGTTTATTATAAGGCATGACATATTGAGTAAATTTTAAATATGATAAATGGAAACGTGACCGCTTCTACCCAATATTTCAAACAAAGTCACATCGTTAAGAACATAGAATAAGTATTATACTTACAAAATCATAACTTTAAAGTAAAAATTGAAAGTTTGTTGAAAATTATTGAGCATATTTCTTAATGTGTAATGAGTGACTTAAAAAGATTCTTTCACTTGAAATGAAGCAAAGTTTACTAAATCAATTTCGCCAATTTCCTCTCTTCTCTCTTGTAAGTTATTCAGAACTATAAATAATTCTAAATATTAGTTGACCTACTTTCTATTAAAATTTATATCATTGGTTTCTTATTCTCTTGTTTCATATTCAAACATTGATGCAATGAATTGACTGTTCTGATAATAATACGACTAAAATCAAACTAGACAATTTTTTCTAATAATTGATAATGCAATTTTAGATTAGAAAATACTAGTGAAATATTGCGTATATATATTGAAAAACTTTTGTATGTAGATAAGAAATCTAATTATATAACAGATTATTGATTAGCTAAAATATTGCAAATTTAAAGATACGATTAGATAATTTTCAACGAATTTACAATATTAGTTCAAGCAAATTTTTTCAAATTAAATATCGCAAAATATCTGTTTCATTTACAAATTATGTTATGCTAAACAAAGTATATTGTTCTTTAAAATTTTTATACAAATATGAAAATCATACATTACAAGAAGACCTGTGTAGGATATATATATTATGATGGAAATAACTAGCCATTGTATTTTAAGAAATTTGAATATATAAATATTGCATTATCAGTATTTAGAAAATCTTCTTTGTAAGTAATAGCAGCATTTATGGATTGAACACTGAGCAAAATGGAGACCAGATGGTATAATAAAGTATTAACATGGTCTCCAGAATATCGAAAGTTTAATGTGACTCATGTAACTCACCGGGTTTTTTTTAAATAATTGTTAGAAAACTATTTATCAGGTGATTACCATTATTCAGGGATAAAACGAACGTACTAACCACAAGACCACAAACGAAATTATTAAGAAATTTTTGTAGAAGTTTAGCAACATAAGAATGTAAATTATATTATTCAAAGGAAGCATCAAAAATGGTGCAAATAAATAGTTACTTTCTTTTGAGTTAAGATTCAGATCTTAACTCAAAAGAAAGTAACTTATTGCTCAAATTGCAAGTAATATGGGTTGAAGTGACCAAGATCTGTATCCAATAGCTCTAACATAACATTGCGATAAACTTGCATGAATATGTATATCGAATGATTACTGATAATGTGATTTCATCAAATTGTTGCCTAATATCGTAATATAATAAAAAGTATTTAGCTGAAAACACATTGTCATGACATTTATGCATACAGTCTCGAAGTTGATAATACTGCTGAAAGAGCTTCAGTGTCTCTGACACTGAAGGAGTCTTATTTAGAGTTATAAGGGTATTGTCACGTATCTCACAGTTAATGCTGCTTCAAATATTTTCAGACTATTCTTCAGACCGTTTTGGTTGTTGATGATAGGGAATTGCTGAGATTCAAGATGGCATTTTGAATGATTATCCTAATTCATTTTATTTCATATTATGCACACAGACGGTTATTGGGAATTCTACTCACCAAAGTAGCAATACTGAAATAAAATAAATCACAGTACTTGAAAAGTACAATTTGAGTTTTATCAAAATCAAAAATATGACAAGTATTTTTTTTGTTTATAACACATGTAATAAAATTCCAGTGCTATTTCACTAGATAACGATTCTTAAGGGCAATTTGTATATGAAAAATGTATTGTACACAATTTCTTCTTTTAAACACGTTGTTAATACTGCCAACACCATCTACTTCCTGTGAATTCAAATGAAAGGATAATAGAAGCATTTTTTCTATTTCAGAATTTTCTTGGATAGATGGAGTCGCATTTTGGTGTTGTAAATTTATAAACCAGCAGTGTTCTTTAATTGATAAATAGAAAAAATTACTCGATTCAAATTATCCTTAACAGATAATTACCTCTGATGTAAATGCTAATACGTGATTAATCACTTACTTGCCATGAGCGTATACATAAGCCTCGTTAAATTGCTATTTTCACTCGGCAAATTGTATAGATATACTTTTCTGAAGTACGCTTCTCTGTAATGTGCTATTATCATTAATCCTGAACCCATGGCTTCGAATTGCAATAGAATTCCCGTGACATTGTTTATGTTGGTCTTTGTAAAAATAAATAATTAAAATGGAAAGCATGACACTTCTTTTCCTCCGATACACCACATGACTGCGCTTTCCTGTGTGAAACCCCGTGGCTTGGAGAGCGAATCTGGTAAGATTTCCTCTGCAGTTAAAATATTAAAAAGTAAAAAAAATTCCTCTTGATAAAAGAACCATTAAATAGCAATTTCACTTCGTTTTTTTTTTAATTTAGATAGAAGTTTAGACGTTTTTTTTAAATTTTGGTACAATTTTGATGCGCAAACCAAATTATTTGTATATCTTGAAATGTGTTTAGTTTCTTTAATACTATCCCTCCGTGATTCCTCTGCCTTACATAAAAATTGAGCAATTGATAAAAATCGAAATAATTTTTTTTTCAATTGTGTTTAGAATAATGACATGAAAAATGCATTTAAAAAGAAAATTAATTAAATAAAAATTTTGTTTTATGACTGACTAAATTAAGTAAAGTTATAAGAGGAATTTATTTCCTAAATATTACTATGAAAAATTTTCATTTATAAAATATAATTTCGGAACATAATATGAAAAATATATTTTAATTCAAACTCATGTAATTAATATTACATTGTAATACAAAACTATAAAATTATTTTTAAACTGAAGAAAGGAAAACTTTTTTCTGATCAATTTTCATTCAAATTTTAGAATGAAATGGTAAAGAAAGTATATTAAGTAACAAGTTCGATATCAATCTTGAAACGGTTATTTTATAACTATAGCTATAAACTTTTTGTAAAATAAATAATCACTAATTACATAATATATATATATATATATATATATATATATATATATATATATATATATATATATATATATATATATATATATATATATATTTGGTAATATATTTCAATTAAGTTGTTATACAATTTTTGAAGTATTATTGTATAAACTAAGTTTGTGTTGAGTTGGATTACGTATATAAATCATACATACGATATGTGAAACATATGAATGTATATTAATTGAAACTGAAAAGTAATAGATATTTACATATTTATTCAACACATAACAACTTAAAAATATTTTATTCGATTACAAATAAAATTGAATACAAAGTTGCATATTTTACATTTTCATAAACTTATATAATTATTAATTAAAAAATCTGAAGATTAATCTAAATAATTTTCCTACTTTTTCACAACATTATTTATAATAATAATTTATCATTTAAGTAGTTATTCATATAAAACTGTTAATTTTGTTTATTTTGAAAAAAATCTGTTGCTTAGAAAAAAACTGTTAAAATTCTTTATGAAGCTTTGATTTCGCAGATTGTTAATTTTGTTTTCTAAGGTGAACCAGATACATCATTTTCAAGTTCAGTTGGCCTTCCTAAATTCATTATCATTCCTACTTCTTAAAAGAGTTCCAAACTTACCTAAGTATTTGTTCTCAATTATTTCGGGGCTTTAAATCACAAAAATTTCTCTTAATTTTTTATTAACAAATGAAGATACCTGAAATCTGAATAAGTTAATTTATTCTTTCAGTCTCAATTTTTAATTAAAAATATTGATGATCAATTAAATTTGTGATTAATAGAATTATATAAATACTTAAATGTTCTACTTTTACTTATTTTATAAATATTGCATATAAAGAAAAAAAATTGCTAAAATCTCATGAGAAAATGTTAACAAAATACTGTCATAACCTGAAGCAGCAAAAAATCTATCAGAAGAAACTTCAATTTTCTGAAAAAATTTTTTCTCATAAACTCTTCTTGTTGAGTTATTGATTACTGACTGTTTCATAGACAAAAACTTATTACAAGCACATTTTCTGAATTTTCAGTAAGTAACTGAGGAAACTTTAAAAACTAAGCAGGGAAAACTCTTTTCTTTTAAATTATGTTTTCATTTCGGTCTTTTTAGCAAATTGCTATTTGAACTCGTATTTTGAGCTGCTGTTAGAATATAAAGAAAATTTTTTTATCCATTATCAACGAGAAAGAAAACTTGTAAATAAATTTCTGAATATGGTATTAAAAATCTGAAAGTTTTCGTGAATCAATTATAGCTTATTATTACAAATTTTTTTTAATTGTATTTATTGAAACCTAAACAATAATATAATATATCCATTATTTAATTAATTATATCTTCTTTTCTTTTAAATATAACTTTTATTTCATAAAATTTAACTTAAAATATTAACTACAATTTTCAATGCAAACTTCATTATTTCGCATTTTTTATATAATTCCATTGTTATACGAGTTCTTTAATATTATTATTGTATTAATCTTACTAGAAAAATATAAGTTAAATACTGATATCAATATTTTTTTATTTTTTCAGAAATTCAAATATATTAATTTTGACTAAAACATACACACATTTGAAAATAAAATAGTATTTCTTAATTACGTTTTTCTTATATAATTAAAATTCTTTTATAAGTGTGCATATCATTAATGAAGTCTTTCAATATACGTCATAATAAACTGATCGTTGTTGAAATTAACTGAATTATTTTCAGATTTATTTGGAAAAATAATAAGTTAATGGCTCTTTTGGTGTATTTTTAAGTCAGCAGTCATTAAAAATCTGGGATGAAAAGTAATTCAGTTTTTTATCATTTAATGAATTAATGAATAATTCTTTTAAAAATGATCTCTATAATATTTTAACGTTTATATTTACAAAAACGAATTTATTATAATTCGAATTACTTGAGTCATTTAAATTTGGAATTGCTGCTTTTAAGGCAAAAGTATTAAATCTTTTTAAAGTCCCATTTTCTGCTGCTAATTATTGTAATTACTACAATCTAATTGATAAAGGGATAAAATAAAATTAAAAAACTCTGCTGCCATTTCGAAACAAAGGTGATTCTTATTTATGTATACATTTTAAAATTTTGTGCAGGAAATATTTACTCTAATTACATGACATTTTAATTAGACAATTATCCTCACACACATAAGAGGAAAAAGTATCTGTATCCTTTATCAATATTAAGTGCTTATCTGTTTCAAGAAATAAAACTTAATTTTTTTTCATTTCGATAGAAAATGTTTCCTAATTTGCATTTAGTTAAATAAGAATTTAGAACATCACATTTCCATTTAATTTCTGTAAAAATTTAGAATTTCACAATAAATAATTTAATTTATTCGAATGCGCTGCTTTATAGACTTGAAATCAATATATGTTTGACTAACAAACTGCTTAAAAATTTTAAATTTTAAAAAATTAAAAAATTTATAGAAAAAAACTTATTTTTTAATGACATTATTTTTTAAAACGCTGTTCAATGGTAGAAATGCTGTATGATAACTATGTGGTTTTGAGTGCAAAAATTACTAATTTGAAATTCATTCCAAGTAAAGTTACTTCTCGTAAACCCATATAAATATGACATTAATCTACACGAATATTAACAAACAATAAAAGAGATTGAATTAATTTATATTTATCTGAAATAAATATTTATTTTTGCATTATGGCATATCTTATATAACAAGAAAGAAATTATGTTCTATGAATTTTATTTTACACTAATCAGAAACTGTTAGAGCTTAATTTTTATCGATTTCAACAAATAACAATATACATTTTAAAGTATAATAAATGTATATTTTTTACAAATGTATCAAAAATGAAATCATACATAATAATTTAATTACGTTAACAAGTATGTCAATTTAATATTTTATCATCTATGTACCTGTTCTGGAGAAAAGGTAATTGACTATAGGGTTTAGTTAGAATCTATATGATATAGTCAATTTTCGCAACTCCCCTGGAGTTTAACGATATATAATTCCTGTAAATTATTGCTTCTGCTCTTGCACTTCGAAACAGATTCATTCTTTTTGTCAAATCAAATGCATTCTGTTATATTCTGCTTAAATAAAGGGAATTAATTTCTCATTATCTGTTTATTAAATTTACTAATAATGTGGGTAATGGGAAACTATAGTTACCACTAGGAGACTTTTTTATATAAAAATTAATTTTCAAAAATGATTAAATGTGCATTTGAAACAAGCGTAATTTGAATATTTCCCTGATAATTACTTCGCGCTGACTGTTCAACTTGATTAAATAAAGATGATTGAAATATTTTTTACCAATATGTAAGCAAAAAATCATTGTAATTTTTAAAATAAACTATTTGTATTTAAAATAACTTATTGTATATCTTATACGCATATAAAATTACGCATTCTATTGATAATCCTTAACAGGAGATTTTATAGAAATTTCTAACTTATTGGATCTAATTATTTATTCAGAATTTACCAATTTACATTCACACACAAAACAGAAACATATTGCTGTTACTTATGACATATGGACGGAAGCCAAATGTCATAAGTAACAACAAGATGCCTTGTAACAACAACATGCTCACTAGTCCTTGGCAATGCGAATTTAAGTCAGACTTTCGTTTTAATTCAGAGCACCACTTTCGTGTGTGATGCTCTGAATTAAAACGAAAGTCTGCTGCTTTTCGACGAACGACGACGAAACGAAAAATGCTTTTCTAATTCTTTGCTCTTTTTTTAAATCATCCGATAGATGGGACCACCAGAGGATCCACTCCCTCAATTTTGACATTGATCTGAAGGGAGAGGAAATTTTCTCCAGAACATTGAACCCGTGGTTACTGCTCTACGACCAGCCACAGGACTTTCGATTCCCCATACTTAACAAGCACGTATATCGTATGTACTCGGTGAGTCTTTGGTGGCATTGGGAATCGAACCACGCTCTTCCGGATGGAAGGCCGATACCCTAACCACTAGGCTACGAGGGCCCCAAAAAGAAACATACAATGATAATATCAACAATAGTACAATGATAAATTAGTGAGATAGTGAAATATTTCCACTTTCCATAATGAAAAACGGATTCAACATTGTCTAAAAGTATTAAAATGAAATTGTTTTTCTTTAATGAAAGAAGTTTATGTAAAGATCTCTTTGAAATTCATGAGTAATATTTTTATACTGAAATTTTTAAGAGAATTATTATATGCTGCCCATATTAGTCTTTACTATCATCAATGTGCATGTGTAGGTGAATTTCATCAATATTAAATGACTTATGTCATTCATTCAATTTTAAGAATTTATAAAAAATGTCAATTTATAATCCCATAAACCTCACCTTTTGAGTGAAATCTGCATGTGCGTATATCTTTTATATTTTTCAGAAAAATAAAAATTAAGCAAGGGAATGCTTATTTGTATGATTGCTTTTGTTAGAGAAACTCAACTGTCTATTTCTTTAAGGAGAAAATATATAGTTATGATAGAGCAAAAGTACTCCAATACTCACTTCCCGGAGAATCGCCGTAAAACGCTTAATAACGCACCAAATGTGATTGTGTACCAACATTTAATAGTGTACCGAATAGAAATGCGATTGTCTAATGTCCTTCCAGCTTGATGGCTTTGACCAGACTTAGACTTTTAAAGAAAGCACAATATACTTTATAGTCTTCCCATCAAAATGAAATCGTGATCATCTTCAAAGACCAATACATTACTTTCTTGAGATATTGGACGGCAAAAAATGGTATGCATGTTGAATCAACATCTATATACTCCATACATTTCTTTATAAATACTATGATACTCAAAAGTAATATCTTTACTTGTTTATATAATCTTCTATTTTTAATTGTCCAATATAAATCCTGGGGTACCCAATAAAAACTTAAATTTCCACATAAAATTCATGAATAATTTTACAAATGGTAAAGCATTTAACGTTAAGTTTTACTTCTATACCACTCAGTTAATACAATCACTTAATTAATACAGCAAAATTAACTGACATTTTTACAAAATGTATTACTTTTAATACTACAAATTATATTAAAATAATTTAAACAATTAATTATTAAAGAAAAAATTTATTACTAAATTAATTTGCGAAATCAATTACTAAATCACACACACACAATTACTTTTCCCCTTTAATAAAAGTAAAGAGTCATTTACATTGTTTTATCAAATCCAAGAAAAAATCTGCTATTGACGGTAAATCAAAATCATTTATTGACACTCTTCTTAAATATGGAATTATATCAAATGTAAAACTGTTTTAAATATGAAAATAAAGAAATTTCTATATAAATTTTAAAATTTCTGAGTCAGTCACAGAGTTTGAAATCCTATTGTAGATGAATGAGAGCAAAATTAGCTTCTTTGAGTAAATCTTTTTTGAGTCCTCCATACTGCTTTAATTTATTTATACAAGGGTTACTTTGAAATTTTTGAGAAACGCGCAAACGAGAATTTACAAAATAAAAATAACGCTTTAATTTTAAAATACACACCTTTAACACAGAAGACGATTTTTTACTGACTTACTTGTCTACTTAACTTGTTTAGCGTAGAATAAAATTTAAACAGAAGAGAAAATGGAGTTGACGCGAGAACATTTTCACACTACGGTTTTCTACGATTTAAAGCAGGATTAAACCAAGAAGAATGCGTTCAACGGTTGCAATTAGCATTTGGGGATGAATCTCCAGTTCGTGCTACTGTATTCAGATAGTTTGAGAATTTAGAAGAGGTCGCAAATTTCTTCAGGATGAAGAACACACAGGAAGACAACCGTCGGCAGTAATCCCGGATAATGTGTCTGCCATACGAAAAATGTTAATAAATGATAATCGCTGTACCAACCAAATGATACAGAAAGAACTTAACATTGGATCCGCAGCCGTAAACAAAACCATTCATGAAGAATTACATATGAAAAAAGTGGTTTGCCGTTGGGTTCCCCATAATCTAACTGAGCACCAAAAGGAGGAGCGTGCCAGAATCAGAAAAGAAACGCTTAAATTGCTAAATGATGGTAGCCACCGCATCATTTCTAAAATTGTATTAGGTGATGAAACGTACATACTGTTTTTTGACGTTACAACAAGTCAAGAAAGCAAAGTATGGGTCTTTGAAGATGATCCCACGCCGATAATGGTGAAAAAATAACGCGCACTGAAAAAAGTGATGTATGCCGTTTCCTTCAGAAGTATGGGATTGGTCAAAGCCATCAAGCTGGAAGGCCAGAAGACACTAACAGAAAGTTGGTATACCACTAAATGTCTTCCAGAAATTCTACAAGAACTGAATGTTAGGGGACTAATGCTTCACAATGACAACGCATCTTCACATACAGCCGTATTAATAGTTGAGTTTCTTAAACAAAAACAAATTAAAGTGATCGAACATCCGCCGTATTCATCTGATCTAATTGTGCGACTTTTGGTTATTCTTTAATCTAAAAATGAACTTACATGGACGTTGTTTTCATTCAGAATAAGAGATTGATGTGGCTATAAAGGCATTTTTTCATCTATTCCAAGAAATGAATGGCTTCAGGCATTTAATGAGTGGAAAATTATTCCACAAAAGTGCATTGATTCTGGAAGAGACTACCTTGAACACACCTAAAATTTTGTAAGTATAACTTTAAAAACCTAGTTGTATGTCAAAAATTTCAGAGTGACTCTCGCATCATTAATGGTTATTATCAATTAATTGACTAAAATTCTGTTAATTCTAATCGAATTGCTGAAGCTATATTACTTTATTTGTCAAAGAATACATTTTGTATTTATTTTTCAAATATTATATTTTGTAGAGATAATTATTGCTTTAAAATTATTTATTTATATTGTGAAAAAAACTTTGAGCAAGGGAAATTTATTATAATATGAATACTTCATTTGCCAATTCGATTAACTCCTTAAAACAGGAAATAGAGAAAAATGTTAAAAGTATATAACACCACGGTATTATTTCCGCGGTATTCGTTCATTATAGAAATGAAAGTTGTTCAGAATATATGCAGTTATATATTATATATAGCTTTTTAATTAAAATTTTATAAGATTATATTATATTATTAAGTTAAGTTAGTTGATTTGGCAAATGAGATATCCATGTATTAGAAATAATCTGCCAATTTTCCTAACAAATATTTTCTATTTTTTTAAGCTTCCTTTAAATTCAAGTATTAATATATTCAAAAATATTTTATAAAAAAGCGAGACGTGGTAGCCTAGTTGTTAGGCTATTGGTCTTCGGTTCAGCATAAGTAACTTCGATTCCCAATGCCCGCAATGAACCACCGAATATACGTAATATAAGTGATCGTTAAATCTGTGGAATTGTAAATTCTGTGGTCGGTCACTGATCAGTTTCTATGGGTGTAATGGACTGTAGAAAATTTTCTTCTCCTCCAGATCAAAGTTAAGGAAGTGGATCCTCTGGTGGTGCCATCCATCGGAGGAGCCTTAGGACAATGACGTACTTTTACCATCATAGTACTCTAGTTAAATGAAACTTTGACTGTATTAATTTCACCTAGACGTCGGTTAGTGAGCTCTGCTTGTTAAAGTACCATAAATAACAACAACATAAATGCGTAAACGTTTTAGTATGATATTAAACTTATAATTGTTGAGGGAATTAAATGATTATAAAAAATAAATATTAGCAAAATTGCTTATTTTATTAATGAATTGTTAATATTTTAAATTAAATTAATTGTTATATTTTGTAGGAAACTATTAATTTGAAATTATAAAATTTTCTCTGTAGTTCCTTCATTTCTCTAAAGATTAATAAAAGAAGACAAATCATCTTTATTTAATCTTACCTTGGAATGGGCCAGAAAATAAAAGAAACATCTGTTATTGAGCAAATTACATACAATTTCAATAGGATATTCTTGTTCGCATCATAAAAAAGTTAATTATAAATTACGTTGATATTGAATTTAGAAAGTTATAAATTGTCAAACATCAATTGTTTTTGATATAGTTTCTATATTATTGATTATTTAAATTTGATCAATAACTTAAATTAAAAATGTATATATAAATAACATACATTAATAATTAGAATATCTAACTTTAAATCCGTTTCATTTTACAAAGAATATAATTAGGTAATAATGTGCACTATAAAATTTTTTTTAATAGTTTTGTAAAGCTTTTATCTTTTGCACACTCATCCAAAATTTTAAAAAATTCATTAATGCGATGACTACAGTTTCTAATTCTTAGAGAATTGAAAATTGTATCTGAATGATTAAAACTTGTTGCATCTAAGCAATTTTAAGTTACTGTCTCATTCGCTTATAAAAAAAAGTAAATATTCACGTAAACATGTAACATAAGAAGAATAACTATTATCAAAAGTTTCAGACTTGCACTGCTTAATGTGTGTTTGATTAAAAAGTTTTAATTCAAATACTGTACGTTAGCATTGCTAATATAATATGGAAAATTTCAACGGGTTATTTCATGAAATATTCCATAGCTTTATCAAATTCTTTCTAGAATTTAATATTGTTTGTGTTATTCAATTCAAAAATTTCCTTTAATCATATCATGATATCTGTCATAAAGTTTCTCCACTTGCAAATTTATATTCTAAATTAATATTTATTGATGAATTTACTTATTTGGAATATAAATTTTATAGCATAAAAGAGTGACTTAAGTTCATTTATTTTATGAAATAACCTTTCCCATGCTAAAGTTTAAATTAGTTATCCTTATTTTAAAACAATGTTCATTATTCTCGAAGTGAGAGAATTTCAATCGATTAAATCGATATTCGGGAGAAACATTTGAAAATTACTTCTCTCTTAATTCCCTATTCATATGATTTGAAAGCGCATGTAAATATTCAAACAGTGCACTCTCATGCATAATTAAGATATCTAATATTCAATAAATATTTTGAATTTCTAATTACTTAGCATGTTTATAAATTTAAGCATTTGCTATAGTTGCCCGAAGTACTTCTCGTTGATTTAGAAATTTAGTTGAATCCACATCAGCAATTTGAGTTGTACGAAACTTTCAAGATGAGAAACTCAACGATGTGCTGGAAATCCGTTTCGCATAATAAAACTGGCAATTAAAATTGCAGAATGAATACTGTTCTCCTTCATAAAGTTTTGTCGATTTGGATATCATGCTAACATTTTAAAATGTCTAAGTTAAGAAACATATTTGTCTGATTTTTAATAACAAAATCTGTTTCCTAAATTAATGCTTCATAAAAGAAATTTTAATAGTACGTGTTTATTACTTTATTAACATTAAAATCACATAATGCAATGTAGATTGCATTCTTATGTAAATAGGCAGTTTGTTTTCTAAATAATTCCTTAAAAATGTTTTCTTTTCTAAAAAAAAATTTTAACATAATTTTATTGATAACATTTTAAAGAAATCATGTAAACTTTAAACTCTAATCTAAAAGTTATAATTAATGTTCTAATTTGTTGCAAGATTACACAGTTCGACGAATTTTAAAGAAAAATTCTTTACATTAACAATTGAATGAATACATTTTTAGAAACTTATTATTCAAATTTTTAAGTATATTTCATGTTTATAAAGTACTTATACTTTCCTTCTTCAATCAATATTGCAGAAACTTCTTATGATTTCATTTCAAAATTTAAAAAATTTCATTTTCAAACTGAGGTAACGGTAACTTTATTGTTAAATGAAATATTCTTGGAAGACTAACTTATTAATGCAATTACACATTAATCTAACGTGTAATTTTCTTTAATTCCTAAGCAAATACAGGCATTTTTGTAATCATATTTTTTACAAAACATGTCTTTTTTAACATTTTAACAATTTGTTTTGTTTTTTGTTTTATAAACTGTGTAAGCCGGAAAGGAAACTCCATAATTTAACGCATATTCTTTAGAAGAAATTGAACTAAGAGTAGGGAAATCAATCTTAACGAAATGATAACTTACTTGCTGCATTATGCTAGATTTTACTCCTGAAAAAATGTATGATTATGTAATTTTTTATGTACATAAAATTAAAACAAGAATGTCAGATCTTATAATATATTTTCATATTAAATACCTTTGTATTCTAATATAATAATTCATTGTCTAATAAATAAAGAATGCATACGAATTTTAATTTCATCAGTTTCTTTCATATTTCCTCGGTAATATTTTAATGAAACAGACAGATATTAGTTTCTACAACTGGTTATATTTTAATGAAATTTTTCTTAAAGCAAACATTAGAATACTAATCTTATCCATGATGCATTATTTTTAGTATTCATATTTTCTTTTCTGCTCTTTCTAAATTTCATATCAGATTATTATTTTCACTTCCTTTTTTGGAGAATTTCTCTTCTTTGATTTTAAGAAATACCGAATGTATCTTTTTCTAATTAAAGAAATAATTCAGCTAGTTTGACAGTTCAATTTTATGAAAGAAATTTCTCATGAAAACTTTGAAGAGGATAATAAATTATTGTTAAGCAAACTGAAATTTAATATTCAGCTCTTATACTTAAAATATCATTTGAGCTCAAATTTTATAATTTGTTGTTAAGATAATGAAAAAGTATAAGTAAATAAAAATACCTTTCTTGTAGGTAATTAAAAAAGTCACTAATATTTCCTGCAATAATAGATAATTGACTAAAATGGAGTGCATAGGTTTCATAATAATTTATTAACTAACAGAACAAAATATTAATGCTCTGCTGTAAGTACATTGTAATGTTAGTGTTTGAACTATAAATTCTATATTATTAAATGTTTAAGGGAAAATGAGGAATTTTACCAAAATTACATATATCATGTTAGATCTAAAAATGTCTAAAAATTTGTATTAAGAAACTTCTTTGATTAATTTGACTCAAAATAGAACTTTTCATAACAACTACATATGTTTTGAGTCGTACGCTGTAATTAATTAGGCTTTTTTTAGTTTTATAGTTTTAATTTGCATATTAATTGAAAATAAAAATATTCGTACAAAAATACTTTTATAAAGTAAGTTAAACAACAATAATTTAATATGTTTCAATGCTGGTAAAAACTTTGGTAAACATATATAAAAGAAAAAAATGATTTAAAAAATATTGTTCAAATAACTTCAAAAAATAAATAATATGCTAAAATTTCATATTTTACGGATTTAGAAAGTACGAGTATCCAAGAATAAGTTATCACAATTAATTTATCTCAAACTGAAAATATGAATCTCAGCTTATCTTGAAAAATTAACTTTCAAAATCAAAACATTAATTAATAATTAAAATTTAACTTAATTACCTATTAATTAGAAAGGCTTTTTTAAATGTAATACAAAAAAGAACACATTTTTGCTAAATTTATATATAATTGAAGATTATTTCTATCACGTTAATTTCGCATTAACTAAAACATAAATAAAATTAATAGAAAAATCCAAATGATTTCATCATAAGACTTATTCATTCATATAATGAATTTCAAGATGAAATCTTTTGGATTTTAATATCAAACTAGTTTTTATTTTGGTTAAGATGTAATTAACATGATAGAAATCATCCTCGACTATTTTTTAAATTAGCAACAATTTATTTGCTATTAGTTTTCATGTTAAATTTTGTCAAAATCATTTCAAAAATATCAAATATTTGTCAATTTTTAGTCAGAAAAGTTTCCGAATGATTGCCATTAAACATATTTATTAATGAAATATTGTAAATAAATTAAAAAATAGTCACAAATTTTAATACAAAACTAAATAAAAATATACTTTCGAAAATAAATAAGTCTTAAAAGAATTTAAAAATTTCTATAATTAGGAAACAAATTGGTTTTCGATACAGAAACATTTTGAACATTTTAAAAAACGTTCAAATCTATCAAAATTTAGAAACAATTTCACACAATATTAACCACTGGTTTACAAATGCACTTTATAAAAATTTTTAAAATATTTTCATATAATTTATATAAGCACAACTTTTGATAATCAGCTATTTAATATTCCTTTCCCATGAAAATATAATTTAAAATAAATAAATTTTCCATTTTGCTTTTAGAAGATATGATAATGTGGATTACATGTGGTCTTTAAGATGTTGAAGTAACATATTTAATTTCAGCATGGCATATGTTTTGAACTATAAAATATACTTACTTTTATAAATATGTATGTTATTTTATGTATATGGATCTAACTTTTATAAATAAAAATATAATTGTTCAATCCTACTGACTTCTTTAAATGCAAATATTGATGAACAAACTTAATTATTGTTTACTTAAGCATTTCAAAAGACATGGAAGTTTTGTTTTCTCTGTCACTGTTCTAATCAACGATATTTTTTTCAACAACTCTGCAAGACGAAAAAAGAAGAATTCCGTAAACTTTTCGTACATTCCTTATAGGATTTAAAATGCTCCAGCAAGCAAAAGAAATTCTATAGAGAAACTAAATTCAACATTAACGATCTTTCACTTACCCTAAAACTCACGTGACCACTCTGAATTTAAGTTCTTGGTACCAGTTTTCTTAATGTGAAAAAGCAGAAAATTCGCCAATTCTTGAATTAAAGTGCTTATTACTTCATAATCTAACGTTTAACATAACCTTCCATGTAGGTATACCAATTTTCAACAAAGCGTTAACTCTTTACTAAATCAGAAAAATGTGTGGGTATTATTCACAAAAGTGTTTTTCTTTGCCGGAAGACAACAGAGAATCTTTAGAAATAGGAGCTTTCTCTACTTTTTCATCATTCAGAAGCATATTCTCTTAAACTTTTTAATTCATCAATAAACTTATAAATAAAGGCAAGTTGAAAAATGAACATTTTTTACTAAAATATTAACTATTCAACTCGACTTCTAAACAACGATGTTATTTAAAGGAAAAAGTAAATAACTCTAAAAGATATTTAAAATTTCTTATCGATTATGACATTTATACGTCTGAGAACAATCTGCTGAGGAAAGAATGATAATAATTCTAAAGATACACATATAAATTTCAAAAATGTTCTTTAGTTATAAATATTTGTCTCCCTTGCTTTGAAATTAAAAATTGCTATTCTTCCAATAAAATATAAAACAAATATTACGCATTACTAACCAAAAAAATATATTTGAATTTAAAATTAATAATACTTTAAATTACAAAATTTTATTATTTTTTATTTAAAAATTGCATGAATTTTAGCATTACATCTTTAATGGCCTGAATAGAAAGTGCATAAACGTTTTTTGATAAAGAGGTATATGTTTTAATCAAAACAAAAGAATAAGTGTATTTGTTTAAACAACAAAAAAATCAAATTCCTGAAAAGATAATGTATATCCATGTTTGAATTTTCTAGCAAAATTAAATAACTGTCGTGTTAAAATAGATCTAAACACAAAATTAGATTTAAACAAGGCTTCGTTTGAATAATCCAGTTTATTTTTGATATTTTTAATTATTGAAATTTTCACATGAAATATGAATAAGATAAAAATACAAACATTTAAAACATGTAATTATTATTATAATGGCTATTAAACTGTAATTTCTCTCACATTTATTTTTGTTAAATTGTGTTTCTCATTTCAGTCAAATAATTTCCTCAATAACACGAAATAAGGAAATCCAACGAAGAGTTTAAAGTTTAAAATTAGTTTATCTTCAAAACTTATCGAATTGTTTTCACATTTATCATAAAAAAGTTTTATTTTGTGATATGTAATTACTATAATATATGATGCAAATTTAAATTATAGCACATGTTTTTGATAAAAAATAAATATTCGTGATCAAACACATTTTTAATCAAAATAAATACATTTTTTGCTTATAAATTATTTTTTAATGATCAAAGCACTTATAGTTGTGACAAAATAAATCGATAAGTTATTTGAAATAAAAATTCAATTATTAAACAAATCATGTCAGCTGACTAAAATTAACAGCTGTTATGAGTTAAAGTTTTAGAAAAGTCTTGACAACCAATATATAACGTAATTATACTGCCAAATTTTACTTTCATGAATATTCATTAGCAAAAGATTAGTTTCATCATAATAATGTCAGGCTACACATTCCCGAAATATAAAGAAGATGATTTTAAATAAATGATAGCTTATTTCTTGCTTACATTTTTCTCCATACCATAAAATATTTTCTTATTTAGTTTATCTCATCATACAGCTTATCTCATACGTATCCTATTCAAATCATTCAGCAAAATCGAAATATAGTTTTGTAATGATTAATTTGCGTTCTTTTTTATATTTTCAATTTAGAATTATTCAATTTTGAATGTTTTAACAATCATTGTTAATTTCTAAGTTTTCTTAATTTAGAAACATTGACACGGAGAGGTTTTTCTTATTTCATAAGGTTATAAGGCTATACATATTTAAGTAAAATTCGATATATTTTTATTCTTTCAATATTTTAAGGAATAAAATATTTATTACTATAATATATTTATGTATAATTTTATATGAAATTATTTATAATGTAATTGTAAATAAATTGCTATTAAAATAAATTAAGATTTAAAATACCTGATTCAATAGCTAGGAATATATAATAAACAAATACCATAGTCTTCATTAATACGTAATCTGTCCTCGTTTTTGCTATGAATAGTGTCTTCAGATTCAGAATCAAAGAAAATTTTAATATTCCTTTCAAAATTTTCCTCTTATAGTTCAATTTTATTTAAAGTCCTAGGTTTCAAAAACTCTACTTCCATATTTAACATATATATATATATATATATATATATATATATATATATATATATATATATATATATATATATATATATATATATATATATAATTTATCCAAATTCAGTGCCATTGCAGAACAAACATTAAATATTTGTTTTAATTCGGATCATTTTTGTGCTTTAATTTTAAATAAATAATGTTTAATTTAAAAAAAAATAATTAAATTTTAATAAATACAAATCAAGGAAACCAAGTCCTCAGTGTGTCGCCTTTAATTTTTAATATGTTATATGATATTTGTTAAATAACTTAAGGCTTTCATTAAAACAGCTACACTTTCCTTCCTTATAACTTATTTTTTTCATGATAGTTTTGTTTTATATAATTTTTAATTCTCTATAGTTTCTTTTCTAATTCTTAATTATTGTAAAAACATTTAAATATTCAAATATCATTATTTTACTTAGATTATTTCATTTTTATAATTAATTCATTAGCTAATAGTGTAAGTACGCAGCTTTTAAATATAAGTGATGTTTTTAAAGTAAATTAAAAAATTAAAAACATGCTTATGAATACAATTAATCATCTTTTAATGAATGAAGTTTTTATAATATCTTCCTTTTTGTTGAAATATACTTTTACTATAAGCGCATTTATACGTTGCTATTAATTAAGAATGTTCATTAAATGTGATAAAAATATTTCAAATATTTAATTTTGAATATAATTATATGTGTGTGTGTGTGTGTGTGTGTGTGTGTGTTATTTCTGTAAAAATGAAATCACTTATATGCATTAATTGTCATATCAAAAATCAAAAACATATTCATTAATTAAAACTTAAGGGTATTAATAAATTGCAGGATATAAATTCAAGGTTCTCTAAAAAGAACTGTGTTATTAAAGCAATCTAATTTAATTTTTTTTGTTTTTCAAATAAGGAAATATGAAATGATTATCGGGTAAAATGCATAACGAGATCTCAAATTGAAAAAAAAAATTTTACTTCTTTTAAATTTCTGTTTTTAAAACTAAGTAATCAAATTATGAAATATAAAAAAAATATTTAAAAAATAAAAATTGAGAAAGGAAATGCAATAATATGAAATGACAGAATAGAAAGAAAATTGAGAAAGGAAATGCAATAATATGAAATGACAGAATAGAAAGAAAATTGAGAAAGGAAATGCAATAATATGAAATGACAGAATAGAAAGAAAATTGAGAAAGGAAATGCAATAATATGAAATGACAGAATAGAAAGAAAATTGAGAAAGGAAATGCAATAATATGAAATGACAGAATAGAAAGAAAATTGAGAAAGGAAATGCAATAATATGAAATGACAGAATAGAAAGAAAATTGAGAAAGAAAATGCAATAATATGAAATGACAGAATAGAAAGAAAATTGAGAAAGGAAATGCAATAATATGAAATGACAGAATAGAAAGAAAATGGAATAACATGTATTGATGCAATATTCGAAAAATTAATTTTATTTTTTGCTTATTAAATTAAAAAATAGGAAAAACATGCCAAAAAAAGTAATTTTATATTTTAAATTCAACATCCTTTTCTAAATGTTAATTTAGAAAAAAAAGAATATGCATTATAGTTTTCAATAAACTTTATACTCTTTTGTCTTTTCTATTTGATAAAAAATACTTCTTTATTATTTATTCTTTTTCATTTAAATATTTTCATAAATCTTGCAAGAATCTTAGCATTTTTCACGCAATTTTACTAGTAAACATTATTATTTTATTACAAAACACGATATTTGACTGAAACTGACAATATATTTGCAGTGCAAAACTTTAAACTGAAATTAAAATTTGCATTCAGAATATTTCCATTTTCCACTCCTTTAGCACTAAAATACATATTTAGTTACTTCCTTATGGGATGTTTAGAGGTTTATTCATGGTATATGCAAGTAAAATGAATGAAGACTTGTTAGCGTGTACTATATTATATAGGCACCAACTTTACTTCATCAAGATGGTATAAATGCCATGCTTATATCCTATGGATTCACGCCGTGATCTGTATGCATACATCTGTTTACTTCATATTTAACAATGGCTCATTATGAACACGATATTATTACACGGACAATAAATGAATTTGTACATCTTAAAGCTGTGTTTAGTCCTATTTGTTACTCTACAGTTTAAATGTGCTAGAAGAGCAATAATTATTTAAGTAATATTTATTAGTGCGCAATGATTTTATACATAAAAAACAACAGCGATGTTTCTTTCCTCTAGTTAAAAATATATTATAAACTGTATTTTCGCGCTACAAGTGTGAAGTAAATGTAAGAATTGAACTCTAAATTTTATCATTACTTAAATGTGAAGGAGATTGGGCTCAAAATTCTAGGTAGATATGCTTCGGAATATACCTGGTGTGAAAGAATCTCATGATCTATTCCTTAGAAGGAGAATCTCCATAAGAAATATAAAAGAAGTAAAGCAATTCCCAAACATTTAATAACGTTTTTAAATTTGACTCTACTATTAAACCTATAACGTAAAATAATGAATTAATTGCATCGTATACAAATCTAAGTAAAAAATGTGTGAGGAAACTACCAATGTACAAAACTGTGATGTAAAGGGTATTTTGATGATGAACCAACCATGTTTCAATTTTTATTCCATGCAAAATAAATTTTTACCACATCCGCAATTTAAGACTGTCCGAAATTAAGGATTAACTTTTGAAATTTCGACTGATAAATGTTTCTTTTGTATATTTCATTAAATACCAAGAATTATTTTCTATAAAAAAGATATTTTAGTTTGGATGGAGGCTAAGCAATAATGTTTTAGTTTTGATAGTTGTATTTGAATATGAACATAAAAAACATCCACTGATTAGACACCAATTAAAGTAATTTTCAAATGAAAAGACACAAGGTTTTCTTCATAAAAATTAGATTTTAAACATTACTAAAGTTTGATCAATGCATCTCGCTTTCATACACACAAAAATAAAATATTATATTTCAATCTCAAAAAAGCTTGAAAATCATAAAACACATCATCAATTATTAGAATTCGAGGCTGCTGAATTTTTATTTGTAAAAGAAAAATATATTACAAAAAGATATTTATGACGAACTCCCAGGCTTTGAATTTTTTGTTCTAATTCAAATCAAACTTTTCAACACTTTTTCATACCACTATATGAATAATTAGTCACTATATGCTTCATATAGTGTATATCAATTATGTTTTTTTGTACTAATCGAATTTACGTTTTCTTTTCAGTAAGATTTTGTGTATTTTTGCAAGAATATCTTTTTAATAACATAGTAAGTATGATCCATCATTGGTCAACGTTAATTTGATTCTGATATTTTCATTTCATGTAAAATGGACTTTTTAAAATTTCGTTAAAATGATGAATGAAAATAGTGCTGAATTGTTAATAATTGTCAATAATTGAAAGAAGGATTTTTTCTATACAAAAATCTGAAATAAATTTAGAAATTTCGGTGGATCTCCAAATGGCATCTTTAGCTTGCTAAAAAAAATACTGGCAAAATAATTTTGAAAAATTAACATTAATGTCTTTAAAAATTAGTCTACAAAATTTTTTATAGAAATTAAGAAACACTTGTAGGTATACATTGAAATATTATACTGTTACAGTCATGCAAAAGTATAGTGCATAACATTCCTCTTAAATCACATTTTTCTATATATTCTTTAAAAATTTGGTGACATCACTGATCATCAATAAGAAGTTTCCATCAATATATATTTGCCTTTTAAAATAAGTATTAAGAACAATGAAGTGGAAGAATAATTGTTGATTAACAGTTGGATGTTTTCTATTTAATGTTAAACATTTGGTGCCATCAATGATCAACAATGGGAATTTTCCATCCATATATATTTGCCATTTAAAAGATGTTTTAAGGACACTGAAGTGGAAGAATAATTGCTGATTAACTGCTGGGTGCTTCCTATTTAATGTTAAAAATTTGGTGCCATCAATGATCAAAAATGGGACCTTTCCATCAATATATATTTGCCATTTAAAAGATGTTTTAAGGACAATGAAGTGGAAGAATAATTGTTGATAAACTGTTGGATGTTTATCGTGCTATAAATACTGATGGAGATAAAAAAAACTTTTATATTTTAAATTCTTTACATATTACCATATCTGTTGGTAAATATACTTCATTTCCCTCACAGTTAACATGCGTTTTCCTAAAATCCATGAAAGATGAAAACACGAAATATATATTTAAAGTTAGCACTAACCGTTCTGTTAAGATCATATATTTTTGCTCTTTTCTTAAAGTTTGTTAATCAATACATCAATTTAAGACTATAATAAATGTTAAAAAATAAGGATTCAATTTATTTAATTATATTTATTCTTGAAAGTTCATAATCTTTATTTTTCAGGCTTTTTTAAATTCTTTTTAATGGTCATATGAATCTCATTTTATAATTCTGGGAAAAATTTTGCCAAGTGAAATTTTTAATATCATTCAAATGAAAGTAAACGAAAATATATTAACTTGTGAAAAATGTGCGGAGTAAAAGATTAAAATTTTCCTTATTTTAAGAAAACATTTTTTTTTTTTTTGCTTTTACTTATAGATTTAATATAGTACCCGCAACTTGTTAGAAAGTGATCAATAATGAATAACTTAAATAGTACACTTTCCTGGATGAAAATAATACATCTTGAAATTGTTTATGATTAGAGTACTAAAGCTGTACAGCTGTATAGGAAATTTCTCTATCCCATAAAATATTAAAGTAATATGTTTACATTTTGTTTGTTAAAAATAACTATAACACAGTTTTTGAGAAACAAATAATTATTTAGAAGGAATTTTGGAAAATTAAATTTATCTAACGATGGTAAAGTTTTACCTAACACTAACCGAATAAGCATTAAACCAATTTTATATAATAATTTAGATAACAATAAATAAAAATTGATTGCAAAAACATTGGTTTGCTCTTAATTTGCAGAATTTAGAAAAAAAGTTTTAAAAGCACACATTAAACTCATAGATATAAAAAACGATTTATTCTATATAATTGATTTATCACAAGAATACAGTCTAAGACAATATCAATTGTTCGAAATCACTTGAATGATTTAGACATGTTTGAGTAATGATGAATTAAGTCACATTTCAGTCTTCAAAAAGATTCAAATATAACTTAATCTATCATTGCCAAAGATATTTACAAGCATCAAACTTATTTACTTTGAACCTAATAGTTAAAAAAAAAACCCCATAGATTTCGATAAATAAATATAAATTATTAGGCAAATATAACTTCATGTAAGAATTCTTGCACTTCCCCTGCTTTTTCTATTGGCTTTAATATTTATTACTCTATTTTTTATATTTCATAAAATAACTTTAATATATTCTAATATAAGATTTCCAGTTAATATTATTAAATATATTGTGCTTTTTTTTTCATTTACATTTGTGTAAATAAGTACAAAATTTCCCCACATTTTTTTATTTAACTGAATAGAAACATATTTTGTTAGCCGTTAAAAATACATTTGAAGGGCAAAAGACTTTCTGAACATTTGATGTTACGTTACACACTGCAAATTATTAAAACATATTTTTTCAAATACGATTGCAATAAATTTAATTTCATAATCAAGGATATTCATAAATTTATATTTGTATTCTAATACTGACTTTTCTCTGTTTTTGGTATATTTTAATAAATTGATTTTAGGAAATATTTTAAACTCCCTTAAAGAAAAACTTATAAACTTACAAATTGAATAAAATGGAAAGCTGCATTAAAAATTAAATCTTTTAACAATAAAAAAGTTGCCGGAAATAATGAATTATACATTCAATTTCTACACATGAATAAAAAAATATCATAAGAATTATTAATTTCTCCAATGATAGGGGAAACAGAAGTAATTATCTTCCAAAATGTGCCTTATAAAAAGAAAAACAAATTTTTAAAATTGAAAGAATATCAAAAAGAATTAAGATCAGTTTGTGAAGGCGCATACTTTTTTACTTTCAAAACGAACATTATTGTGGCTGATCTCTTCCAAAATATGTCTCTCTTTCCACCACCATTTCAGGAAAAATTGTTGACAGTAAATTATTTTACATATCCCATTACTTGAAAGATATCTCTTTTTTTCTATGATGTCAATAAAAGGAAAATCAAAACAAATCGTAACATTAAAGATTTTTCTGCAAACAATGCCATCATAAATATATGCCAATTTCATTATTTCTTCCCATTATTTTTAATGTAGGATGAAAAAATTCAACTCGTTTTATAATAATATATGAAGACAAACTGAGAATGTATTCTGCACAACATACTTAAAAAATGAGCATGCTGCATGTTAACATATAAATATGTATAATAATAAATTATGCATATTTATTTATTAATATGCATAATAAAAGTAAAAATCATATTATAATTGCTGTTTAATATATAAATTGCTTAAAACGCTTAAAAGCAAAATATATTTCATTTCTAAAATAATTTATAATGTTTCAAAAGAAAAAGGAAATATATTTAATACATTAATAAATATTTAATTATAACATTTCTAAGCAATTATTTTTATAATTGCTGATTAATATATAAATTAATTAAAACCAGTGCAGACAAGAAAAACTTAATTTCTAAAATAATTTATAATGTTTCTAAAAAAGATAATATATCTAATGTATAAATTAATAATAAATATATAACTTATAACATTCCTAAACAAGAAAATATTCCTAAAACAATTTATTTTCAATAATTTTCAGATCCTACTTTTTATATCTAATATTTAGAAATTAAAGTTGTCAATGTTACATTATTATGGAAATAGTTACAGATGTCTATTTCTGAAAATTAAAGATTTTTTATATTTTTATTTATTATTCAAGGGATAAGATAGACGTTACCCCATTCTTATCCACGCTGCATTAATTGGTGAATAATAGGACTGTATAAAACTTTTAACATTAATAAATCTTCTCATTATGATGGGGTTTTTTTTGTATTAGGATCTAATCTTCAAACATAAAGTCAGATATATGTATTTCTATGTCACTATAGTTTTAAGTGTTGCATTTCAATAATGTGTGTTCATAATTTGTTATTTTCTAAATGGACGGATTAAACTTCCTATTTACAATTAGTCATAAAACCCGTATAATAAGCTTTTAGGTTATTCAACCAAATTTAATTCCTATATTAAATATTGCAAATAATTCATAAAAAAGGGGAAAAGAATATTTTAGGTAAGAAAAATCATATTATGATATACTTCACAGATGATTTTAAATATTTTTCATTCCATAATTAGGAATTAATTTTACATTTACGATTAAAAAAATTTCTTGCATATGTGAATCATAAAAATATTTATTTTTTAATTTATATATTTTCATATGAGAAAATCCGAATATCTAAGTCTATTTTCCTTCAACGAGAAAGTTTTATAAAATAATCTCCAAATTATTCATATTTACTTTTAATTAATTTACTATATACATTATATAATAGTTTTCATTGTATATATTAATTTAAATACAATTATAATTTAAACAGTGATTTCCTAAGAATATTTTAAATAAAATTTTTAAAAATTGCTTTATTGGTTTTCATCTATTTTATTTACTTGAAGATTATCTTTTTAGGCGGATTAAAACTGAATTATTCATATTTGAAATGAAACTTTTGCTTTGTATTTCAATTTATTATTTTCAAAAATTTATTTACATTTTATTTCTCGTGTATTCAAAATTTTTTAAAAACCTATTTTAGTTACTGTAAGAAGGATTAATAAAAAATGTTTAAATTTTAAGTGTATTTAATCTATTTAAACAAAAAAGTGTTATTTTATAGTTAACTCAAACAAATTGCGCAAGTACAATGAAATTAAATTTAAGAAAATAGTAGGTTATTTTCAAGTAATTTAAAATTTTTGGTAAGTTACAAAAGAAACATTTGCTGTTTTTTTTTTAAATTCATTTGTTATTTTAAATAAAATACATAGTATTCTTTAGAGTAAATATAAAATTATCATTTCAAAAATAAATTGTTTATGATAAGGCATTATTTTTAGCAGTACAAATTTGAGAACTGATTATATTCCAATAATACATTTAAAATATTTAATTCATTCCAATAAATTCATTTCATTTGATGTTTTGAAAATTTTTAAGCTTAAATTCATTAGCAAACTTTTTAAACGGGGAATTGATCCATTTTATATTTATAAACACCCTATTACTAAGAGATTTTAATGAAAAATATATTTTGAGAATTTAATAATTTATTTGAGGAATAATATGAAGAAAAGATACAGAGATCATTATTTCCAGCTGGAAAATTATAAATATTTTTAGAGCATCAAGCATTAAAAATATAGCAGTTGCTCTTCACAATAACTTTCTAAATAAGAAATTAAGTAAAATATGATCCCAAACTCCTAGAATCTGGTTGGTTTGTTTCAACTACAATTTTTTCATAGCTTCTTGCACTTGTAATCCCAAAATGTAAAAATATGAAAGTTGTAATTTAAAAAAAATTTATAGCTTTCATACTTTTTCTTGTGATTTCAGAAGAAATTATCATAAAGTTTTCACTTTTATAATGTTTTCACATTATTTTGTAATTCTTAAAAATTATTTATGCATATTTCATTCCTATATTCTCCTTTGAAAATTCTACTACAAATTCCACAGAAGTATAAATATTCACACTGTGTAAATAATTAGCGCTTCAGTCTATAGTATAAAATCCTGAAATATGAAATTTAATGCATCTAAAATAGAATATATATTGGCTTTTTAAAGTATTAAGTTCAATCATGGAAATGGTGGCTTAATTGAATAACTTTTATGAAAAATTACTTGTAAATTTAAACCAAAATAGCAGATTATTTAAGGTATGACTCTACATTACTACTCTACAGCTACTGTTGTTTAATTGTATGGAAATATGTAAGCAAATCCTCATTATTGTCAATGCTTGGAAATTATCAATGATTTCTTCATGATTTGAACAAATTTCGAATTTTAGCATGCAAACAACTAAAAAATTTATTTTATAAATTTATTTCATATTTTGCAGAAAACTATAGTATTTGCATTAATAATTTATGTAAATGAAGACAATTAGCTTATTTTTTATGTCTTAAATCCAGTGTGGCCTCATTAGTTAGGGATTGTTTATATTATTGGAAGATCATGAGTTCAAAACCCGACCAAATCGAAAATCAGTGGCTTTCACTAAAGACAGCTTAGACACTTTAAGCAGGTAGTAGTTGCAATGTCGTCTAAAAGAAATGAGACATCTGGGATGCCAGAGCAAGTATTCATGATCTTATTCTTGGATGATTATTTAGACACTCGGTTGCTTGTATCTAACTGGTGGATCCCAAATCAGGGAAGTACGCAGATACAGCAACAACATTTTATGCCTAAAGCTCTTGTTTTCAAGTATTTACCAAACAAACTAATATTATTGAAGGATGCACATCTATAATAAACCTTGCATAATTCATAATTAAGTTATTCTTCTGTTTATTTGCAAAAAGTAACAAGTTTCTTAAATAAATAAAAAGTCTTATCACTCTTTCAAATAATGCAATTTTTGAAATATCGATTGCATTTATATCTCCTTACTGTAAAGAAGATTTACTAAAGCATTAAGTAATCTATATGCATAAAACATAAAAATATAGTCCAAAGCCCCCTTGCATAGGTCAACATAAAGCAAAAATGTGTCCTTCATCTTTCTTTGTTTTACAGCGACGGAAACCGATCGATTGAATTTTCTCTTCTGCGAAATCCGCAGATCTTCCATCAACTGCTAGTTTAGAATAGATTTCTAAAGGAAATTTTATGCTAATATATTCAAACGGAAACAACTAAAAATCGTTTCCAAAGTTAAAACATTGAGTTACTCTATGATTCAAGCGTTTTTCAATTTAGAAAATCTTAATCTCTTGATTAGAATATTATTATTTATTTTTCGAGCATTCCTCAATAATTTTGAAAATACAGCTTCTCTCATAATTAAATTATTCGTTATATTAAACTTTGTGAACATTATAATTTAATATTATAACATTTTGATAAAATATGCTAAATATAATTTATAATATACAAGTTGTATTCATATATTTTCATTAATATAAAGCTCTTTTTTATGTAATTTTAATTTTAGTTTTCATGAGTTCTTAGCTACTTATTAGCAACTTAATGAAACATTTTTTTTAAATTTTGAATGCATGCATAAATTAGTTTTAAACACATTAAATATTTAATCAGATATAACAGTGATTTCACTGTTATATTTCGAATAAATATATTTTCCTTTAAAGAGTTTTGTGTGTTGGTGTGGTCAAAAGAAGATATATAAGTATTTAACAATTTTGTTTTACAAAATAAAATTTATCAATAAACTTTCAAGCTCATATCTGTTTATCTGCTAATTTATATACATTTGGACTTAAGTTAAACTTAATATGAAATATGTAAAAACATTTGCATAATTAATAATTAGCATTGATATATTGGCATCTTATTACAGTTTTACAGTAAATTATTGATGACTTGCAGAAGAATATCCAGCAATATATAAAAACTAATGTGGAATCGTTTTATATTTAATTTTATTGCTGACTAAAGAAATTCTGAGGAAGATTTTCCTTGAACATACTCAGATGTGTTTCTAAAAATTGATAAAAATGATGAGAATTATTTAGAATAATAGCTCTCTTTTTCAATAAATTTTTACATGTATTGATATTTGTTTTGTTTGATTTTTCGGTGAATTTTTTTTCATACATTTTGATGTTTTATTTAAACGAGATATTTTAACTATCGAATATATTTAGTTTTTTAAACTTTATATTTCAATTAAAAATATTGATAATTAATTTATCTTTAATTAAAATCTTGGTTTATTTAATGATTGTTGATATTTTTTCTTAAGTTATTAATAATCATTTATATGTATTCATTTTAATTAATAATAAATGTAACAACTAATAAATATGAGAAATGTTGATTTTTTTACAGCTACTACATAATAAAGCTGAAACTTTCCTTTTCTTTAGATAAAATTATTCTCATTTATTTCAATATAATTATCTAAATTTATCTTTAAAAAAATACTTATTTCAGACTTTAAAGACATTTCAAAGAATGCCGATTACAACTTAAATTTATTTTAAAATTTAAATAATATTTTATAAAATTTAAAAATATTTTTTTGTTTTCATTACATAACCATAATTTTAAAGATCAATCCAATACAAATTTCTCTCATAAGATATTACATGGAAGAGACGCAATACTAATTAGTTTTTTATCTACGAATGTTAAAATATGCATAATCTCCTATGAAAATATAAATTAATGTGTCTATTTCCAACCACCGTATTCATCCATCTAAATACGTGAAAAAAGCTTTGCAATATCTCATCTATATTATTTCAATAAAAAGTTTCAAATAATTATAAATGAAATTAAAAGAAGTTGAATGTATTAGGAACTTTAATATTTTTATAAGAAGTGTCACAATATTCCTTGACATTTTTAGTGCATATACCCATTGTTCTCCCAAGTCTCATCCTAAATTTGTAATATTATTAAAAAAATAAATTCTTAAATAATCAATCGGGATTGGATATCATTAAATTATATTCAAAAATATCAGTTGTATAAAACCTATTTCTAAATTGATTACTAAAACTGCAATGTTGATGTATTTTATAACACAATTTGAACACACACACAAAAATAGCACTTTTTTAAATTTTATATGGAAACATATGTACCTATCTTTCAAAAACTACTGCATTAGTAATACAAGCAGAGAAAGAGATATTGAAATCTGATATTCATTACATGTTCAAGTATAATAAATTTAAATAAAAAAAATAAATATTAACAATAAAGAAATAAATTTTAAAGGCAAAATAGTGAAAAAGTAATTGTTTTAAATCTTACATTAAAATCTTATTTCAACCCAGAATACTTATAAAAATTTTATTAAACCTCAGAAAATAAAAATAACATATTCATTATTCGACAGTATGAAAAAATATATTCTTTACAGCCGTAACCAATAATTTTAATTAAATGATGTACAGCAATTCATACGCAGAAATTTCCTAGTTTTTGTTTTTAAATAACAGTTTGAAACGAAGGAGAAAAATGTGTTTTAATTTTAAATAATTTTAAAAGGAAAAATGAATTTTTAACCAAAAAAATTCACAGAAAACCATAAAAAAAATCCTAGAATTTTCCATTTGTTTATAGTTGATTAATCAAAAAGACATTTTTTTAAATAATTGTATCATTAATAATTGCATCCTCATCATCCAATATGTTAGCTTGATGAAAGTGCTCAATATCATCGCTTATGTGTCCTCTCAAGACATGAAATATAGTTTGATTTCTGGTTATAATGGAAGTTTTTCCAACATCGCAATGAATTTATGATTCATGGAATGTCACTTTTAATATAATGTAACAGGTTTTATATACACTGTCAGACGTGTAAAATGCAACATCAAGAAGCAATTGCCAGAAAGTGATGAAACTTGCCAAATATAAAGAGACAGCAACGAACAATAATTATATTACGAACCGTATTTCAAAATGATATGCATAATGCAGAACGAGGAAAGAATCGGATCATTTGGTTGTAGGATCACTGTGGGCAGCGATACTTGAAGCAACAAATCTAGGACCAGAGTCAATGAAAGTACGGATGGCGTTTTAAGAAATGGCTCTCCTTTACTTGTCAATCATATGCCAAAGTGCGTTTTCTTAAGGAGGCAGAAACAGGGTTTAAAACTGGCGTGCAATCATATGCCAAACCTGTTGGATTGGTGAGAGATATGGCAATCACGGTGGTCAGGGAAGCAACTGTACACTCTGCAGGACATGTTAGTTTATGCCAGCAATATGCAGTAGGGTGTCACCCTGCTGATAAAAAGCATTAGGAGCCTCCTGAAGCTAGGGGAGTGTCACCGGCCTCATCACATCATCTACATAACGTTGGGCTGTCATAATGCCGTGAATACGAATTAGAGGTGACCTAGAATCGTACGCAATGGTGCCACAAACTATAATGCCGGGTAGTCAAGTGGTGGGGCGTTCCTCATTTGCAGAAGGATTAGACATGTCTCCACGTCAACGCCATACTCGAACGTGGCAACTATTACTGAAGATACAGGAGCGTGACTCACCTGAGAAGACGATGTAGTGCCACTCCATCATTCACTCCCTCTAATCCAGTACTATTCCAGGAGTTGGTATTTTTGCTATAGGGTCAAAGACAGTCTTCTTATGGGATGCCATTAACACAGGCTACTACCAACCAATAGGCAGCAACTGATTCAGTTCAATATGGGACAATCCATGGGCTGATGAATTTCAGTAGATGCGCTTTGAGGAACCGAAACCGCCTTCCGTCTGACGCGTCAATGCACGTGTGCTGACGTCACTCTGGCTCTAGAGTTCCTTGTTCCAACCATCTTCACAACAGCCAGTACACTGTGGACACGTCTAGGTGTCTGTCAGCTGCGATTTGCCGTAAGGACCAATCCCCCTTCTCAATCCGATCACCATGCCCTTGTAAACTCGTCTGACTATTGAAACTGACTCCGTAGACGATGGCCTGGCATTCTCTTCAATTACAAGTGCCCTTTGCGACCAGAACAAACTTTGAATGATTATTTTAAAAGCAGTAATAATGGCATGAAAACTGCTCACTCGGCTGGTTCCTCCCCTTATATTTTATCATACGTGCTCCTCATAACTGGGCATTTCATATCATTTGCATTACTCGATAAGTTGCGTCTACCCTGAAATTTGCATAATTTTTTGGCCACTTCTTCTTGGTGTTGCATTTTCAATGTCGGACAGTGTATCTAATAAACTTTATTTTATATATTATAAGATAAAGTAAACAATATTTGTATACAAACTTAATTTATATCATTTACCCTTTGTAAATAAAATATAATAAATTAAGTCCATCTAATAGAGTGTAAGCTATTTCATGAAAATTCAATATAAATCACCCAAATATAATTCGATAAAAAAATCCATAAAGATGGGTTTCCAACATTCATATTCAGACGATTCCTATATTCACATAAAGATGGATCATCTTTAAAGATGGACTCATCTTTAAAGTGCTGCATAAATTCTTAATTCATATTGCTTGTGAAACTAATTTCGCATATTTTTGTTCTTCTTAAATTCTGCAATGTTTACCTTGTAATTATTGGAATAATTTTAATTTATGTTGAACATTTTAATCATAAGATCCTTACGACAAAGTTTCCATTTTGTTACATTTATTCTCGCCCTGATTGTACAATAGTATTACATCGCTTCTCGATTTTAGCATAATCGGAACATAAGCTCCCGGATAAGATCCACCTACTGTTGAACAACAAAAATTATATGTTGCGCTTCTGAAGACACGTCTGTCTCATGGTAGCTGCTTGGAAGTTTTTTAAATTGCTTTCCTTGCTACATGTGAATATAGTTCATTACCATCGGTTAAAAGAACATTAGCTTAAGAGGATCAAATGTTGTAGAACATGTGAAATAACGTAAGGAATTATTTCAACAATCCAGAAATTATTTAAAAAGAAATTCAATGTCAAAGCTTGAATCCAAAGTTAACGAAAGAGATTAAGATTACTCAATATTTTTTTTAGCAAACATGGAACATTAATTCTTTATTTCATATTATTTCAACACTATAAAAATGAATAATATCAAAAATAAGGAAAAGAAAATTTATAAAATAATTTGAACACATGTATTTAAATGTATGTTTTTATACTCTCTATGCATTAATTGCTATAATGTGTCCAAATCATTAGAGAGATTTCCTGAGAAAAAATCCATTTTATTGTAACATATGATCATTTGATACTTTTTAAATTGTATTAAATAAAATAAAGAGAATTTAAAAACAAATGTTAATTATTTAACTTCAAATCTACTTCCGAAAATTGAATATGTGCAATTGAAAATTAAATATGCGTAACTTACGAAAACTTGGGTAATAAAAAATCAGCAACTTAAGTTTAAAATGGTATTTCCATCAAATATTTATTTCTATTATTTACTTTTAAAGAAGATATTTTATCATTTATACTAAAAATCCTTATTTCTTTCGATTGTAAACTCAATAAAGAAATTTCTCAAAATAAACTAATTTTTTGAAATAATTATGTATTTTCTATTAATTGCGATAAATATTTACCTCAAAATATTATTTCTTATCTGTAAGAAATATCAGAAAAATTATAAAAATTTCAGAAATTTATAAAAGAGTTTAATTTTTTAAAGACATTTTCGAGAAAAATCTTGAAATAAAATAATATATAATTTATTCTAAAATTTAAAGGAATGAAAATATTACTGACAAATATATTTTACAAAAGATTCTATCTTCTAATTTCTCAATTTTTATTCTGATAGAACACATCCTAAAGCGATTAAAATGTGCATACATTTAAAATAATTTCAAAATATTTAAAAATCTGTAATTTCACTCGTATTTTTGGGAGCTTCAATTTTGCTCACTATTAGTTAACAGTCTTTTAAAATACTTAAAAACAATTTTTTCTGCAATATTTAAGTTTATGTTAACTGTGAAAAATAAATTCTATCAAATTTTGAAACTGAATTAAACAGAATGCTTAAAAAATAATAATACCAGAATATATAATAGTGAGCGAAATAGGTTTGTCACTGCTACTTTCAGAAGAGACATATATAAAAATTAAATAAAAAATGTTGTAAGCAATTATTTTTAATTTTTCATACGTGAATAATTAAAATATTACTCACTTCTAAATTAGCTACAATACATTATTAACATATTTTCTCTTTTCTTCATCATTATATTTTAAACTTATAATATTTTATAAAAAAAAATGTATATTTAATATAGAATAATATAATTTAAAATGTTTATTTTTGAAAAGAAATTATTATAATTATTCAAACCTGCTTTTGACATTATTTGCCAACAATTACAAAAGTGTCACAAGGAAAATGTATGCCAAAAAAGAACTCAATTTATTTTGATATAAATATTTTTTCACCTTCTAGCTTCTTAGAGAAATATTTGGAGGAAATGAAAATATTGTTTGATTAATAAGAACTTTTTATAGCAGCGAAACTATTTTTGATGGAAAAAACTGATGTTGCTTTTAAAACAATATACAAATTTATTATCAAAATAGGATTATACAAAACCTATTTTGCATTAGATACATTTTTTGATGTGATGATCAGAGAAATAGACGTTTCAAAATTGCATGAATGAAAGCACTTGCTTAGATGAATATGTGATATTATCAAAATATCTTCACAGAAATTTAATGCTGTAACAAATTGCAAAAACGATTTTACATTGGATTC